>CM028930.1:23336036-23891036 GCA_016801845.1 Polydactylus sextarius | reverse complement strand
AAGCAGTGCCACAATCAACACACGGTGTACAATGTTTGTCGTGTCCAATTTTTTTCCACAAAGGAAATATTCATTAAATCGTTAAATAAAAGAAGTGTACTGCAAGGGTTTAACAAACAACAGTATCACATCTATACATTCCTAAAAATATCTTATAGAGCAGAAATATACAAACTAATCAGCAATTCAGTTAATCAAATGAGAAAAAGAGCAAGAACAACAAGGCAAAAATGTTAAGCATATAGAAACATGGAGAAAGACATAAGCTAAGACAGAGCTACACAGAAAGACTAGTCTGGAGAAGAGCAGGCTAAATTTAGATTAAATGGATGGAGCGATAGAAAAGGGTCGAATTAAAGATTCAAAAATCGTATGAGTTATTTAGTAATTAATTATAGTATAGTATAGGTTTTTTTAAAAAAAACCCAGGTGAAATCCAGCCCGGGACATGAGCAATGAGTCTCCAATATGAAGTATGTCATTAATAATAATAAACTGGGAAACTCTTCCCAAAAAATTGGTCAATTATTCAAAGAGAAAAATGACTCGACATATTTTGGTTTGCAATTTATCGACTTACAATAAATTGCAATGTTTTTGTTTTTTTTTAAGAATTTATATGGGAAGTTGGGAATTACCTCATCTCCTTATACAAACCAGAGACACATAAGCAAAGCTACATCAGGGTAGGTGGGATACTATAACAACATTGGACACATTGTTATACTATTCCACCCACCTTAATGAGGATCCTTTCGGCGTGGCGATCCCGTAGCCTTTGGAGTCCAGGTTCCCTCCGACCTTCATGGTGTCGCAGGGTTTTCGCTGCTCGATGTACTCGTTCATGGTGGACTCCAAGCAGGTACGCATACTTTCCCTTGGACTTGCGGACCCTCAGAACCCCCTCTGCTGTGGTTTTCACAAACACAGAGGGCTCCGCACTGCGCATGTACGTCCACATTTTGTCAAAGAGGGCGATTTTTGAGCGCTGTTGGAAAAAAAGACAATAAATAACACAACTTGTTACTATAAACCATTGGTTTTTCCTTCAAATAAAAGCATTAACTGTTGGGTTTTATCGTAGACTTGAGTATAAGAGCATCTCTTACCCTAAAAAACTCTTTGGTAGAGCCAGAGTCCAGGGTCCCGTAGGCGATCTCAGTCTGTTTAGCCAAGTCCTCTGCACTTTCAATGGGAGACACCATCCTCTCCACAGTCAAGAAGGCAGCCAGGTTAGCAGTGTAGGAGGAGATGATGATTAAAGTGAAGAACCACCATACACCACCAACGATTCGCCCAGACAGAGATCTGTTAGAGAGAAAAATCCCAAATATTTAACTATGTGTGTGACCACATCAGTGTCAACAATGTTTTGAACACTTTCCATGGACTTGAATAGTTTTACACCATAAATTACAAGACAGAGACAAAACCACTGTATAATTTGGCATCTTTGCTTAAATATCAGTATTTTGTATGAAACAAGGCCAAATTTAACAGTAGGTCTTGCTATTTGATTCAAGTCCAGTCACATAATTCATCTCTGTGAGGTTTATGAACCCAACTTTAATAAATCTACATGCAAACATTTTAAAATGTATAAAATAAAACCCTTTATTTATATTTCTTAATATCTATAAGAATGTAACACAGGAGGACTATGAAGACTACACTGCTATGAGCAACTGCAAAATAAATATAAATATAAAAATATATGGAAACACTTTGCTATTAATGAATTAATTATCACTCAGCAGAATGACTCCCACTGATGCTGACCTTGTATTCAGGGCCAAATCTGCTAATTTGCCTAAAATACTAACAAGTCTCCATGTGATTAATTCTGCTAGCATTCCTCTGTGATTCTAATCCCACAAAAACAAATGTGTTGAGTGGCTGCATACTGAAAAATTTTTTTTTTCCATAAAGTTAAACTCAAACTAGTAATGAGTAAAAAGTTTTTTTTCTGGTTTGAAGCAAAAAAAAAAAAAAAAATGCAATATTGTTTGCTGAGTCTATAAAGTTTATTTAATGTGCTGTGGCAAGTTTTAGGATCTCTGACTCAGACTCTCAGGGTCAGCTACACTGGCTCAAATTTCATCCTCCTAAACTGCAGTTTGTCAGCTTTTGTCATCATCATGAGTTGAGTCTACAGAGAGTCCAACACTGAGTCACTCTGCAGGTGTAGCTAAAACTGTACCGTGTTGATTCAAGGTGGAAACCATTAGCATCACAGCGGTTGTTGATTGTCTTTGCTTACCTGGGTGAGATGTCGCAGCCTTGTCTCATGAAGGCTCCGAGAGAAAACCACAGGCTGTTGAATATCCCAAATTCATTCGTCGACTCGTTGGTCTGGATTTGTCCGTCCTCGTATTCCTCGGTGTGCCACTCGTACGGACTGAAGCGACTGACGAGGAACAACACAACGCTGACGCCAATGTAGGCGAAAACGATACACATCCAGATCTCATAGGCGAGTGGATCCAGGAAAGAGAAAACACCTGGTTTAGATTTCTGAGGTTTCTTGATCATGATGGAGATTCCCAGAGACATGAAGGGTTTGGAGAAGTCGATCACCTCCTCTCGAACCAAAGTGATGGTCAGAGGAGCCACAGCGATATCTGCTTTCTATAAAAAAAAAACAAAAACAAAGGAAAAATAATGTTGATAATTTTATATTTAAAGGCTCAGTGATCCACCATTTTGAGATATAAATAACTATTAACTCACCCCATACACCAACTCTCCAACCATCCCATTCCAGATCTTTGTCTCTGCATCTCTAGCTCCATATTTTCCATCTCCTACTATTTTCAGTTGATATTTGAAGCCACAGTGTTTCGCTATCTCTGCAGCCAGATCGACACAGTAACCCTCGTAGCGGTCATTGTCTACGAAAAGGTCAGCGTTCTTTTTCAGCATTACATATGGAGCTTCCTGAAGGACACAAGAAAAAACAGAGAGAGAGAAAAAACATGAAAGAAACATGTTCAGTACATGAGGTTTGAATCACAATGAGACAAGAGTTTCACACGACGCTGACAGGTCATTATGATCACAAGAGGACTCTGGTCTTAAACAAAGCACATCCCCAGGAAGACATTAGTCTCCTGGTGTTATTCTGGTTCACAATCATACGTTCAAATATTTACCAAGATGGTTGTGACGATAACCGTCTTGTTTTCCATTCCTGTTGATTCATTTGAAAAGACATCAGATTTGGTTACAGCCATTTTGTCGACCTCATTCCAGTATCCGATCTGAAACAAAAAAAAAAAACAGATGATCACAAGGTAAAAAAAACAAAACATTACATTCAGTGTTTAATCTCGTGACTCATGACATCTCACCTACCTTGACTGGACCATTACTCTTTAATTCCATTACATTCACAGAGTAGTTGACTCTTTTGCCGTGTTGATCAAACTGGATGTTTCCGGTCAGACCTTCCACCCGCACCTTAAAAGAACAGAATTAAACTGTTACAATGTGGCACCTTAGACCTGGTTTTCACAAAGACTCAGACAGCTTTTTAATGCGTCTTGCATAATTCATTGTCCTGACTTCGACTGAAACAGGCCGACGAATGTGAGGACAATTTGCACAACTTCAAGAACTAAAAAGACGGTTCATTTAATTCTCGCTCCTTCAATAGTTAATAATGCATTTCAGTAATAACAGGGATCTTAAAGCAAGATGATGGGTTGAAAGATGAAAATGAATGACAACAGTTAAGAAATAATTCCAAGCGATGGATTTAGCAACAGGATGGTGTTCGATGCTGGTTCTACCTGCAAATCTTTGCTACAACTGTTCCAATTAATTTCCACTTCTAAACGTACAATATGTGCAGTGCACAGAGAATGATTCCTTCCTGTCACCACGAGTTGCTTGTTTCTCTGATCTCTGAACCTTTTCTATTCGTCATGAGACATCGTTAATATTGACAAGGTGCTATTGGAAGACGATTGGGAGTTATTGGGTTTGTTTCACATGAGTTCAATGAAAAGTGAAGTTTGCCCTCCTGTTATTTCTATTAATTAGATGTTAGTGCCGTGGGCTGTGGTTTGAAGTCTTTGATAAGTTTACTCTGTAATCTAGAAACAACTAGCAGAAAACATTGGAAAAGTAACATCACTGATTGTGATGTTTCGTGGAACCAAAATGAAAGTGATATGATGCATTTTATCCACATTTGGAAGTCGGTTTTATCAACTAATGCGTCTGATCCAGTAACTTCCAGGTTTAACCTCACAGCTTGGTTTATGGCAGCTGCTTTTTTTTTGTGCCAAATGGTATCAAAGCAAGAAAGATCAGTCAGATAGTGGTGGGGGTAGCTGGTTTAAAGAAATCCAAGATGTTGTAAAATATATACATACAGATACAGATGCAGAGCAGTACCTATTATATATTTGAGATAAAAATGAATGTTTTCTGAATACAAATAAGAATACCTAACAATCTGAGATTCTAGTGATTTCTGTTATCACTTGCTCTCAGCTTGAAAAGGCTTCACCTCTTTTCACTTTGCTTCAATTTTGATTTATATTTCAAGATCAAATTCTGTAGAAACCACCTGAAGGAAAAAAAAAAAAGAAAAAACCTCAAAGAAAAAGAAAAAAATCCACCTTGGCTTCACTTTGGCTGTCAAGCCTCATTTCTCAGCAGGAGTGAAGCTAATCTCGCCGTGCATCAAAGCTCGGAGGACAGTCAGTGGGAAGGCCTCGGCTCCTCCTCTGAACAACAGCTGTCAGTGCAACTGTGAGCGTGCACACGCCTGGTGAAACCATCAGGCTTTAATCAATCTCTGTGAGCTACTTATTGCCTTTGTGGCTGTTTGTGGTGATTTCTTTTAACAGGGGTGGTGGTGGTTCTCTTGTCACCATGGCAACAAATCTTTGGCTATATAAAGGGCTCCACTGTGTGTGTATGTGTGCGTTACCTGTTTCAGAGCTCGTTCAATCTCCACTCCCTGAGCCCAGGGCACGGCCGGGTTGGCCAGGCAGTCGCCAGTGTTGGCTCTCCTGGTGAAGTCGATGCGCTGCTTGTGAAGGTAACGAAACGCTTCTGTCATCACCTGGACGGCGTCGTACGTTAAGGCTGATGTGTACTAGAACGAGACAGCCGGGAAAGATACACAAATGAATTTCACCCATGCACAGTTTTGGACAAGTTACTTCCAAAATGTCTGTTACTCAGTATCTGTTTTCACTGCTTTGCTGATGACATCCAGATTTATCTCCCCATCTTAAAATGATGATCTTAAAACCTGATTGGATCTGAACTTCCTCTGTCTCAGTGAAAATAAGACTGAAGTTGTTGTTTTTGGTCGTTCTGAGCAGGTTACTGACTCTGCTTGCACTCTTGACAGTTTGGGTTTTACTAATTGCCCTTTGACAGTGGTTTTAAATTTGACAGACAGATTAGCTCTGTCGTCAAGACAAGCTTTGATCAACTAAGACAGTTGGCCAAGGTCAAGCCCTATCTCCTTCGAAAGGATGTTGAAATAGTTATTCACGCCTTTGTCACGACCCGTTTGGACGACTGTAACTCATTATATGTGGCGATAGACCACTCAGTTATTCAGCCGATACAGTTAGTCCCAAATGCGGCTGCTCGGCTCCTGACTGGGACAAAAAAAGTGGGAACACATCACTCCGGTTTTCCAATTTTCAGATTTCATTGTTTGTTTTTAAGGCTTTAAATGGCTAAAATATCGCCTGTGACGCTTCATTGAATTTCACGTTCAAGTCATTCTGGCCAACCTGTCTACTCTCTGCTCTTCCTGAAAACTCGGGAACCAATGAAAAACAAGCTTTTACGCCGAGGCAGGTTTAATGCAACGGCGCACTAGATAAGTGACATCAAACACATGTTTACAGACAACATGGCGACTGTGGAGGAGCAGCAATCGTTCCATTCAGCTGTAGCTGCTGTTTTAAGAGATTTTCATGATGAGTTTTCTTTGAAAATGGAGCGAAAGGTCGCTCTTGAATCCTTCATGCATGTTTATGTTTTTTTTTTTTTTCGTCTGATTGGTTGTAGCTCTGTCCAGTAGCACACAGAGGCCTCCTCTGAAAACTTCCTGTCTGTGGGATCTTTGCCAGACCAAGCTCCGGGTGTGACAGCCAGGCTAGGCTGGCCCCTCAATATTTATCAGAACTTTTAAAGATCCACAGTCCAGTCTGGATGTTCCCAGAGCCAGGCTCAAAAATAGAGGTGACCCAGCCTTCTCTGTTTCTGCCGTTGTTTTATAGAACAACTTATCTTTTTTTTTTTTTTTTATCAGATCTGCCCCCAACATTGATAATGTTAAGTCTTTACTCAAATCTTGCATCTTTTCTTTGGCTTTTAGTTGAGTTTGAGCCCTGGCATCTCGACCTGCCTCTTTATTTATTTATTGTTCATATTTTATTTCTATATTCTTATTGCCATTTTTATTGTTTTTATCACTGCCTGAGCCTGTACAGCACTTTGTTCAACAATGGTTGTTTTTAAATGTGCTTTAGAAATAAATTGAACATTAAGTTATTAAAATGATGTTTTTTTTCTCCTATGGATTTGCTGAGTAGATGTAGAGACTTCTTTTGTTTTTACACAGAGACTGAACTTGACTATAATGTTCTTGTCGTTCTTGACTAAATTTCAGATTAAACTGTGTTGTACAGTGTGTTAATGAAATACGTAACAAGTATAATATATGTATGTGTTACGTCCAAACACAAATAAACTTGATCCACATTCTGAAGGATAAATCTGCTGATATTTTCTCAGCAAATTGTCCATGAAGCCAAAACCATAATTTAACTTCTTCCTGTGCAATAAGAGTTTCATCACCGTCGCTAAACTGTTAACCTTGTGTTTATTGTTGCATCATGGTGCCTCACTGATTCATTCATCAGCGAGGCACACTGTTACACTGTGATACATGTTGTTTCATAATGATAAACATAGGTGCGATAGTTTACCCTGACTTAATTTCACACACGCCGTCCTGTAATTAGTCATTCGAGCTTCGAATCTGCAGTTGTAAGTAGTCGACAGGGGAAAAACTGCTTTACTCCTTATTGAGTAATGTTGCTTTATTAAATTATGTAGGTTATTTATATAATTAAAGTTTTTCTTTGGGACTCATTTTTATCATAGGTTAGAGAGATAAAATGGCCCTAATTAGAAAGCATAGTGTCTGACTGGTGCTGGAGCCCTTTTCAATTTTTCATCTGCTGTATTTATGTTCTGTTCTGCAATAAAGTTTGTTCTGCGTCATAAATGTCAGAGTTATTTTTCACCCAGACTACAACCACTTGCAGCAGTCTGGCTACGCAGCAGTAAAAAAAAAAAAAAAAAAAAAAAAAGAGGAGAGAGTTTCAACTCAGGGTGAGAGAATATTTTTGGTGATACCTGATATTTCATGTGAGTGTCTGTGTGGTTGGAGATGAAGCGTGGGACTCTCAGCTCTGAGGAACCTGGTATTATATTATTATTTACATCAAAAGGTTCATATGAGCTGAAAAATGTCATAAATAATCTTCTGAATTCAAACCCAAATGTAATTTATAGTATAATTTGTAAAAGGGACTAGGCCTTAGCTGAAGGGAGAATTAACTGAATGTGGAGCAGTACATGAGCAAGTTAACTGAGCGATGTGTTAATAATACACCCAGTGAGTTGATGTGAGTGTAAAGATTGAGACGACATAATTGATTCTGAACTTACAAACACATTAAAGCAAGTCAGGCACAGTTTCAACCAACAACAACCACACCCTGAAAATAAACAACTCACCCGTATTTTACTGTCAGCGCCAGGATATTCCTTTTCTTCCAGAGCTTCCCATCTCTGGTCAAACTTAGACACCAAAGGATCATCAAAGTCAACAATCTGAAAGCCGGACACGTTGGCACCACCGTACTGGATTTTGGATAAATCTCCATCAACAAAACCCTGGAAACATGAACATTAAAACCACAGTTATTATCACCATCTTGCTTCTTTAACAGGAAATGGAGTTTAAGATATTAAACGTACCAGGTTGGCTATGATGTAGTGGTAGCCTTTAACATGTCTGCCAATGGTGATGACCTGCAGAGTTATGAGACACACAAATATGGAGCAGTTTCAGAAAAAAGCATCAAG
Source organism: Polydactylus sextarius (assembly GCA_016801845.1). Classification (NCBI taxonomy): domain Eukaryota; kingdom Metazoa; phylum Chordata; class Actinopteri; family Polynemidae; genus Polydactylus; species Polydactylus sextarius. The sequence goes on along the minus strand of CM028930.1, from coordinate 23,882,900 downwards.
ACAACACAGATATACGACAATAAAAAATATAATAGAACAATGAACAGCAATATCCAGTATATTCCACTGCCATTATACTATTATATTCACACATTATAATTTGTCATTCTCAACTCAAACATGGCTGACAGTCTTGGCCATTATCACCCCCCCACAAAAAAAGAAATGTCGTTAGCATAACAGACACACTTGCTACACTGCTCGACAGAGATATCCCATTTCAACACCACCTCCCGTATCAGCACAGCAACAGACAAAAAAGAAGAAAATAAATAGAAATGTCTGGGCTACATAGTGTCTCCGTACCTCGTCTAAATGACACACCTGAAACTAATCCAGCTGCTTGAGTGGCACCTCTGTTTGTCAGGGCTGCTACTTGAAGCAGATTTGAATAATAACTTTGTGTATCTCCTATGTAAATGTCTTTGACATGAAGCAAAAAAAAGGAAAAACTCTTCTACCTAAACGGATTCTGTTTTTCTCCGATAAACAGGCACAGAGGCTGCAGACATTGATTTCATTCAGCATTTGTTTTAACAGATGTCGGCATGCTTTAAATGCTAATCGATATGCTTCTCTCGTGGGTAAAAGGTGGAGTAAAAATAACCTGTTTATGTGCATCTGTTTTGCCTTTAATTGCAGTTTCGTTTCCACCCCAAATGGACAATTAGTGTAATTGTTGCTGCTGTGCCTTTCTACATCTGCTGGACCGCTGCGTCCGGGTGATGATGCTTCTATAAACACTAGATCATATGCACGTATTTTGGCTGAATGTCACTTTTGTCCTACAAGAATAATTAAAGGACATTAGAGTCGTTATCCCTTACCGCCCGTTTAAATTACCACAGATGATTTCCGAGTGTATTTCTGTGATTTTCACATAATGAGAAATGATTTATTCTCCAATCTTCTTGACCGTTCTCAAACTAATTCTAACAGATGAATGCAAAGAAGATTGTACTCACCCTGAGCTTTAATTGTGTATAATTAAACCTTCTTTCTTTTCCTTTCTTTTCTGTTCTGTTATGTGGACTATATTGGTTGACTTAACACTGTAGCAGTCACTTCAATACATCCACTGATAACTACAGTTTAATATAACAGATAATTCTGCAAAATCAATGACTGAATTCACTGACTTTATGACTCTTCTCCAGTGTTTAATGACCTGTAAATGTAACTTGTGGCCACAGTTCAGTCAAAGTTGTATCATCTCACTTTCATTGGATTTGAATTTGACTAAATTATTGATAATAAGAAAGCTAATGTGATCATTTAACTGATGCAAACAAAGAAAAAAAATAGCAACAAAACCAGAAAAACTGATGCATTTAGAATAAAACCAATTAAAACATCACATCTGGCAAAGTTGAACCTTTCTAGTCAACATGACATGCAGAGTGCAACATCAAGCAAAAACAAAAACTGAAAAAATAATAATCATAAGAATATTTTCCTTCATCTGCATGCATAGAAGAGGAAGATGTGGCAATATATATTCAGTCAGCTCTCGGTAGATCTTATTTTATCAGCAGTGTAATTTCTTGAAATACATTTTTGTAGCAAACAGGCTCAAGCTGCGGTGAATATAAGAAGATGGAAACTAGAAACCGGCAGTGTGTGAACTATTGTACCCTCCATCTTTTTTTAAAAAAAAAAAAAAATCCCCAGTCTCTGTTGGGAAAGTCTGGATCATAAAAAGTGTCAAGATTTTGTCAAACCTGAGGTCTGCATCAGCCACAGCTCGCCGCAGTCTGACGTTAACGCCAAAATACACAGACTCAGACACAAACATGCTGGACTTGACCAAAACCACAATAATCTGACTCCTGACAGGAAACTGCTGTGTTGTGTAAGTTTGTTGTGCTGTTTGTTCGAACAGATGAAAACATGGCAGCAGAATTGCAATTCTTTTACCCGCGTCTCAGTTCATCTGACTTGTTTGGTGTCAGCGGTGAAATACTGAGTTTCTCTGACTCAGACATCAAAGAAAAACAACACACCAACAAAGCTCCCGTGTAAACTTGTTGTCAAACTGTCCAACACAGTGTCAAGATAATAGTTGCACAGATTGACTTGACACTCGTCTGTACCTGCTCCATGATGTCTTTTACTTTGTCCTGTTCACAGTCCAGGATCACTCTCCTCTCCTTCTTGTTCTCCAGGTCTTGGAACAGCGAGCGATACGCCTCGTCCTTCCTCTCGTCTTTCAGGTTCCCTACGTTGATGGCCGTCACCTGCCACTTCTTCTCCGCCGCCGTGTCCAGAACGACCTGCAGCGTCGTCAAGCCTGAGGACAAACGAAACCAGGAAGTTAAGATTTAATTTAGGCCTCATTATATAGACACAGCTGCATCCAAACTTTAGAAGAAGCAACAAATAAAGAGAAAGTGATAGCATCTGTTTTACAGATGGTTGATTCAGATACTGTGGAAGTTTTGCAGAAACTTACTTCCTTATGTAGAGAGCTCATCAAGATGAGTCACAGGTGCTCTGGCATGAACCTGACCGATATGTGGGAGGAGAATGGATCTAACAAAACACTTGACTGCATCACCAACAGACGTTTTGTGTTTCTGCTTTTTGGCTCCTTTATTATGTGTTTATTAACTTAACTTTGTGTGTAGCTCTTCTAGTTTTTTCACATGAGATTAAGTTTTTTAAACTAAACTTACATTTATCAACCAAAATTTTAAAACAGCTAACAGGTGAAGTGACTAACATTTATCATCTCGTTAAAATGCTTTGTTTTGCTGGGAAACATTGGGTCCTGGTGTTTATCTGAAAGTTGCTTTGACACAAATAAACAATGCAGCACAATACAAACTGATAAACTCAAGAACATGACAAAGATGTTGACTGAGCCCATCCAGGACTCCCTTGCAAAAGAGGTTTTTTAATCTCAGTTGGATCTTTCCTAGTTAAATAAAGGTTAAATAAAATACCCAGATCTCAGTCTAGATTGGGAACAAGCCACTTCCATGGAAATAACAACTTCTAGCATCCAAAGAATCTGTTGCCAATGTCCCAGTACCAAACACCACATGACCCCCACAGGAGACCCCATCAATGGTCAGTGGTGTTTTGCAATAAAATGAAGGTAGTTTTAATGGTGTTGATGATCAGTGTAGTTGTATCATCAAGTTGTGCTCATCAAAACAAAAAGACCTTGAGTGACATTTGGTCAATGACCATGTAGAGATGTTAAAAATCAAGTCTCTAATGACTGAAGTGAAGTTCTCTCATCGGATCCCATCTAGTCTACATTAAGATTAGCATTAGGCTATCTGGTAGCCTACTTAGCACACCGCTGTAACCCCTCCAACGCAGAGAAATATTAACTTACTGTAGTGAACAGTAAAGCTGTAACCTGTGTGTTGCTACATTAGTACAACTGTTTGCGTTGATGAGTTTTCTAGCGGCGTCTGTTCATAACTTTCTCATTCACCAAGTGACTGACTGATCTTTGGGTGTTTTCAGGAGCCTGATGAAGTTGAACATAGTTGATATGACATCATTAATAGTGATGTTGTTGGCTTGTTTATTGTCTGTTTATAAGCAAATGTGATAACAAATGGCAGAAATCCAGATGAGCTTGCGTCCAAGTTTGTTCACGAGTCCTAAACCTCAAGTCCAAGTCAAGTTTCAGGTCTTTTGAGGGCGAGTCTAAAGTCAAGACTCTCTGCTGTGGAGCTCATCCCAATGTATCAGTGGAAGTGCCAGAAGCCTGATCTTGTGGAAGTGGGTGATCATAAAACAGTCTTTACATCAATACTAACTCACTCGTTTTGGACTGTATCCTCTCAAAGAAACCATGGAAACAATGGAGTGATGCACAGATGCTGCTGCTACATCTGAGAAATTCAATTACACGAGGCAGCTGTCCATCAACGTGAAGCGCAGTCTGTTAAAGGCAAAGACTACAGTCTCCATTTGAACTCATATTCCTATCACCCTCTCTATCTAGTTTCACAGCTGAATCTCTGCCGATATCGATTTCTGGTCTGCAGAGGGCAGTTAGAGAGCAGTTTGATAAAAGGGTCGAGTGTTTCATTCTGCCTCGCTACGGAGAAGTGAATTACAGATGTAATCAATTTCATGCGACACTGCAGCGGTTTTATGATGGTGGGGAGGGAAAATGGAGGCTTGCAAGTTTCTTCTGAATGAACTATACATCATAATTACAGTGAGGTCATTATGGTCTGGTTGAATTTGACCGTTTGATCAATGCTTGTTAAATGAGATAATTGGAATCCAGAGTGATGTACAATGGATATAATGCAAGGACTTGACTGAATGTCAAGGTGAATGTTGTTTCCACATTAAGTGCATTAACTTTTGAAGTGATTCGCCTCTTTGAACCGTCTCCATGACACAAGGACAGACCCTCCATGTATGTAAGTCATCAGTTTTTCTTAACATTAGTGTAAATTGCTTATTATACTTGGTGATTTTCAGATTTTCACACATTTTAAATCATATATGCATTATTTTTTTTAAAGAGGAGCTTCTGATGTTGAAGCTTCATCTCTGTTTTGCATTAATACTCACAGCGAGGATGTTACTGATCTATGGATTATCCTGCAGGCAGTAGAAGCACAAGGTAATGCCAACACAGTTTCCATGAAAAGAACATATAGTTGTATGTATCTATGTCATGTGATCACAGCTTCTTCTTCTCGCATGATAAGCCCCCCCCCAGTTCACATGAATATGGTCACAGCCTCCGTGTTTCATCATTACCACATAAAATGTTCTCGTCTATTTGGCTGGCGATGCTTGATTAAAATTTAATAACTATATTATTCTGGTTCAACTAATGTTTGAAATTAGGGCACCAGATAACCATAGCAACAGGGTTGTGTGTGTTTTTTCTTTAGATGAATTTCACTTGTGAAACAGATCAACTCACGAGGGGAAAAAGCTACAACTATCAGAATACAATTACATAAAGATGCTTTTAATGTGGGTAAGTAAAGTGCAATTGATTAATGAAGATATCACTTAATTACTTCTTAAGTCACACATTTACTGTGATTTACTTACACTCATTGAAGAATTACTGCCTCTAATGATTTGGTTTTCTTTCTCTAATAATCTGCACATTAATCAAGATATTATCTGTCTATCTCTGCAATGACCGCTGAGATAACCTTATAATAAAAACCTTTGTTGCTGCTTTGAATCCAGGACTCAAGTGGAGACTTGGCTGTGCTCATTTCCTCTGCAGTTAACAGATTGCTTTATGATGCATATTCCCTCTTGGATAAGAAGGGTTTACTATCACTTCTGTTTAGAATGAAACATATGTTGTGTCCTGGCTTGAAGCCAATGTTATGTCAGCTATTCAAACTGGTGCAAAGCTACTGCTACACTGGGGATCAAAGATGCTGTGTGACCTTGTGTTTGCCCCTAAAATTTGCCCCAGATTTAAAAAGGTCAGAGGAGAATAAGGAGACATGAACCAGCGTGTAAAGCGACATTATGTTGACACAGTCACAGCTGTTAATAAGAGTAAAAGTTAAACAATCAGGCAGATTATTTCTTCTATTCCAGTGATCGCACATGCAGCCTTGACTGTAAAAGCTTAACTTCATGCTCATTGATCAAAAACATCTCAATGAGCTGATGTATGTGAATGTGGGAAAATTTACATAATAGAATGCAAAACTATTCAAATGAGCACAAAAATGCTTATAAATAATGCATAGAGGAAAGCTGTTCAATACTTACAAGAGCATCTTCATATTAGCTATAATCTATTTGCTTCAAGCTATTGTTTCCTAACTCATCTGCTACAGTAAAGGTCCTGCATCAACATCCGTTCGTCCTGCTACACCTGACCACTTTCTGGATATTTTAAGCACCAATTAAATCAGCTGGTAAGTGGTTATGGACCATCTGAACACAGACACAGGAGAATTTGGCGACTGGCTGCCTCGCTGAATTTGTTAAATGCAACATGTAAATTTATACCTCCAGGGTTGATTAAAGTAGAAAGAAAACTTAGAAAACCTGCTGATATTTTGTCACAGCAGCAATAACCTACATTTATAGATAAGTAAATCATATTATAATTATATACAGCCCTATGGCTAACCAAATGTTAATATTGGATGATTTTACAGAGAAAAAAAATGCTTACATTTGTTAAATTAGTTGTATTTTTTAATGCTTAATCCCACACGGCTGATGGATGGTTAAGTGTTTTTTTTGCCACTTAGAGGCAAAACAAACAATTTGTAAAATCAACACTGATACTCTGATGATATGATCAAAATTTTAGCTTATTTTCACATCTATAATCTTTCATTTAGAGTTGTTTGATACATGTAAATCCAATATTCACTCATTCCTCTTTAATCTCCATTTAGTGACTGTAGCCGTCGGCCCTGGTTGCTAACACAGTGCGTGGGCGCTCCTCTACCTGGCTGGAGATGTGGCCACAACACCTCCACCCACACAGCCAGTGGCTACTACTGCTGCGACCGGAGCTCTGTAAAACTGTGGGGAACTCGATCATCAGGTGAGTCTGTCGCTGCTGGCGATCTGTTTTCACATACACGTGGTCATTTGATCTACTGTTCATTTAAAACATTGATTATCACAGCTGGAGCCCGGCTGAGAATTGGCAACTGGAGACTTACTTAAGGTGGGAAAAAAAAAACCAGATCAAACTGATGTGTAAATTAAAGTCATTAGTTGTGAATCTGTGAGGGGTCTGCAACTGAGACTGTAACAGCATCCAGCGAGACGGAGGAATGCAAAATAGAAACAAACTAACAGTGAGAGCATCTCTCCGCCCACATATACATACATCCATTATCTACACTGACTTACTGACAACAGCTGACAATAGTGGTGTCAGCTTCTCTATTAGTCTCAATAAAATTCATCATAACCGGCGGTAACTCCACCGCCTCGTCTCCCTCTGAGACACCCACACACATCCTGACATCACAGCCTCCTCACTCACTCACAGTCTCTCTCTCCCACCATACTGTGGTTGCCATGGGAATGAGAGGATCACACTGACCTAATTAGACAGCCATGCAATGATGAAATATGCACAACAGGCTCTTTAGTGTCATCAATGGATGTACAGTAGAGATGACGGGTCAAGATGAGGACAGAACTGAAGCAGCTGGTCGAAACCTGCACTCACTTTTTTATAGTTATTCCATTTTTTTTATTTTATTTTATCCCTGACAACAGAGCATCAGAGCCAAGCTGAGCAGGAAAAACTTAGGTACAACCTAAAAGACAAAGAGAGGATGTTCTACATCCTTCTTAAGCTGCTGGCACCACAAAGTCTTTAGTCTGAACACTAGTGTAAAGACAGTAGAGGTGTAAATCACAGGTTTTATCACGTTATGATATTATATTAATTCTTTAGAAGATGACATATTTGTCGATATCACAAAGTTTGTCACAATATGATCAGGATACGATTTGATTCAGGATCCTGAGATCGATATGAAAACATATCATATCAACTAAAATATGATGTGATCATTTTATTTCTTCTCTCTTCCAGATTCTAAATGTTTTTTCTAAAAAGAAAGAAAAAAAGAAAGTATACGTTTTGTTGTTGATCAGCTGTGATACTCAGAGTCTTTTAGAGTCGTAGCTCAGTTTTAGTGTAAAATAACTGGTCAGAGCTGGTGAGCAGGTATCTGACACGTTAACACGGCTCAATGTCCTGCTGCTTCTTCTTCAGGTCCCGGACATGTTGGTCCTTGTTTCCTGACGTTTTGTCTGTTGACTCATCTTTTCTCTGAAATCCTAAAGAAAAATCCTTTATTCCTTTATAAATCCTTTTTATTCCTGAGAGGAGACTAAATGTCCTCATCATCTTTTTCTGGGCTACATGCTGTGACCTGCCTGGCGCTAGGCTGCTAGCATTGTTTGAATGTTTAGGAAGGAGCAGTAGGAGGTGGAGCTTTGACCAAAACAGTAACACAGATGTGTCACAGGTATTTATTGAAATGCAACAATATCTATCTTTAATACTGGATTGTTAATCAATTAATCGATGTATCAATTTAGCCGGTTTCCTTCCTTTTACCTTAAGCCCGTGTCTTATTTAAATTCTCTTTTGTAAGTCATCTTCACCAGGTATCATCCAAAGCTCAAAGTCTTTTTGAAATCAGTCACAAATTTCCTGTTGCTCGCTTGGAGAAAATAGAAATAATGAATGATTTCCTTTCTATAATGAAACCTAAAAAAAGAGGCTTATAAAGTGTAACCTCAAAGCTGAACATCCCTGTTAGACAGAAAAAAAGAAAGTATTATACCACTGTAACTGGATATTGTTGAAGTTTTAATTCTTTTCTGTCACTGCTGCAACAATATTAAAATAGAGAGGAACTCTATCTGTAGGAGAGATTTCCTTCGCAGCCCTGGAGGATCCCTCACTGCTGCAGGAGGTGACATTATCCTCCAGAGGTGCAAGTCACAGAATTGCAATTAGCGCACAACGCAATAACATAAGTTATATGACAAAGCAAAGCAGCATCTTTGTGTTCTTTCTCACATTTTTGTTTATGCTTAACACGTTTTTATTTTTTATTCATATGTATTTTGGTCTGTCTGCCATTTTGCAGAGCCACAATGTGTGATATTCAGACACCGTCACAAGTTGGTGGCTCATTAAAAACAAGCTAGAAGCTATAAAACCCAAACTTATAAAGCGTGTCTTGTGTGTGTGTGTGTGTGTGTGTGTGTGTGGAACCACCATTTAGACAATGAAATGTCCGCTCCCAAAAAAAAAAAAAAAATCTAATCTTATTTTAGGACTTTGACAGACTCAGTGTTGAATGGGAAGGAATCACTGATGAAAGGCATCAAAGGGTGGAGATGGAATACATTTGAATAAGAAGTAAGTCTGGATATTACAAGTTGAGGGCGGATAGTTTTTCATCTTTTACAACCGTGCATAAATTCATTTCATGATGTCATCCAGGATTACAATTACAGGTGCATAGACTACATGCACAGGCTGCAATGTTTCCACCCATTTCATACGAGAGGACACCATTATTGTCATGTTAATGCTTTGTTGTGTGCTTAAATGTGCAGCCTGATGAATGAGTGCTGTGTTTAAACATGCACTCTTCTTATTTTCAGCCACAACTGCATCTATAAATTGTCTGGGAGCAGGAGGCTGGTGATGCGTGACAGTGAACCTTTTTATTATAGTGTCACTGGCTGAGAAAGTGCCCTGGATAAAAACAATATTACCACTTTTATCTTAAAACACATTCTCTGATTTTGTTATACCATTCCCAAAGAACACATTTCTATTTTACAAGATCTCAATTTGTCATTTGTTACAATCCCAGCCACCTCAGATCTCTAAATCTATCACAGAGCATCCAGATTTTATAATATTTTGATCTTAGTGCTTTATGAATCTGAAAATGTTTGGGGATTTGGGGAAAGCACATAATGTTGCACTTATAAAGTGAAATAACAAAATAAATTTCACTGAAAATTAGCAAAGGAAACTAATTAAAGTTCCCATTTCTCAGATAAACTCCATGCAAAAGGGCAGAACCGCTCTTTTGGCCGAAGGTTATTAAAAACCTTTTTATTTATCAATTATACTTCACACCACGAAGAACATAGGTTTAAAATGAAGCGTACATATTGTATAAGATCCAACTGAGACTGATGTAAAGTCTGACAAGAAACCACAGGAAGTAATGTAAATGTAGATTTCTTAATCCTCGACTTCCTGATGCAACATTTTCCAGTTGGATCACTTGGTTCACATTTCAACCACATGAAGCAAACGAATCCCAGGTCTTTATGGAGCGAGTAGAGTGTGGAGGTCCACGGCTGCAGGGCACATCACCTTCACTGTGTGTCAAAGTTGACTCAGACCTACCTATGTTCCCCTTGACATTACATAAAACAGACGCTCAAACGCAGGAGGTGATTGCTATAGATGATTGTATGTGACAAGCTGTTTGTCATGAACCAAAATGCCCTTTCCCTTGTTTTACCTGTGCCATGCTGCATGCACGTGGTGGGTTGTGCATATAATCACTGTGACACAGCCTTCACATGAATTCAACCATCTGTCAGTTGCAGAAGAACAATCATGATGAATTGGTTGGATGTTGGATCTTACCTCGATCGCTGTCGTACAGGTAGGCGAACTTGTCCCACTTGTAGTATTCGATGAGACTGAGTAGGGGCCCCTTGATATCAGGTCTCATCTGGATGATAAACTGCTGATTCCCATCCAGGGGGAAGCTGGGTGTGATAAAGGAGACGTGCAGCGTCCCACAAAACGACGTGATGGTGTTGACTGACTTCTTGTCGTAGAATCCGAAAATGGCGTACACTCCTCTGGAGAACTGTGAACAGACTGAAACAGATGGTTTACACGTTACACGTCGTCTACGGTTCAAAATAATCACATTTTTCCTTTTTTAGAAACAAACGCTACCGACATTTATTCGCAATACTGTTAGCGGTGTGTATATCTAAGACCTTTAGTGCACATTAGGGCCGTATACAGCCATTAAGGGACATCTCTTTCGGTTTCCCTTTCAGCTGATTAATGGATAGGTTTCCATAAGTTCAGCCTGGGGACTGCTTGTATTCAACAGTAAATGATCCACTGTACACCAGCCACTGTGTGAAACTTTTATGAGCGGTCTTATGACTTTTTGATACAGTAGGAATAAGTGATGTTGAATATCAACTGTGAATCAAAACTGTACATTAATTCTTCATATGGGATATCCATCTGGGGGTTATTATGTCTTCTGTTTGAATTCTGCTCAAGCAGAAAACATCTCAAGCTTGTGCTATGAGATTATCCAACCTACACGCTCTTTCTTAGATGTGTCCACTGAAGTTATATTATATCCTAAATACATTGTCTCCAGATGCCATTAACCTTGAACAATCGCCTTGTAAGGTTCCTGTTAAGGAACGCAACCAGGATTCATGATGTCTTTGAGCATTTGCATCAGATTATTTGTATTATAACCTCATACTGTTGACTTTGCAAAATCACCTTTGTTCAATAATTCATGACCTGTGCTGGGGTACATACAGTACCATAGCTTGCCTCTGGTGTCCATTATGCACAGACCAGAAAAGGGTACTGTGGACTGATGGTGAACATGACTACTGAATGTTGAAGTAATCCTGAGGTTGCATGCAGTTTCTCCAACATTGTACCAGGGTCAGCAGACTGGCATGTTACCTGTCAATGTGTATTGATCAAAGCTAAGCTAATCAGGCTTATTGACTTGGACATATGTGTCCTCCAAACTAATTCATCTAATGAGTCATTTCCTCCTCCACTATATAACAGGGATGAGTTGCTGACAAAGGGAAGTGGAGTCCATACATCACATATTAGTTAGCTTGGTGTAAGTACTTCAGGCATCCTGCCACTTCTGCGTTGGCTGTGGCAACTGTCTTTGATGAAATGGAAACACAAAGACATAGAGGGCAGCATGAAGAGTGACTACTGTGATCTTAGTAATATGAAAATGAGGGAATGCCATCAACAAATTCCCTGAAAAGCTTAACTCCTCAGTCTTCATGTTCAGAGTTTTGGCAAGGTTTATTCAGTTTCTATGTTACTGATTCACATAAATACGCTGCGAGCGAGTACTCATCGCAGCCACTTTCTTGTGCTGCCAAGCACCGAGCAGCTTCATTAGTGAAACTTGGGTCGAAATTAACAGGAGCTCATTTACATTTGTCTCTGGCGAACGAATAAAGCAGCTTGCAATATTCAGTCTTCATCCATTCTCAAACTTTGCCCGTGCTGAAGAAGACAAATGCACTCGGACCATGAAGAACTTTAATTAAACAAAAACTTTCCTCTATCTCCAATAGAGTTGCGAAGTTGAAGCAGTCATTTCGATTAGTTATTTCAGCCCCAAAGGCTACTTTTTTCTGCACAGACAATTATATAGTAGGTGACCAAGAGTCGAAGCATGTCAGAGGCTGCGATGGACTTGGATGGACATGAATCTCTGGTTTAAATATCAACAAAAAAGACAAGTGTTGACTGCATTGACGAGGTTGTGTGTATAAAAAAGTAGGAACAGAAGTTAACTAGCGCTGCCAAGATGCATTTTGAAAGAAGCATCCAGTCAGTGATGGTAAGAAACTGGAAAATACTGAAGAAAAATTCAGAATTTTAGATTCAGATTTTAGGGAAATGTGAGGGATTTGTCCAAGATGGGGCACTGGTTTTATGGTGCACTGCAGCATTTAAGTGTCACTTTAGCTCTGTTTAATGCATCTTCTCAGCATCATTGTGTATTGAAATATTTATAGTTATTTTCCTTAGGCTGTTATACTTTTACTATATTGTACATCTGTGTTAAAGGACAATGAGATTATCAGTAAAATAAAAAAAAAATGCATATTGACACATTAGCAGAATTAGCACATTCATTATGTTTTCTTTGCATCTGCCTGTTGTCAGACAGTTTTTGTGTTTTTTCTGTTTGCTTCTCTTCTCTATGTTGACATATGCAGCATTTTAACAGCTGAATTCCTGGTAAAGTGACTATAACATCAACTATGACCATGAAAGTCTGACCTTGTACTGTCAGGGCAAATGGAGATTTAGTTCTACAGAAAATAGCTTTAGTTTGTTCTACAGAAAATAGCTGAAAATTGTTAGGCTTAGCAACACAGCCTATAAATGTTCCCCAATAATGAATAATAGAAACTTGATGTCAATGTTGAAAGAGCAAAATTAACCAATGAGGAAAGTCTAAAACTTGGTCAACCAATGACACGAGTTCACTACTCAGACATGAGTACACAGTCAATCTAGTGTAAATCTAGTCATATTTTTCAAGTGGCTGTAAAATTTCAATTCAATCTAGTTTCTTCAAACTTTTAATCCAACAACCAAAAGCTTTCTCCTCGACTCTTCCTCCATCCTGGTTAACATGAAGTACGGCTCATCAAGAACAGGCCAAAATAAACGTGGGCAGAGCCTCCTTTCATCCACCACCAGTATTCATGTGCTTCCAGCATTTCAACCAGTCCATCAAGTCGAGCAATTAAATGTTCATCACAGACGTCCAAAACCAACCGTTAATGACGGCTCGTCAGTCTCTGGCACCGTTCCTAATCTTTTCAGCAGATGACAGTGGCCGATGACATGACCAGAGAGAGATCAAACCTCACGGGTGTAGTTTCACTTTTCTCTCAGTGGGATTTAAAGTGTGTGCTGCCTGTCAACTGTCACCATGTAACAGGTAAATGACTGGGAATGGAACTTCCATCAGACAAAACTTAAGTAAAGTGGGTAATGAAAAAAAATCACTCAAGTGGCCAAAGACTGAAGACGAAAAAATTTTAATTTAAATTTGATTTCATGAGTATAATTTAACAGGAAACCAGCAACAAATGTACTGAAAAAAAAAAAAAAACATCCATTTATGTGTCCACTACCTTTCACATAAAGATAAGTCTTTATCTGGAATAAAATTATTATATATTTCTACAGGTTAATCTATTGAATAGTATGTAAACTAGTTCAGATTAAATACTGCTTATAAAAGGATTCATTATGCCTGCTTCTCTGAGCCTTAATCAGTCCTATTTTTATGTCCTCATGCACAAAAATATTATGTTTCCTGCTGCAAGACGACGCCAGCCGCCCTCATTAACAGAAAATGACATCGTTGTGTGAAGAGCACGTCTCTGAACATTAGACGACTGATTATTGAGAGAAAAATGGTTGTTTGAAATCTGATTTTACTTGGATTTGTTTTGTTATGCTCTGAATTATTATATGGAATATACCCTCCCAGCATCCATGTTTTATTGACCGTGGCTGCGTCTCTATCAAGTGGAGACAGTTTGGAGGAAATTGTGTTTATTTAATTGTTTTCTTTTTTGTTTTTTGTTTGGTTCAGACACTCATATCTTCCTTCCTTCCTTCCTTTTGCATTTACAACTTGTACATTTTTGCTTGAATTCTTAGTTTTATTATAACTGGAGAATATTTTGCACAAGAATTAAAGGTAAAGTTCCATTTTATCTGGTTAGAAATAAGATTTCCTTTTGAAAAGTCAAAAAGAAATGAAAATACTGTATATTTTTCTGTCTAAATGAAGTATCCATTTCTTACCAAGAGAAAATCATATATGCATATCCTTTACGTCACATTGGACTCTGTGCCCTCCTTCATTATCCTGCAGTGGACCGCTATTCATTACTCCAGATTATCTACAGTCTCTGATGAAATATATGCCATTTCTTTGTAAGTTCATGTCATATCTTATGCTACACAGATTCTTGTAGCCACTGCTCAGTAAAGGCCACATTTGTTCTTAGAGGGAAAAAAAACACACGTCCTATATTACGCCAGTAGAGAATAAATAGAAGTGTAGCGGTAGTCGCCCCCTGAAGCTAACACAGCTGTAGATTTTCTTTATGTCACATCCGTCCATTGTCACGTTTCTAAGGCTTACTTTGCCGACACTCTGTCACTGGTGAGCTTGCTGAGTTTGCCCGGGATTAAAACTCTCTGAGCTCAATCTTAGAGAAAGGATATCCCCCCCATGACTGCGCTGCAGCTTATGCCAGAGTGAACACTTTGACAACATGTTACTTTATTACTAAATATGATCATTTACATCCAGAAGCAAACAAACGACATACGAACGATACGTTTGTCTCTTTGCAGCGACTGTTCAGAGGATGTTTTTTTCCTCTGGCAACAGCAGGAGAACGAAAAGCAACAGAAATGTTTAATTACAGAAGAAAAGCCAGGCGCAAACAGTAACTCTCAGAAACACTGAGGATTGTGGAAAAAGCCATTAAGCCTCTGTCACATTTGACTGGTTTTCAATGAAACTAGGAAACATTCACCCTCAAAAATCCTCTTCTCCGAATAGACCGAAAAAAGAAAATCCTGGGTAAATCTGTTCTCTCTCTTCGTGTTGACGAGGTCACTCTAATTAGACACCATGAGCAAAATGTTGAAACAAATCTTATTATTGTTCACCGCCGGGGCTGTAAACTGTGGTATACACTCACTTGTCCCTCTTGATATAAAAATGTAGTTCTCTCTTAATATAGGGAATGTTCCAGTAAGATAAACACTCTGTCGATTTGGGGATTTTTAATCCGAACTTTGACAGTGACGCATGGCACAAAACACTGTACATGTGCATGTGTCTAGTTTGGTCATGGATGGTGACAAATCCTCCCTGAAAACATTTGAATCTACAAAGTCAAATGTAAAATATGTTCTTGACGATGGGAGCTTTTGCTGAAGTGCATCAGTATTTTACACAGGAAGTATTCATCATCATATCAACTCCTTTAAGAAATACACAAATAGAATCCAAAAACATCAAACTATTCAGTGATGCTTTTTGTTTCTGTCATCTCTTGTTTCTGTTTTCAGATCAACACATTCAATTGAGCAAATCAAACACAAAACAAGCCATGAAGATGAGATACTGTGAAAGGATTTTAACCTGCATGAAAGGTCAAAACATACCTGTTAAGACGAGATGGTGACGATTGGATATGTTTTATGTCACCATCCAGGCAGTGAACTGTTTTCTCTCTAAACTTAAACTCACATGAACAGAACACAAACAGATGAAAGTGTCTGACTGAAACTGCCTGGTCACTGTGCGCAGGAGAGTGTTTTATTTATACATTTAGTCACAGAAACTTTGTTTTTTGGGGTCATGAGTGGAAGTTTCTTTGAACAACTCTTTAAGTAGTCCCTGCAGTTACTGTATGTTTTTTATGTACTAAAAATATCAAGTATGTATATATTCTCATCAGACACCCTGTGGTCATCAGAAGTCTCCAATCACCTCATTATCACGAGGATGTTAAATCTGTCGCAGCAGTGACTCTGACACCGTGTTTCACCTTCTGAGGAGAAGGTGTACCCTGTGAAATATATTTAGCCCCGTCCCAATTAACTGACCTCGTTTTCACCACTGTGGCACCGAAGGCATCTTCACCACACTGTTTACATTTCTGCTCCACTACTGATCAAAGATTGAACTTATATTAACCACTCGTGAAACCTCCAGATTCAGCTCAAGTATAATACACCGTGCAACAATATGAGGTTTTTATATAAGACATATATATAAGACAAATGTAATTTGTTTCTCATCCATTCATTTATTAAATATGACATCTATCATGTCATATTTCTGATTTCATACATTTTAAAGTAGTTTTACTATTATTACAAAGTCAACATTAGCATCAAGATCAACTGACTTACCAGTGTAGAAAAGATAGTGAACATTAAAGACTTAAGTCCCTTATCAAAGCAACACTAAGATTAACTCCTGCATATCACTTTTTATTCAGCAGAGGTCGTATTGTAACCTCTTGTCTTGTAAATACTGAAGCACTGAACAGCTATTAGTGCTGGTGTTGGCTGTGTAGCAACTGCAAAAACGTACCAATATTCTCTTTAAATTAACATAATGAAAAACATCATAATGGCAGTAGAAAGTTCGATATGAATTGATACATGTAATTTTAAGGATCAGAGAGGAACATCCATTAAATCAACAGTGGACAAATGTGATATTTAATAGATGACCAACAGCCTGGGTCCAGTGCATCAGCGAAAAGATGAATCAGTCTAAAACACACACACAAACACACATGCACGCATGCACACACACACACACACACACACAGCCTGTCAGTGTGGTGATGATCATCAGCAGTCCAGTCACAGCTAACAGAGCTGACTGTTAATATCTCACCCTCTCTGACACTCCTGTTCTCACCACAGAGAAAAAGCCTCGGGACTTTGGGGCTTTTGTGTAAAACTGATCTGTCACCAGTTAAGCAAGGCGGCTTCAAGCCACCGCCTATTACATCAGAGCAACCTGAGCTGATTTAATGGCTGCGAGGGCAGATTTAACCTCATATATTTTTAAAATAACTATTCTAATTAAATGTTTTATCTAGAAGCTGCAAAACAACCCGTCTTCCAGATCCCAACTTCTATCTACCACAAAAACACGACTGTACAAGTCAAACACCACAGTCCACACTGATCATCATCTCTGACCTTCTCCCTCAGGGGTTTTGCAGTAAAACATGCTGCTAGTGCCTGGTGCCCATAAACTGTTTTTTTTTTTTTTAATATTTCTCATGCACTTGTCCTGAAGTATGCAGCTGGAGCCAGTACCTGGTTAGCATAAATTTAGCATAACATTTGTTATGTGGAAGGGAATCGGTGCAGACTCCAGGTAGTTGCTCGTTAGTTGTTTCTACTTATTAGTTGCTAGTTCACCAACTGTTGGTGGTAAGTTTATATTCGCTCATACTGAGCTGTTTCAATTAAGTCCAAATCCCAAACTGCAGAAGAGTTCATTTGAAGTTGAGTAAAGACTGAGGACTTTTCTTCACCTA
Source organism: Polydactylus sextarius (assembly GCA_016801845.1). Taxonomy (NCBI): domain Eukaryota; kingdom Metazoa; phylum Chordata; class Actinopteri; family Polynemidae; genus Polydactylus; species Polydactylus sextarius. The sequence continues at coordinate 23,865,482 of CM028930.1, read as the reverse complement.
CGTGTTTAAATATTGAACTCCAGTATAAAGACGTCATCACTCTCAGACTGCCAATGAATAAAACTATATCGGTAATTACCTGTCATCTTAGCATATCATAAGAGTATAAGTATAAGAGTCATGGTTTGGTTTAGTGGACTAAAGTGTTTAATACATGAGAACTGCTTCTATTCATCATCAAAACTGTAGAAGGTGCAGAAACTCTTTAAGTTTTATTTTATAAAAATCATGTTTTATATCTCCTGAGTGAATTTGAAGCTTTTAATGTCTTTCATGGTCTTCCTGTATGTTTAACATTGCTGTAGGTGAAGCAAGGGAAACTCATGCTTTTTGTTGTTGTCCCTAATTTCCCTGTAACATCACACTTGTGGATTTGTCATTTTTAAGTATTTGAATCTTTATCATTACACCTCAGAAATGGAAGCTGTCTTGAGACAGTTCTGACTTGAGGCTCAGGCACAAGAATCATTTTAAGACTTTTATCTTTTTTTCCCCATTTCAATTAAAACACTGTTTAACCCAAAGCTAAATTCTTTTTCATAAGATTCTCCTGAAGGAATATGATGAACATGTCCACACCAAACATAAAAGCAAAATGTATTTATCAATAACCTATCAGATCTATGGAGTGTAGGACATGTTTTACAACTTCTAAGAGCTTTGTCTGCAGCTCGTAAAGACTTGATCTGGTTTCATTCTCTCTTTAGACTGTTGCCAGGGTAACATATTTCAGCCATGTTCTTTCTCCACTTCAGAAAATATTCACCTCACCACATCCTTTCAAGATGTGCTGAGGCTTTAAATGTCAGCCAAAATGACTTAGAACTCCTTTCTGGAGACGTTTCAGAAAGTTTTTATAAGAACTGCACGCAGAAATTGTTCTTGAGTTTATAAACGTTATGTACAAAAACAGAAGATCTCATCATAGTGTCATTCGTTCATTGGCTAAACAGGCGTACATGCATCGCAGCATCGCAGCAGGCTGTTGCCTGGGTGACAGCTTTCCGTCACGCTCTTGAGCAGCAGATAGGAGGATTTCTGGGAGGTGTCACTGTGAGCCAGTGAGCCGCACTGGGAAGTGTTTTTGTCTATCTTTGAGCATCTCTTCCGGCAGCTGGTCTCTAGAAGAACAGTACAGCTCAGTTCTTATCAACTTCTGACCCCCATCCTCACCCATCCTCCTCCCATCTCCCATCTCTATTTCTCTCTGTCTCCTCCTCTCTTTCTCCCTTTCTCCTTTTGTTCATTGACCTGTTTCCTGGAGGCTTTCTGACAGGACACGGATGGAGGATGTAGGTTTCACAAGAACAGAATCTGATGAATACTCCCCATACTGTGGTCCCAGTGTGTGATCGCTGTACAACCTCCCCCAATGTCCCAGTCATCATTTCAGCCATTTCTGTGCACTTTTGAATACTTTAGCAGTCTCTGAGAGGAGAGTGTGTGTGTGGATCCTCAGAAACTGCCTGAAAAGCTTATCTATGCTGGTTATTGACTGAGCTATATTGCTGACTACTGTAGTTACATCAGGAACCCCTAACTAACAACATACTGTACTCGCCATCGTCTGGGGTGAATTTTCAATCAATAAAACCAATAAAGTCAAAACGTTTAGAGTAAAATCCAGCATCTTTATTTATTAAAGTCACTTGACAGTTCAGCATTAGAGCTACTCAGGTAGTGAAAGGAAAAATACAGTCTAACTCTGTGGCTCTGGACAGAAATTTTCAAACTTTCAAACAGACCACAAGTCCTTCACAATGTCCTCTACAGCACAAACATCACAAATACAAAAACAATGTGAAGTTGTGTTACTATAGGATTCAAGAGTGTGGAGTTTGACCAACACCAAAATAAATGTTTTAATATATGGACAAATCAATGAATTCTGAATTTATTGCTCTTGTAATGTTACAGTGGGTATACTGCATCCTAGTGGGAGGTATAGAGTCAGTTTTTAAGACCCAGCTTCTAACTTTTGGCTGTTTTCATGCCAATACATACATCATGGAGGTTTTGTGAAGATGCTGGAGCTAATGCTAACTCACATTGGGTGAGGATGGGTCTTCATGACTGGGACAGGTCACTAGACTAAAATCTATTACAGCACTGACACACAGAGACATTCACGCTCAAACTTATATCTATGGGCAATTTAGAGTTGACGAACCATGGGAAGGAGCCAGAATATTCAAAGAAAATCTATGCAAGCATTGGTTCAAACTCAAGAAACTTCTTGCTGTGCTGTGTTAGCAACAGTGCTAACCACTGCACCAACAGGCTGCAAAATTAACAAACTGGTGCACTGTGTTTTGCTTTGTGTGGAACAAAATGCTGGATTTCACAATGTTTTCAAACGGTTCAGGGTTAAATATTCAGTTATGATAGATAAGAGGATGGTTTATGTTGTTGAAAAGTCTGATAAGTTCCCACAAAGATTCAGTTCATGTGTGTGCCCTCAGGGTAATCTAATAACACAGACGAATGTCCTGTTTAGCCACAAAACACTTGATTGAAACACCTATCATGGATTAGAGAATGTAACAAGCATCTTTTCTGCAAGACACATGCACTTAAAACAAGTGTTGTTTCAAAGAAACACGAGCACTGCTCCCAATGAGATACTGAAAACAGATGAAACAGAATACTAATTCTGATTTTGAAGTCTGCGGTGCTTTAATTTTTTAAACGTTTTCTATAAAACGCTGCTAGTCTGAGATCTGAACAAAAGGGATTCACTGTGTTGTGTTGCTGTGCACGGATGTACCAATTCATCCCACTAAGCACAATAGAGAATTCTTCAACCATATTGATTCTGTGAAGAAAGTCCATACATCACAGCCGGCTACTTTGTTCGAATTTCATCTGCCTCCCTTAATAAAACATACCGTGTGTCTACTGACCTTTTGTGGAAAATACCAGAGCAGACTTGGGATCTGGTGTTTCTATGTTCTAATGATCTCAGAAACTGCCAGAGCAAAATTAGTTACATCTATAAAAGCACAGCATCATCCAGCATCTGAGGGAGCAGCTGCCATAGCAACCAGACTGTCAGTGTTTGGCAAAGATGAATGGGGATCAACTCAAAGAGGTTCAGCAAAGCGAAGACACATTAATACACATGACCCAGTGTTTGATTTGAACTCCTGCTCAAATTACACTTGTATATCACAAACAAAACTCAATCCCACTACTGTATTTTATATATTTTAGGCTTCGGTGTTGGTGCACTGAACCTCATTATCTCTGCTTCACACATCTCTTTTCTCCAAAACCACCATCTTGTTTTCTTTTCCACCTCTTCTCTCACCTCATTAGAGGAACCACAGTAGGTGTAGGATGGGACCATTGGAAACATGCCATCGATGAAACTTCACCTCTTGCACACAATGACCTTAAGTCTCTCAACAGCACTATTACCATTTGACCCCTGACTCATCCCCTTCTACATATATACACCATCTATCATTTCATTCCAATAACTAATTGAACAGTTAGAAGTCAATCAATCATAATAAGTTTAGATTTTTGATGCTACATAATCATGAACTTAATGGTAATTTGGACTAATTCTCTCTGTAAACCAACAGAAACTTCTCTACATTTCTCATCTCATCCAAAAGCTTAATGTCATTTACTTGTATCATTAAGTTTCAATCAATAAAGTCTTGAGGTGAATTAGGGTCAAGGCCACTAACAGAAATTTCAGACTATATTATAAATACTTTACTATCCAGGGTAACAAAGGATACAGCATAATGAGTAATATATGAATGTCAACAAGCAGATGATGAGATGCAAATTGTTATTAGCATGAGAAATCCTACAGAGAGGAAAGGACAGCATTTCCTGGGAATGGCTCCATTTTCCATACACAGCGCTCTCTTTGTACTATTTAAAACAGTTTTGACATTGTGTCTTTGAACTGGTGCCACTGAAAGGTCCCACAGAGAGAAATGGAGATTACACAATAATCTTACTTAAAGAAAAAAAAAACAGAAATGTGACCTTCCAGAGCTCTTGGTTTTAAACAATAAAGCAGGAATTAGATTCTCTTTCTTTGGGGATTTCTGGATTTTTCTGTAAGTTCAGGTTTGCGTTTGTGTTTTACAGTAAAATCTCTGTTATCTCTGTTATATTTGTTGAAATATGTTCCACGATCTCCTGATAATCTCACTCCATCATCAGATCAAAACTGATTTGTTCCTGTATTTCTATTGATGCTAAACTATGTCTTTTCATTCTGCCTTTATTAACAATTAAAGTGTTTTATGTATATTGATTATATATCACAGGGATCTGAAATCTCTAGTGTTTATCGTCTGAACATATTTTTGCTGGGGCAAAACTAGGAGAAAACAAAAGGTCAGTGTTTGGAGATATGTTATTGCATGTATCTTCCCTCTGGCAAACAAACGGTGAAATCAGAAAATGTCAGATAATTTATGCATCTGCTCCCTTTTCCCAGCGTTTCTCCTGCTGTTTTATCACAGAAGGGGGGTGGGGTGGGCATGTAGAGCTGCAAAGTCTTTTTTTTCCCCATTTGTGCTGTTTTGATATTATTTGCGCAGGACTCCACTGCTACAGTAGATTGTAGGTCAACACAGTCCAGCCTCTAAACCTACCTGCAGAAGAGCAACCTTATTCAGTCTGACAGTGTTAAAACACAAACAGACAGAGCTGCCGTGTGATGTGTCCACTGCTGGAAATGTCTGCTGTGTAAGTTTGTGTCTGTTTGTTTGTTCTCTCTTTAAGACACCTGTCACACTCCAGACTCTCACCTGCCAGAGCACAAAGGTGCCGACCTACTGTAGCTTTTGTGGACTCAGCAGCTGACAACAGTCCTCTCCGTCTCCCTGCAGCGCGTCGTGTTTCACTCATTTATTTTCTTATCTGTTTCTAATTGTCCATGTCATTGTCTGTTTAATGATTCTGGCCTGGCAGTGATTACATACTTGGCTGTCCTTGTGGTCAGTGCCTCCTTGAATTGGTTTTTATTGTTGGGAATTTGATCAGATCTTATCCGAGCGTGTAAAGCTGAGTACACGCTACATTCACTTCATCATTTGTTTTTTTCATATGCTATTTCGTATTACAAACACACAAATGTTTGTAATACTGAGTCATATCGTTTTGTCATTGACTGATCTGCTCCTACAAAGAAAGAAGGATTAAGTTCTTATCAATGCTACTGAAGTCTACTGCCAATACAAATGTTGATTCACAAAGGTCAAAGATCAGACCTGATTAAATGGTTTATATACACAGATGAGGACACCTTGGACATTTATCTCATCTTAAAACACAGTCTGACCTTCATCAAACATTAGACACATCTGCTGATGTGAATCATCCTGCATTAAAAAAAAGAATTTCACAGGATACATGATTAAGATCAAGATTTGTTGATTTGCATGAGTCTGGAAATGGTCCCAACATGGTTTCAAAGAATTTATAAATTCATCTGTTCACAATCAAACTGTTTGAAGAGAAAATTCATCTCTGCAGCTGCTTTCCTCAAGAAATGGACGACCCACGGTTGTATGGAAGATCGTGTTCATAGCGGTGCTTTCAAAAGTACAATGGAGGAAGCATTATGACTTAGAGCTACTCTGCTTCCATGTTTATAACTAAGGTATCTTACAGAACTGATGTTATTCTAACCACCTGAAGCTCAGCAGAAGTTGGACAATGACCTTAAACATTGGAGTGAAGAGACTGTTGCATGACTTCACATAAAGACAATCCATCTTTGGGTGTGGACCAGTCAGATCTCAGGGAGCTGTTCACACTAAACATGATGAGAATATGACTGAACTAAAGCATTTCTGTAGAGGAATCATCCTAAACTGATCCACAACTAGTATTTTGTGTTACTGTTGACAAAAGAACTTTAACCAGTTATTAAATCCACCAACACTGTGAGTTTTTAAGAGTTTTATGGAATAAAAAAACATTAAAGATTACAATAATGTTGAGTTAGGAGCCTAAGCACCTTGTGTTTGTCGATACCGAGGACTATTTTACGATCAGTTAAAGCAGAAAGAGAAGTTCCAAAACAAAAACAAACCTATCTACACTGCCAGATACGAGAAGTGAGAAAAATGAATACTGCGACTTATTGTAATATTTAAAAAGAAAATGTTGTCTTTGCCTTTTTATCTGTGAACAGAGCAGCAGAGTAATAGATCAAAAAAACGAAACAGAAGAACATCTTTAAAAGAACCGAGCTTCACATGGTCCATCACAAAGAGCTGAAAACACAAGTCTCATAAAAGCTCAGACCTTCAGTGACTTTATTGTTGCTAGGGGGAGTTTTTGTCTTCACAAATACGCAATAAAATACATAGAAAATAAATTCGACCTCCCACACAAGCTGCCGTAAACAACGTATATATAAGTGACAACATAAGATAAAAGCTGCTGCGCATCGACTCATCATCCCACACAATCCCGTCAAACCTTTCAGTGTTCAGACGCGACATTTTATGATCGTCGAAATGAATTTATCAACTATAACTCTGTGGTTTATGGTTTATTATAATAGCACGTCAATATGTATTTGTTTTCCTTTTCGCTCAGTTACAAGAAGGAATTTCAGAGTTTTTCCTGTTGCATTCATTACCGTGCTTTCCACCCACTTGTGTAACTAACAGCTGAAAGCTGAAATTTGAGGCAGTTTGCTCAAAGATGTTGAGACTAATTTTGTATGAAATCAGTAAACCGAGCAGGCTGAGACAACATGCTGCTAAAAAAAACAAGCTAGAACATAATAACCATCACCAAAAAAAAAAAAAACAAGCATCTAGAGTTGGATTTTTTTTTTCTTTAATATTTTAAGTAGCCTACTGGCAGGCAGTATGGGTGGTGTAATATCAGAGTGTGAGCTCTGATGCATGAAGAAAAAAATTCAGAACAATTATAGAAAATGCAACTGACAAGCCAACAGCTGTCGAGATGTGTTGGCTCCGGTCCAGATGAGGCCTTTTGTTTTAGCAGGCAGACCATCAGGGGAACAAGTTCTTATTGGAGAACAATGGCTCCACCTGCTCAGCAGAACTGATGATAATATAAAGAAATGTTTTGAGTGGATCAAAGCTCTAAATGAAGAGGACAATGTGAGCTTGGCTGCAGTTCAGTTAAGAGAAAAGGCTGAATAAATCAGGAGCCGATCCCGAGTCTCTGCTCTTGATTTACTCGACTGTTTGGAGGTTTGACATTGCGGGTTTTTAAACAAAAGAACAGGTGAGAAAACTATTTACCTGCTGACACAAGACACAGGTGACAGATTTCACTTGTTTACTGCTGAACGATGTCATGTATAGAAGATTTAACTGCCCGTTTACATAAATGTCGAGTTCAGCTTCCTAATTAAACAGCGACTCTGCTGTTAACAAAATGTAAACAGGCGTCTCCTAATTGTTTCCACCTCTAGCTGGAGTCATCACGACCATCTCTAAAGGACACGGACGCTCTCATATTTACATTTATATCTACATTTTCCTCAGTGAGACGTAACATTACAACCACAGACGGCACAAGGACGTGTCTGTTTGCTGTTCTCTTGTTCTGTTAATCTACTATAAAGGAGACTGGACGCGGTGCTGTTACTTCCATTCAACATTTCTTTATCTTTCCATTTCTCTCTCTCACCACACACACACACACACACTCACACACATGTTCACATCTTAATAAGTTTGACAAGAACACCCTGTAAGACCAGACAAGGCGACCGGATCAAATCTTAATCACCATGATGATGTGAAGAACTGATCCTCCTCCGTGAATACTAATGAGCATCACTCTTCAGCAGAAAAGGTTATTCACTAAATTAAAGGAAATTCACACATTTGAAAGTCAGACTCATGAAAGATTTCCTAAATTACTTTAAGACTCCATTTTAATACAATTTGTTTAAAGTTAATAATGTTTTTTATGTCATGAAATTTCATCTCATCTTTTAACTCCATCTAATGATGAAGACAAAGAGAAACCTCCTCTTGAGACAAGATATATAATATAAATACAGAAATATTAATGTAGTCCTGTCCATGAAGAAACATATAACAACTGTTACTTATATTAAGTTTGTTTTGACACATTTTCACACACATTTCACTGTTATTTTTGTTTAGATTGTACGTTTTTGTCATAAACATATATACTCTCTACTTTATATCTACGTAGCTACGACACAAAACTGAAAACAACCTCCAGATCTGTGGCTGCAGGCGTGAAACGATGTTCTTCATCATATCAGTGATGAATTCTGGATGGTAAAAACAGCTGATCTATGTTCATTCAGGCTCGTCTATGACTTTACGTCTTTGCGACACGTCAACTCTAACGACAGATTTGGTCTCTGACACGAGAGCGGCTACGCATTGAAAACTGATTTAATCTCATATAAAAACAGCCAGAGTAAATGGCGGCGTTGGCGTTTATGTTGTTGTCACTGAACAAGCTTTTATAGTTTGATAAAAGGCTGTAGAAAAATATTTTTAGACGAGAGATATGGGAGAGGACGTTGAGATAGAGGTGGAGGTTCTTACTCCACTGAAGGATTGAACTCATCATCTGGCAGAGTGACTCCATATTACATTTTCCTTTATAATATTAGAAGTAAAGTCTGAACGGGAACAATAAATGACTCAGCTAACGCTCTTAATGACAGTAAATCTCAGTAACAACAGAAGAAGGAGGTTTAACTTTCACGTCATGTTCTTGGACGATGTTCTTGCTGTTAAATGGTTTATGATCAACACACTGTGTTGCACAGAAACAACAGGAGATGAATAAATGAGTATGAATATATCTAACTACTAAAAGCTAAAAAAAAAAACAACTGAGGGGAGAAGAAAAACAGATGAAACTCACTAGAATAATTCATTCTTGACTTAATCTTGGCTTGAAGTTTGTTTGGTGGCTTCCACATTTTCTCTGAAGCTTTCAAAACAATTTATCTACAGTTCTTCATCTGTAAATGAAGATGACTCAGTTGTCATCACTTGATGTTCAATACAACTGAATAAACTGTCTGATGAAGTTTAAAATAAATCATGTTCAATGGGAATAAATGGAAATGTATCATTATTTTGAGTTTGGTGCATTTGATATGAAATATATTTTTAAAGTCACATAAACTCTGGTACAATCCTGTCATGTTTAAACATTTAAAGGTCCTAATCCATCTTAAAACATCTTCTCTGTAATGAATGTTGTGAAACACTTGTCACTGTCGCCGGAGGACAAAAAAGTTTACTTCCTCAACAACTTGTGCCAAATATGCACTTGAGCTTTGCGTCACAAAGGAGCTGAAAAAACGTACAAGACGTAAGAGGGGACAATTTCCAGTGGAGACACTTTGAATCACGCTGTAACCGATGCTATCTCAGTCTTGTGTTTTTTGAGGACAGAGTGGTAAGGGCTTGGTTGGGGGCTGTATTCAGGGCAAGTGAAGATCCACAGAGGGTTCTTTAGCCTCATTTTCTGACCAGCCAGCTCCCAGGCCTATTTAATATTTCACAGCTCTCTGTGAAATGGAGGAGAATGCACTTAATTAAGTGTGAACAATAAATTGCCTATAACCAATGCCCCCACTGCGTCTATATGAGTGGTTTCGGATTTTGATCATTCAGTGAGGTCTGAGAGAGCATGTGGCCCAGAGTGTGACGTGATTTAACCGTGACAAACTACAACTTTGAAGTGTTAAATCACCAGACAGACGGACGTCAGCAACCTCAGACTGATCTGCTGCTGCCAGAGGACGACGACGAGCAGGTGGATGTAAACACTTATCTCCCAGTCAGCTTAAACTCTAACTGGTAATGTCCATTTAACAATATACCATGCTACCCAGAATGCATTTCGGTAAAGCTGCACTTGTGTGGGTGGTTTGGCCTATTAGAAAAAAAAAAAAGTGAAGTGCAGTGAGGATGACGCTGTGTTAAATGTTTCAGTTTCTGTCACAAAAGTTGTGAAAAAGTTGTCACATTCTTCCGTCACTGATGACATAAGTGCAAGCTGGAAGTCTGGAGACTGATAATTGGGTGTTTGTGCAAAATTTAGACACTGGAGAGTTTCCCCAAATGTCAAGACAGAATAATTTTAGAACTTGTGACCCTCTTCACCAGCCGGTTTATCTCTCAGCTGTGTACAGTTCAGGAAGAGACAAACATCCTGACTACTGAGCTTTTAAATCACAGAATTTTCAAGCCTGAGCCAAAATAAATCAGATGATATCACGGAGGGTGACTTCAGTAGGAGACTATGACTAAAATTCACGGTGCGCCCTTTTAATCTTCAATTTAGCTTTGCAGGAAGCAAATATGTCCACAAAATATTAAAGTTGTATCTAATGAATTGGTAAGTGGTCATTTATAAACACACCAGGTAACTAAAAGCTGCTCCTAATGAATTATTTAACAAAATAAATAACACAGCTCCAGGAATTCAACATATAAAGACCGTTCTTAGCGACAGTATTTTCAGGTGCATTAGTCATTAAACCACGTGGGGCCTCTGAGGTGGATGTATTCGAGGAAGTTTGGACAAGATTCTTTTAAATTTATTGCTTCAGGCGAACAGCGAACCAATATAACTACACACACACACACACACACACAGTCACAGTGACTCCCCTGCTCCTGGCAGCAGACGCAGGCCTGTCCAGATGAGCTGTTATTGATGGAGGAATGTATCATCCTGCCTCCCACTGTCTCTGACACACTGCGTTGACGAAGTAGCTACACTGCTGCACAGATGAAGCACAACCTGAGTATTATATGTCTTTGGGGCACAGATTCATCTGGTTTGTCATAGTCTTTTAATTAAATAAATAAACAAACCTGAATGTGATTAACTGTAATATGAGAGAAGACAAACAAAAAATAAGTAAACAAACATCCAGTGCCAATTGTGAGATGCAATATCTGCTCCTGTCTGAGGGCGAGTCTATGTCTGTAATCCACTTGAGTCACTTCAGTGTATCTAGTTTCACATTTTGTCGCTATGTTTCAGACAGATGTGTTATTACCAGATCCAAAATGGGAACCCACACCTGATCAGCAGCTGCAGCTTCCTGGAGCGTGTGTGTAGAGTCCTGCAGGTCTACAAGAAGCTCACGAGAAGCTTCTGGTTTTAATGTTTAAGCTTCAATGTTTCGCCTTTTAATTCTCCATTTGCTGCTGCCGCTGTCTCATAAAGTACACTTAACAAAAGGCAGCGGTGGAGTGACGGTATTAATGCACTATAATTACTGATGGAGGTGGATTGTGTGTGAGGCAGGCTGCCATCTACCGGCTTAAAAGCAACCCCCCACCTCCTCCATCCTCCTCCTCCACCACCTCATCTCACCCCAACCACCTTCACCCCTCCCTCTTCTAACTCCCACTCAAGTAGTCAGGTACATAGTGTGAGCACATTCAGCCTGGTGCTGGTGTGAAGGTCTGTTATAACATTTAACATGACTGTCTATCATTTTACATCCAATCATAATCATTCAATCTTTTTTTCCCCCCTGTTTGTTCACCCACATTCAGGGTCAGAGTTAATGTGCACTGGTCATAACAACCAACATAACTGAGCCAAGGCTTTTTAAAAAAAACAGACACACCTGTTTTCTTAAGTATTAAATATTTAGCTTTAAACCATCACAGGAGCTCAATTCACTTAATTACACAGCTGCTAAATACTTTGATTAACCACAATATTAGTCAGTCAATGTATGAAGAAGGATTGAATCACAACAGAAGAGAAGGTTGAAAGGCACCAAGTAGTTTTACTTTGGCTCTTTGATTGAAAAAAAAAAGACTTTGCTGATGTCACTTCCTAACACTAACACTTAAAAAAATCAAATTAAAGCAACTGACAAACACAAATATTAGACTAAGTCAGTCAAACAGAGTCTGAACAGGTAAAATAAGCTGCAGGTACATTGTTGTGTGTTGACTGTGTCCAACGTGTATGTTGAACATCGACATGAGTGTGTCTGTGATCAGTCCTCTCTCTCTCTCCATCTCTCTCTTCAGTCAGGAAATGAAGCTTTTATATGGTAATGAAATCGATTGGGGCCCGATGCACGCACCAATCAGAAGCGTTTGATTTATGTTTAAGGGACTGTTGAGGGAAGCAGTCGCTTGGCAACCGCCTAATGAAATGTTGGAGCTGTGGCTATTAAAAAAACAGCGACCTTAAAACCTGCTCTGCTGCCTCTTGTTGCGTTGCGCGTCATTTTGGTCAACATCGGTGACTTTAGTGGCAGAAATGTCTGATCCTGAAAGTGAAGCTTCTACAGGAAGTGGCTGAGTTGGATTTGAGGCGGTGGTTTAGTTTAATCGAAAGCTATTATCCAATATTTCTTCTTCTTATTTTCATTTGTTATCTCATGGAGCTGCCAATCATTCTACGGCCACGGCTGTTAATTCATCGTGTCCTATTAATCCTCCATGCCTCCGTGTTATTAAAGCGTCGCCCAGACGCTCAATGTAAAAATCCAATTCATCCTCAAGGGAACCAACAATGGATGAACACCGCTTCTCATTCTGAGCTGAGAAAAGAGACGTGACATCGACAAACACTGAAAAATAAACGTCCATCTCAACGACTCAAACCTTATTAATTATCCTCCGAATATAAGACGAAAAGAAAAGGCTCAAGAAAAGTTAAAGAAAGAAAGAAATTACGTTTAATTCGAGAAAACACGTTGATATTTATTATAAATCAAGTGCAATTATTCCACCCTCCATTTTTTTATTATTCTCCCGAGAAAAGAAATCGTTAAGGCTCGTGGATGAGAAGAATTGAAGCTGTAATAAGATCGATATTTTTGCAGTCTGGTCTTGTTTGATCTGTGAAAATCTGAAGGAATGAAAATGGGATGGATGTGACTGACTGTTACTGTGGAAACCAACTTTACCCCCCCCCCCCCAACCTCCACCACCACCATCACCCCACCCCCTCATCTCCACCTCCAACCCCCCTTCTCCTCTGCCCACACGATGCTCGCTCATCCTCAACTACACAGCTCAGCCTCCATATGTTTTACTGACAGAAAGAAAAAGACTAAACAGCTCAGATGATGACAACAATAAGGAAGAAAAAAAAAACATAACATGGCACAGGTGATATGCGGACTAGTTGGGGTAAAGATACGTTCAGTTCAGATAAAATAAAAAATAAAATAAAAAGAAGAAGAAGAGAAGAAATGTGTTTGTCACTTACAACAATTGGTGACAGCAAAACTGTTGGCGACTTCCAGGTTGTCAATGTGAGGCGTCAATCTGAATTCCGAAGTGCCAAACTGAACCATCCCTATCCGAAACGCGCTGTACTCTTGATCCGCGCCCCTTGGAAAGAGTCCCCCTGAAACCGAAGAAGAAAAAGAAAACAACAGTTATATTTCCTATAAATATTTATAATAAGACACAAAAAAAAAAAAAAAAAAAAAAGTCGCTGCTTTTCACCAATAACTGTGTTTTCTTAAATCGTTTATGAACAAGTGGAGACCTACCAATCTGAACACTGGGCGAACCTCCAAGCGCGCATCCCCATAAAACCAGGAGAACTGAAAGGGATAAATTCACTATCTTTTCCATGTCCACAGTTTAAATGTCCACATCCACCAAAGAGGGAGTCTGATATTCCTTGTTCTCTCCGGAGATGTTAGATCCGACACATATTGAGACACTTTCAGTCTGAAAGATTTAAAAAAGAAGAAGCAAAGAAAGAAATGAGCAGCAGCAGTAAAGGACTGTCTCTTAGTGCAGGTGGCTCGTAGTGAAAGGACACCAGCAGTGAAGGAATGGTCGCCTGCTCTGTGGATCTGCTGTCTCTTCTTCCGCTCCCTCCTGCCGGCAGTTGATACCTCCTCTAAACGCACAGGGACACTGCGCGTCTCCGCTCGGCGCGCCGGAGATCCTTTCAGCATCACACCCACAAGTGAGGAATGTTAATGAGCAGACGAAAGGAGGCGGAAAGAGCCGAGTGGCAGCGGTTCGGTGGTACCTTCACTCTCCCAGAGATGTTGTCGTTAGTTTGGTTTTAATGAGTTTTAATGAGCATGAAATCTCCAAACATTGTCCATGCATCATTAAATGTGAGCAGGTGCCAACAGGAAGTAAACTCACCATATTTCTATTATCATTTTATTTATTTTAATCTCCATATTTTACTCGTAATATTATTTCTGGTGTTATTTTCAGACTAAGACTGCTCTGTTGCACTATTATGCATGTGATAAACAAGATTTGAATCCAGTGAATGGACTTAAATGTGAGTAGATTTTTATATTTTCACAAAACTCGTTTTTTATTATAATTGAAACATTTTGTAAAGACTTTATAAGAGATTCATACACATTTAAAGGCCTAACTGTCGATTAATCTGAACTTTTTACATTAGCAGTTCAAGATATTCAACTTACAGTGAATAAAGAAACAAATAAATGAATAAAAACACAAATTTGCACCTGGAGAATGATCAAAACTATCTTTAACCTAATATGTTAATTATCAGCACCAGAGCTGTTTGTGTTACATAATAATAAACTGTGCCTCAGTCACTCTGGTTTCAAATTCATGAGATTAAAGCTGAGTTCAAAGAATCATTTCCAGTTACATGTAGGACTTTAACGTATCCATCTTAATACTCCAGTGACTGAATGTGCTGAAAACCTTTGGTCCTATTTGTAAGAATCTACAGTTGAATTCAAATCTGGTGGTAAATAACAGTCCTTTCTCTCCAATGGTTCTGATATTAGAGAAAATGGAGAATACTGTGTTTACAATGTTAAGAAATATTTTGTTTATTTGTTGATCATCATAAAAGTGACACTTTATCCAAAGAAAACATCGAAGCTCAGGCTGAGACCTTGAAATATTTTCTCGGTCACTTGAAAAACAAGTCTCCTCCACACCACGTTAACAGGAAACATTTTTCACTGAGGAAACTCATCAAGTGCATCAGCTGGAGGCCATCACTCACGACCTCCAGGAATAACCATCAAATGAATCTCCTCTTTAACTTTGATCCAGCTCCTATTCTCATCTTCTGCATACAAATCCAATGCAAATCTATGGCCAGTTGCTCTTTGCCATTTTGAACAGGGTTAGATGGAGAATGGTGGTGCTTCACAGCCAACAGGAAGTAAATGGCAATCCCATCACCTGGTTTTATGACATGCATATCTCAGCCTGCACAGACAGATGTATATTAATCATTGGAGCGAGTGAGATAGCAGTCTGGGAGCAAATTAATGAGGCCGAGAGCGAGGCAGAGCGAGAGTGGCAGCAGTTTGAAGCAACGCTGTGTGCTAGATTTCAGCACCATGGACAGCACATCACATGTAACACTGGCTCCTGTATAAAGACCAACCAGCATCATTGACTCACTGGTGTATCACACACTCCGACATGATGCTGGGTTGGCAACCAACGTGTTAACTCTATGAGAACACACACAGGAAGGAATTCATAGGAAATTATTGTCGATTTTAAAGTGGCTTCCTGTTCTTTTGCTTGTGGACATTTTAACTGATAACAACTCTCCAAACTGCTGAACACTTTGGAGAGTACAGGTTAAGAAAAAAGAAAAAAGTTGTAAATATATAAATAAAAAAAGACTGTTGGTTTAATAGTCATTGTGGACATTCAATAAAACAATGGTTGTATTTTCAGTGAATAACACTGATAAGTAAAGAATCATCCACACAGATTATGTGGTTTGTCATTGCATGTTTTTAAATGTCGATAAACTCTGTTTACTTCTACTTTTTACAACCTGAAGCAAATTTGTGAAACCACAATCATTTAGACAGTAAACTGTGTTTTTTCAGCACCAAACTCACAGACTTTTGAGGAAATTTCTTGGATATTAGTAAGAAATTATCTGCAACACAATGTCACATGGTCTAAGTGGTGAACTAACTGCAAAAAAAAAAAGCCCTTAAATGTGTTATATGTAACTTTGTTAATAAGTCCAACATGAACAGAAAAGTTAAAGCTGTTTACTCAGCTATAGCTTCAAACTTCTACCACTTAATCCCACACTCAGGCTCATGCAATTTAGTATGCTCAATTGACATATCCCCCAATACATGTATGTTTTTGGCTGTGGGAGGAAACCCACACAGACACTGGGGAGACAATGCATACTCCACCCAGAAAGACCCTGCACTCGACCTGGGAGTTGAACCTAGGAGCTTCTTGCTGGATTAAGTCCATCATCTTAAACATAACAGTGAGGCACAATCACAAAGAATTGATTGGGGTGGATGGATGAATGGTTTATTAATCCCAAAGGGAACTTAAGGCATCCAGTAGCTTACACAAAACTCAAGATATTATTATTATTATTATATAAAAATAAAATCACCAACAGAAAAAGGCAGTGACTTAATAAAGGTGAAAAAAGAGAAAATAAAGTATAAACTATAAAATTTAAAACAGGGCAATAATTACAAGTGGCACAAAAGAAAGTGTCAAGTCCAACAGAGCAAAAAGTACAAAAAGATCCAAATACAAAATGCAACTAGGGCTTATTGAGAGTCCACTGAGAGTTATTGCACCTCTCACCTTCAGTGAAGAGTTAAAAAGCTGAATGGTCTTGGGGACAACGGACCTCCTCAGTCTGTCATGTCGGTGACAGGAGTCTGCCACTGAACATGCTCCTCTGTTTTGTGAAGGTGGCGCTTATTGTCCATGATTGACAGCAGCTTGTAAATAAATGTAAAACAAGTGTAAATGTTGTTGTCCATTGTCTCTATTGTCTCTTGGTGAGTAAGAGATTAAAGTTTGATGCTGAACTCAAGAAAATTCCTTTAGACTCGTATGTGAACAGCTTTTAATGCGATCAGTGGCTATGTAGCAGAAGTCAATACTACAAACTGTAACCATCGTTGTCTACATGTACAGGAGAAGTAAAGCTGTTTGTCGTCCAGCAGACTCACATACATACGTTCATCTGTTTTACCTTATGGACGTTCAGCCATGCATGAATTCTCTCTGCTGCTGTTAGATTGAAATGTAATTTAGGTTTGATTATCATACGGCACAATACACAATGCACTAAATGTGCAGCCTGCGAGATAATTTAACTGTCATAAGACTCAGACGTAATCTATTGTTTTTTTTTTTTTTTTTTCCTGGTGTGAAAACAGAGTAATTCATAATCAAATCATGAAGCTCGTGGCTGTGAAGGAATGTTTACCTCTGAGGCATTTCACACAAATAAGAGATGGAAATTTTAAAACATATGAATGAAAACATGAAAGAAAATCCTGCTAAATCTACTTTTTAAAAAAAAAAAAAAAAAGCTGATAAAAAAATCAAGTCAGTGACCTTTTGAGAAATGTTCAAACACTCTGAGGTTTGTATGTCTCACAGCTCCTGTGTGGCAGTTTCCTAGAAAGTATTTACATTTCTGGCATTTAGTCTCTGCTCTTATCTGAAGTGATTTACAATGAGAAGCGTTTTAGTGTCTCAGTCAAGGACACTTCAACATAACTGTGTGATGGACAAACACTGGCTGTTGCTGGGTGAGTGGGTGTGTGTGGGGGGGTCTGACATGTGACCTTTTCATAACAGAATGCATTTTTTAACGATTCACAGACAGAAATAATGAAAGAATGTCTCGTGTTTATCCTGTAGACGTCCACTGGGAGCCGTTTGCTACGTGACTTTCTTTTCTTTCATGTTGTTTTATTGCAACACTGTGAAATGAATCTTCCATGTTTGGACCGACCTTCAAAAATAGGTTTGTGGAGAATCTCTAGGGAACAGCTACCCTACATGTTTTTATCAAAAATGAGCCGAAATTAAATGAAAACTCAATCCACTTGGGTAAAAAAAAAAATAGAGGGACGAGACGCAGCATGACACACAAATATGTAACTTCCATCTTATGAACAACTGTTGGTTCTTATTAGTTATCTTTACTGACTTTTGTTTTTTGTTGCAGCAGACCTCGTCCTTGTGTTTACTCAACAGGAAGTTTTACACTTAAACAAACAACAAACACACAATCACTCACACTGATGATGAGATGATATGTTTTGCATTGAACCTCCAGTATGTGGAAACATTATTATTATTATTATTATTTTACATCAGGTAGTGTGAAATATTCAACACTTATCTTACTGGAGGCTGAATGACACTGATTAATACATTTGCACACTTCTGTGAGTAATTTGATCATTCTAATTCTGTTAAATATAACCACATATTTTGACTAAAACATCATGAAAACAATGTTGTTTTTTTAATTTTTTTTTTTTTTTTTTTTTTAAACTTTGACAGCTGATCAGGTAGCTGAAAGCAGCAGTGTCTCGGTGACTTACAGTAGCTGCTGACGTGACAGTGACTTCGCCGTTGGAGCATATGGTATAGAAGTGATGTGAATACATAACAAGGCTCTTCAGATGCACAGAATTTTGCTAAGCGAAGCATATACTGTCATTAGGACAGTTCTGAAGAGTAAAACCTGAAGGGATCTGTCCCAAGGTCAAACACATTGTGCTGAGACTGGACACTCGGCTGCATTGGCCTCGCAGCAGTGGCATTCAGTCTGGACCGATATTAAAGTGAACTCTTTAAATGTTTGACCTCTATAACACTGTTCCAGCTGCGCGGCCACATGAGAGATTCAAATAAAAAAGAATTTAAACTAAATTAAATGATGTTTAAATGATCGTAAAACATTTTTTTCCCCCGAAAAAAACAAACATTATTTACTTAATTGACATTAAGAAATAAGATCATGTTTGTTGCCACTTTGACACAGATTATGGTTAAATACTATTGTCACGTGCACATGCAAATATAATATAATATGGTCTAGATTCCTGGTGTGACGGAGTAGCCCCGCGCGCGCGCACACACACACACACGGACGTCGTGTGTGTGTGTATGAGTGAATCAATTATTCACTCATTCATCATACGTCGTATAATCACTTCATTTTCCATAAACCAGCTCTGTTTACTCACCGCTCCGTTTGTCATCTGTCTCGCGTCTATTCAAATATTGCGCGCGACGTCGGCGCGTTTAAAACGCCGCACTGACGTGACGCCGACGAGTGACGTCAGCGCCATTGTGTTGTTTTTGTTTTTTTGTTTGTTTTTATTTATTTCATTTTGTGAATAAACAACTTAACGGAAGTCATTAACTGTTTATTAGATTTTTTTAAAAAAAATCTTATTTTGGTCATTTTGATTAAACATGTCTTTGTTAAGTTAATATTGATTTTGTAGATTATTATGATTGAGGGAGGAGTCGAGGCCTTTGACAAGGTGAACTGCCTCCATGTCAGAGGAGAGTTGGACAGTGGAGCAGTGAACTAAGACTGATGATGTGATTTTCATTTGTTTTGAAAGTATGTGGCCATAAATTAAAGAAATACAACCCAGACAGCAACAACATTACAGGACAAATTTGGCCCAATTTTTGCCAATGTTTTAGAAAGATTTACATAGACATAACTGCCCCCACAAAGAGTCCAGAATCACCACAGTCAAGACTAAATCTTTTACTTTGTTTACCTTCACTTTTTAAGTAGTGTGGTTCAACCATAACTATGACATAGTCAAACCAAAGACCTTCACCTGCTTCCTCTGGGACTAAATGAATCCAAACGTCTGCCAGACTACAACCACAACCTTTCATATGTAGGTTGATTACACGTTAAGGGATTTAAATATGAAACTAACACAAAAGTTAACCTGATGGTTGTGTTAGATAAATAAAAGGAGCATCAGGTTCTTTAGGATTCATCATCTGACGACCATGAATGCATCTGGATGATGTTTCATCCTACTTCATCCTGTTGTTGTTGATATATTTCAGTGATAATCTTCATTTTATGGTTCAAGCTGCACATTTAAAAGATACTTTGAAGCTTAAAGAGAACATGTCTGCACCAGTTGGAGAGTAAATTGGGTTTTATGAGGATCATGGTGTTTAACATTAACTTTTAGTTTTTTTTTCATTGTGTGATAGTACCTCAAGCTTGTAGTTCATTTCTTACATCTATTTTTATCCTCTGCCTCCTCACCCCCCCTCTCTAATGATGCATCCTCCTGAGCTGCTTGATGGTTTTCATGTTTCCTGCTGAGCTGAGTGTTTATTCAGTCCTTTTATGACCCTGTGTTCATGCACAACCAATCAGCAGATCAGCTTCAGATTATTCAAACACATATAAAGATTGTAAAAAAAGTTTCAGTCCTTGAAGATTTAATCAGAACTGAAGATGTAACATTTCAATCTGACATTGTTTTATGTTGGTTTTTTTTGGGGTTTTTTTTTTTTTTCATTCATCATTTACGTTCATCATTCATCATGCTGTTTCCTTTTTACTTTATCATTTTTGGGGGGTTTAGACACAACTAACTGCAGCGCTGGGGCCTGAGGTCGAGGTTTTTTTTTACAGATTGATTCAGAAATTGGTTCAGTTGGAACTGAGCTTCTCGCCACTTTGACCCGTGACAGGAAATGGCATCCTCCACACTTCCCAGATATCCACATTTCAAGCTCTGCCAAAATAAAAATAAATAAATAAATAAAAAACTGCCAGCGACCGGGCTCCACTGTGCCCTGAGTGGAGCTGGAAAATCACAACTGACCTCAAATCCACTGTGGCATTCGAGAAAATAACCTATTATGTGTCAGGTTTCAGATAACACCTTGAAAATTGCCTCATGACACTGTACAAATATGACAGTGAGTAAACAAACAGAGGGAAGATACTCAGAGAACAAGTGACTGGGTTGGAAGAAGTAACAGTGGCTGAGATGTGATTTAACGTGATGATAACATGATGGTGATGATAACAGTAGATTGTGGTAGAAAGACAAAGTTATTTACTGTGTATCTATATATTTTTGGGTGAGGATAAGGTTGTAAAAGCATAATGAAGATGTGTGAAAACTGCCTTGTTCACAGTTGATGTGCTTCCAATAAGCCCTGTGGCCTCTTCCTCCCCCCACTGTTCCTCCACTAATCATTCCCCGACTGTCAACGTGGTTCTTCCTGGTGGCCGCGGCGGCCGCCTGATGAGAGGTCACGTTGGATTAGAAGGCGCCCTGTGTGATATAGGTTACTGCACTGAGCTGCTCACAGGGTGCTCAGGTGTGGGGGTGGAGCACACACACACACACACACACACACACACAGAAACACCACTGATATGAAGTGTTTCCTGTGAACCTGTTTAGATGCATGTTACACATTTTATCATTATTACTATAAAGTCACATTTTTAAAATTTTCACCTCTTTCAGAGTTTTTGTACCAAACTGAAAACCTGTACTGTACATGTATTGTATCATGACACAGAAATCAGCCTCTTTCCTTTTCAACCAAACACAACAGCAGTCCTTCCCCCCAGAGAGCAGTTCACCTCCTTATTACATTAAACAAGTATAGATTTGCCCATTGGAGGGCACTGCAATGCAAAATCTTTCTCATTTGAGATTCAGGCACAGCTGAAACGAGTCTCCTTGTCATTCAATATTAGCTACAAAGCAATATATTATCCGTGCATTAAAGAAAACATCTGTTTCTCCTGATGATTCATGGCTCATCTGTGATTTTAGAGGCTTTGTTTTTTTTTCCATTTAAGTCTCGTCTCAGTCTCGTGTCTCCGGCTGGTTTGTGCAGTGCCAGATAAAAACTCTTTCCCATGTCTGTAACCATGGCAGCCAGAGACAGAAATAAAAAAAAAAAAGTGAGAAAAAAAATGTTTATTGACATTGTGCTATCTAAAAAAAAGACAGAGAAGAAGAAGAGAGAATCCAGCAATGACAATTTTCTGCTCCTCAACATGAGCCCGTTTTTCTGGATCAGTTTCTCTTCAAACTTCATTAATATGACCCCTGTTGTTGTGACATGAGGTCAGCAGCTATCTTGCTTCATTAAGCTGGAGACAGATTTCATATGAGAAGTCTCACTGTGATGGTCAGGGGTCAGTTTCCAAGCAGGTTTGTATGAATAATAGATGTCTGCTTTGGCACATTAGAGGAGGTCAAGTCTCGGCAGGAGACTCAGATGTGTTATCATGTGATCGTGTGTGTAAAACATAGAAGAAGAAGAAAACAATGATGATGGAGATACAATTTTCCTTTTTTTTTTTTTTTAAAGAGTGTAGGAATCCAAATATCCACATCACATAGTGAAAAGTCATTTGATCGTTTATTTCTCTTTGCTTGTAAATTTCACAAACACATGGTCACACCTCCAGTGACCCATTTACACACACTACAGTCGGGGATGATGTGAAACGTTACATTTGTCGGGGGGTGGTGGCAGTGTCACGTGACCATCTAGACAGGAACAGGAGTGTTTCACATATCCACTTATCTTTTCAAGAGCAACTCATAAGAATAAAATGTAATTAATACTTGGTATATATTTTATCTTTTATCTACTTATACATGCACTTTCTTTTAAACATGCGAGGTAATAACAATGCTACACTTTGCATTGAAGCGTAAATAAAATGCTTTAACTTATTCAACTTTTGCAGGCAGACTCATCTACTTTGCTTTGGCCAAAAAAAAAAAAAAAAACAAACAAACAAACAAACAAACAAACAAACAAACAAAAAATCAAATAGCTATTTACAAATGCTCTTTTATAGATCGAGCATCTTCTGCTCAATCTTTGTGGATTTGTTTACACACCATATGTTACAGTTACAGCTGCAATCCTGTTTCAGCCTCTCAAGTACCATTATCAATAAATAAAATATATCAATACAAGATGCTATATATCTATTTTAAATAAAGTTGAATTAGAATCATTGTTTAATACACAAATGATGATAGATGTATATTTTCTCATGTGAAGATAAATGTAATAATAATAATAATAATAATAATACATAGATTTATTTTCTTTCTATAGATTTACTTTTCTTCAGATTGGGCAAAGTTCACATCTGTGTGTTCACTTTGGAATCAAACTCATCGAACGTCATCTGATCAATAAATAACTCATGGGACTGAGGTGGTGGCTATATATAAGGAATATTAATCAATATAAGATCATTTCAAGGTGATCACAAATATATGGACCAGTAAATCACATTAAAGAAGAGGAAGGAGAAGGGGAAGAGGGCTCTGGCGTACAAGTCGACTCTTTTGGCAGCCGAGGGGATGACGGGTTTTGGAGGAGGAGGTTTCTTGTTGTTCTTGGCCTGGGACTTTCCGGGACCGGCGCCGGTGTCAATGGGCTTCCCGTAGCAGTCAAAGTTCGACAGCTCAAAGTCCCGCGGGAGCGAACCCACGATGCTGAAGTCGTTGGTTCGCAGGTCTGATTTGGAGGTGCACACCTTCTTACAGCGCGTCTCCGCCACCTGGATGAAACACGAAGAGAAAAGAGAAACGGTTGTTTCATTCTGTACATATTTCTCTGTGAGAAACATATGCGCAAAGATAATATACTAATAATCACGGCTGTTGACAGAAAGAATGTGGCAGAATGAGTAACTAGTTTGAAGCTTGTGTTCTTTCTCTGATCTCATGTTCTCAGTCCAGCTGTCGACTGAAGTGTCTGGTCGAGTCGGTTCTGTTCAGTGCTGCTTGTTCTTTGTAACTTAGTTGTGAAACTAAATCAAAATTGCTAAAGTGAAACACAATCACAAGCTAACGTCCTTATACACTTATTCATTTCCACATTTGGCTTTGAAATGTGTTACAGGCCTCATTATTATATGATACCATTAGATGCATATGTTGTTTTTAATCAATAGAATTAACCTATTAAAATGTGTACATATTTAACAGGCTTCATATATATTTTTACAATTTTGACCATTTCTTATAAATGTTTGTGAAACTACTTAGCTACCTGATGTATTGCTGCTGTCAGTAGAAGCACTGACAATTCAAGTCGACTGAAAACTCAAACTAAATAACAAGTCTGAACTGGATTAAACATGTATTCGTCTCTAGAAGAGCACCTTGTATAAATGTCCCAGCCCTCAAACTTGTATTCAGCCTCAAACTTTATTTTTAAACTCTAAAAAAAAGGAACCGTACAGAGGTCTGGACCTCGGTGACCTCATAGCTGGCTGGGGTCACACTAACAACCTAAAAGCAGCAGGTTGGCAGAACCTGAGACCAATGAACCTGGACTGAAGTGGTTTAAAACTAACTTCACACTTGTATTCTCACATTAGAAATTGCAAAGATTGTGTAAAATAAAACTGAGAATAATAAAAAGTCAAGTTAATATGTTAATATTGTGAAAGAGACCTGAGTGCTGCACTTTTAAATCAACTGAAGCTCTTCTGATTATTAAAACAACAACAACAACCTGTATCTCAGAAAACTTCCAGTATCAACACTGTGTTGAATGTTCTGTATATAAACACATATACCACCACAGCAGGTGGCATCAACTGCTAACAGCTGTTTTTGAACCACAGCCATCTGTCTGACAGTCTCCACGTCTATATATTTATTTACTATTCATCAGACTCGGTCATCAGATGTTCAATCTTTCTGTCAAATGGAAGAAATTTGAAATTTAGCCAAACACTCATCCCTCTTTACATCTACTGTTTAAAAAAATGTTAAAAACTACCTTGTAAACAACATAAATTCTTAGTTTCTCTGACAAGATGGACAATATTTGTTGGTATAAATGTCCCATCCATTACAACACAAACAGTGACTCAGTATGTCCTTGGTTAACATCCACATCTTTATAGATTTCTTGTGTGTGGGCCAAGCTGCACAAATCATCACATATTTCTGACTCGGCTTGTCAAAATCTAAAGCAATGCATCACTTTCTCTGCTTATTGTTGGAGACATAAAACACTGTTGTGTACACAGACGGCAGCGATGACATCTCTCAGACGTCACATCGATGCCGCAGGTGCAGCAGGTTTCATCTTAACTGAGACGAACATTTAAATGAGACTGTTTGAGATTATTGAATTCAATTGAAAACAGACATGACTTTGTAGAGTTGTTTGATCCTGAAACTTAGATGCGACTCGCCCTGATAAATCACATCTACTGATATTTTAAGAGAGAGAGAGAGAAAGATCTTAACAGCCAAAATTAGATTTACTTTGTGCTCTCAAACATTACCTAATATGGTTGCTCTCTCATCTGGGGTTTGTAGCCCCTGTACACCCTCTACATGCTATCTCAGTGAAGACCAGGCGCTTATAAAAAACATTCTGCAAAGGGATGTAGTTTAATGTCATCCAAAAAATCCCTTTCATCAACTTCCCCGAAGACCTTCGGGGTGAACAGGATCTAATCAGACTATGGATGCTTACTCACTGAAGTCATTAAGCTCATTAAAGCCTCATTATTTTGATTTGGTTTTGACAAGAAAACCTATTAAACCTCAATGGAATAATGTAATCCTCTCAAACCAAACGTGGTCTGGACTAACACAGACACAGAGGTAAATTAATTTCAATTAGGCGTACAATTGGAAGATCTGTACAACATACTGCATGCCTGATGTGCATGTGAGTGAGTGTCAGACGTGAGTCCTGACAGAGATGTGTGTATGTGTGTATTATTGTGTCAGAAACATTGCCAATTTTTAATGAGTGGATTTCCCTGTTTTGCATTTAGATTAGATCTCCATGTCTCCCTGTTACAAACTGCCTGAGGATGTTGGATTAAATCTGGAATATGCAGTCTCACATTGCATCAATTGTTACTGTGGGTGGGAAGTTGCATGGAGTCATATAAATAAACACATGGATACAAACACAGACAGTATACACTGACTCAAGATGCACCATCATTGAAATGTTTTGGTGATTAGCTACAGTGTCAATACCCCACGGGACGTTATTTATACTCTGATTATGGATATGATTGTTATCAGTTGCATAGCTTCTTTGAATCAAAGACATGTGCAAGACTCAGTTTTCCCACAAGGAAAATGAAACTGAGGTCCAGTCAGAAATCCACTGATAAATGCACAAGTTTCCTGCAATTTAAATAAGTTTAAAATGCCACATCTAGGTCAAAACTCATTTTGGACTTATAAGTTTGTATGTGATTTTAAGCATCATAGTCCTCATCACGCTTTCGGTGTTTACACCAACAAGCTCCAACATTAAAACCACCAACAGCTGCTGATCATCAATATAGTTTCAGACCAAAGTGTCACTTCCTCATGGTGCAGTGACGCTCCCTGACAGCTTGACATGAATCGGCTCGAAGAACGTGACAAAGAGCCCGAGGTGTTGGTCCGACTGTCGGCCTCCAAACTCTCCAGATCCTAATCTGAGATGAGCATCTGTGTGATCGGCCAGAACAAGCCGGATCCACGGAAGACCTGTCCCACAACCACAGGACCCACATCTACTGCCAATGTCCCCAGACTGCCAGACACCACAGGTCACTGCCTGAGGCCTCGTGTTCACCCATGGGTCGGAGCCGTTTTGGCGAAGCACAATATAATGCAGGTGGTGCTCATCTTGTGGCTGACGGAGTCAGTGAGTTGGCCCTGTAGTTTCTTTGTTACACAGGGTCTCAATTAATCTAGTTTTTTTTTTGGCAATTGGCCTTTTTAAAATGGCAGCAGGAGCCACGATGAAGCAGTTATATGGTTCATGTCTTAACCATCGAGTCAAAATAAAACATCTAACAAGTCCAGACTGTTGTTGATCAGTGGATATGACCATCACTAGAGAGAATGAACTCTGGTTTCCACAGTTCAACTGGGTAAAGATATAAAATAACCTTGTAATCTATAATGATCACACACACACACACTGAAGTTATCAAACCAGATCCACTGACATGTAAGGTGCTGACGTGAAGCGGCGTCCCTCCGGTCCCATTGACCGTGTTGTTCCTGGCAGAGGGGCTCTTTCCCGCTGCCTTCTCTTTGGATGCGATCTTCGCCTTCTCAGCCTCGATACGCTTCGGGCTGTTGAGCATCACTTGAACCACAGCGTACTCCACCAGCGAGGCGAAACCAAACAGCAGGCAAGCGATGAGCCAGATGTCGATGGCCTTCACGTAGGACACTTTAGGAAGCTCTGAGGCCAGGGAGGTGCACTCAGAGGACAGAGAGAGCACCGAGAGGATTCCTACAAAAAAGAGGAAGATAAGTGACCTTGTCACTCAGCAAGTTGGAGGTAAAAACATTAAAATGAGTGATTAATCAAAGTGAGTGATTCATTTCTTTCTAATGCACTTTCACCAGTACATGGGACTACATTTATTTCTTACATAAAGCCTCTTATGTTTTTAAATGCAGA
Source organism: Polydactylus sextarius (assembly GCA_016801845.1). Taxonomy (NCBI): domain Eukaryota; kingdom Metazoa; phylum Chordata; class Actinopteri; family Polynemidae; genus Polydactylus; species Polydactylus sextarius. Next base: position 23,838,237 of record CM028930.1, on the reverse strand, counting down.
CTAAAATATAGTCTAAAAAAGCGGCATTTTTCATCTGTCTTGATGTAGACACACTTTGGTTGAAGACAAACAGAGCACTGAGGATCACAGTCCTGCTCTTCGTCAATACACAACACCAACATAAGACATTAGCTCTTATGGAGCCATCTTAGTTTTCTTTTTTCCATTGGAAGAAAAGCAAATGACCCACCTACTGCTGTGAGAAGGGAAATGATGCATTTCCTCTCAAATGCACAAAATACCGAAAAAATTAATCTCCTGATGGGCAACAAAGCTGTGATAAAATGCTCACATCTGCACAAAGCGTCTGAAAACATAACTGCAATTAGGAAGTATGAACATTTCTGTCAGCCCCTTTTATTGGGACATCTCCAAGAGCACAGGCGGCCTCTTAATGACAGAGTGATTTTAAATTGTTTTATATTTTATGTCTGATAGCAAACACGATTACAGGTTAGAGCAGCGGCGCTTGTTTCAGTCTGTAGCTGAAATAATTACAGCAACTCTTAAGAGGGTATTCAAGCTCCCAATTAAGGGCGTCACTCTCCTGTTTCTCCACATAATGCTGTTTGAGAAAGACAATAATAGAATGACCGATGAGTTTTACCTCCATTAAAGTCGCTCATCAAACATGGGTTCATTTAAGGTTCAGGATATCTAATCAAACTCATTCTCTTAAACTTAAAAAGAACATCGTCATGATGGAGGTTCGACTATTATTCATGAGCACAAGAGGTGGAGATGGTGAGATGGTACCGTTTACTGTTAGTCTCTCACAAATTCAAAACAGACCTGCTCTTTATATCAGACAGAAAAAAAAAGATAAAAAAAACGTATACATTATTTATGTAACGGTAAACAAATTTTTATTCTAACATTTGCTCAAAGTTACACACACACACAAAGAGAAAACACATAAATGCACACACAGCACAGAGTAATAAATGAGAGTATGGGTGTTGACTGACCTCAGCTGATCCCATTTAGAGAGAAGTCAGAGGAGGCTTCCAGGTGGAGTTGAAATGATGATGATGGGATGAAAGTGGTGATAAACAACTGGAGGGAGGATGGAGAAATGGAGGCAGTGGACAACTGGAGTGGGATAACAATCTTATCCATGCAGCCTTGCACACAGAGGTGCCTGTGTGATACAGTGTGTGGGTGACAATGACACATTTCATACAGGTTGAAATATGAAGGAGGAGGAAAAAGTAATAAGTGGGATTGACATTTTTCCCCAACAACTATAATCTGAAATTCTGCCACATGCAACATTAACCTCTATAGACATTAGTGATAATAAGAACATAGACCCTGGTTATTCCTATTAAATATATAAAATGTGGAAACAGTTTCTAAACAATATGATGGACAATTGCAAACAAAAGTGCTTAAGTAACTGCAGACAAAAGTTTTACCAGAGTTTATAATATTTAGAGCTAATTTAAATTGTTTAAACTTGTGACTGTTTAATCATAACTTTGTAATTTCAGTTAACACAACAGATCAAGTATTAAACTTCTCTGTATGCAAAAGATATTGAGAACATTTTCTTTAATAAACTCCAGAACAAAAAACACAAGAATAAAAGAAAACAGTGTGTTTGTCTGATGCCACGTTTAAGACATAAACGATGATACATCCATGTGTTTTTGTTTTTCATTTACAAACTAACCTCCGGCCATCACAGGATTTAAACCTGGGCTCTGCCTTTTCTTTCTAAAAGCATAATGTGGATTTAATGGACCGAGTCAGTATAGAGACGTTTCTTTTCACATTTAGACTGAAGAAGTTATAACAATCTGACATATTTGAATTGACAAAAATGAGGAGATTTGGGAAAACATTTTCAACATTTCTTACATGTCTTTATGCTTCTCGTTTCACTGCCACCTACAGGATTGACCTATAATAGTTCTTGACCGTGTATTTCTGCGGATGCGGGTAAATAAACAAGGATATTGTTGAATTTGGGGAAAATACCAGTTTCTATAAAAACTTAGCTAAATGTAAACGTAGCATGAACTAACTTGAATCTGCATGATGTTGGTGTTAGTGGGATTAATCTACATGTTGAATTTGAAAAAAGGATAATTTCGGTCTTAAACCATCCAGCTGGAAACAAAGACTCCAACTAGAAATGAAGAAAAGCCTGTATGTTTGGTTGTAAATCTGTAAGACAGTGAATCTGCCATGTGAGTAACTGTTGAAGGGGTGGTGAGTCTTAACAGAGTCTGTTAGACAGAAAGGTAACAATTAACATTTAATGTTCGGCTGTTCAAACTGTGTTAATGTTAAATTTCATTTCACTTCATAAGTATCTAATTTTAGGACAAAGCTCATTCATCTTATTCATACTATCTAACTTGAAAATATTCATGATGACATAAACAAATGAAGAAAATGAAGAAGTGACGAGAAGACTGCGCCTTAATGAGGTGAAGAGGAAAGTGACAGGACTAAACAAAGTTTATGAGCGTTTCCTTTTCTCATCATTCAGGGTGAAAGTCGGACTGTGCCAACACCGACACTAGAGATCACTCATCAGGTTCCTGCCTGTGATTTATTCAGTTCATAAACAAAAGTGGGACATAAATTAAGCACCACCAGTACTGAATGTTTCTCGTGAGCTCCCTCAGGGTTCAGGTTAACAGTCTGGTAATCAAGCTGAACTTTCTTCAGGCCACAGACACCGTATGCTTCCCTGTTTGGGAAAAAAAACAACACTGCTCCTTGTGAGGCTGAGCACACTCCTCACTCATTAACTGATTAAACAGGGATCAGGTGTGTGTTGACTGTCGCCTTGCTCTTTTTCTCCTGAACAAAAAACCTGAAAAAACCTTCAGTTTGTGTTAGTTGAGCAACAAAAATGTACTAAATCTTGTTACATTTTGGTTACAGCGGCTGACTAGAAATCCAGTGGGGGAAGCATTTCATATCTTAGAGATTTAGGCACATTTAATGTGACTGAGTGAATTAGCAGATCAATAGAAATAACATTAAAATTAGCCTCAGGTCAAATCTTGTTCTCTCCAGCGACCAAACGACTGAAAAGTGCAGATACTGCACATTAAACTGGACTCAGAAATCAAACTCCTGCCTCGTCTTTGGACGATCAATGTGTTTGCTGTTGTGGGTTTCATCTGTTAATATATACAGTGATTTATCAAACAGACCAACGCTATGACATGTGACAACATGTATGAAAGATACATGTCCTTGATGGTGTCGACATGATTGATGGTGTCAGGGTCGAGATGATTGAGGTCATGATGTCAGTGATCTCTAAAAAAAAAAAACCTATTTGATCAAACACTGTCTATAACCACGACCTCAACACAGAACAGCACACAGAATATTTACAGATTCCACGTTTAGGTAAATGTCAGTGAAAGACGACAGAACTGATCAATAGACTTAAAATAATCCATACCCAAGGGGACCCTGGCAGCGCTGGCATCAGGGTTGATCCAGAAGGACAACCAGGAGAGGACGACAATGAGCAGCGTGGGGGCGTAAACACCCATCATGTAGAAGCCGACCTGTCGCCTCAGGGTGAAGATAACCTCTACACATGTGTAGTACCCTGCAAGAGGAAGGAGACGGCAGTCAAATATGATCAAATAACTTCATCATATATGGCAATACTATTCCTTTAAAAGGAGACAACTGAAGACTGAAGGTTCCTCTGGGAACTGAAGGCCTCACTCAGACCAAAACTGATGAAGCTCTGTCAGAAGAGAGGGAGGAAGAGGAATTGTGAGATATTTACCCAACAACGCTATCCACATAGTCAAATAGTTTTAAATGAGCTGCGTTTGTTGAGTCTCTAGCAGTTAATTAAACAAAACCAAATACAAACGCCTGAATCTTATATCAACGCTGCCTAGAATCACAACATTTTTGTCAATTCAAATATGTCAGATTGTTATAACTTCTTCAGTCTAAATGTGAAAAGAAACGTCTCTATACTGACTCGGTCCATTAAATCCACATTATGCTTTTAGAAAGAAAAGGCAGAGCCCAGGTTTAAATCCTGTTTCTGATCTGCCTCCATTTTCTCCAGGAACAAAGCAAAGAACAGTTTTGTTCATGATTAATATAAAAGAAAGTGGGCACGAGTGTTTTAACAACATTAGCTGAAATGATGTTAAAGCTGAGACCTGTGTGAACACTCAGGGCAGGATCAAAAAAAAAAAAAAAACATAACCTGCCAGTTACATGAGGGAGAGGGCAGATTAGTTTTTTTCAGTGGTGCAGAATAAATTTCTGCTCATAAATGATCCATTTTAACTGATCCATGCAGAAGTATGGTTTCCATTAGTTGGGTTTAAAAACCAGCATCCGTACACCTCAGACCTCAGCTCCTCTGTGGGTCCGATGGAGAGAGTGGATGGGCTGAAGTAATATTTAACTAGCCCAGAGGATTTCTGGGTGAGCTTTATACAGCGTATAAGGGCCGACTGTGTCGCAGAGCAGGTTCGAACCGGTCGCACACAGAGGTGATCTTTGTGTCTGGACAGGTTGTCATGGCAACGCGTTAAAAGGCTGACTCATTGCCAGCAGAGAGCAGGAGCACTGAGGTCATACCAGCTCTGTTGGTTTTTTTTTTTTTGAGGCTGATAGAGATTTTTCTGTTTCGTTGCAAATGTCGTTTTGTTCTCACAATAGTCTGAAGACGTGTGTGGCACAACACCAGGACCTTTCTGCTAAATTCTCCATCTGTTTTATTAAAGTAATGATCTGTATTTCTTTTATTCTTGCAAACATCCTGGGAAATTACCCAGTGTGACATGTTATTCATTCGTCTGTATGATCCGCCCTTGTTACCTCCACAAGACTCACAAAAATCTGTATTTTCTATAAAAGAAATGATTAAAAAAACAAAATATAACCAGTGTTATATAGTAACAAAGTAATAATACTTCACTACAGTACTTCAGTATATTTTGGGAGTATTTGTACTTTAATATAGTTGTTTTAATTGTGTCACCTTTCACTTTGACTTCACTACATTTTAACTTAATGACACTTTTAATTTTTAATGTTGAGTGACTCAGTAAATGTGATGTTTTCACTAAGTCGACCTGTGACTGTTTAGACCATCAACACCATGTCTGAGGGTTGATGGAGGCTCCATCTTAAAGGTGGATGATGGAGAAACTTAAACAACATCAAACACACATTTACATTTAGTGAAAAAACAACAACTTTAGTTCAGACTCATTCATTGTCTATGAAGATTGTTGTAGCTCCATGTTTTAAAGTGCTGGATAAACTTCATAATATTCTTCTGTTTTATTAACATGTACTTGTACTTTTACTTTCTACACTTAACTACATTTACTTATAGATTACTGTCATACTGAAGTACAGTAAATACTAGATACTTTAAGACTTTTACTGGAGAATCATTCTAGTGACGACTTGAACTTCTACCAAAGTTATTTTATTCTACTCTAGTGTCTCTACTTCTACTCTAGTTGGACTTTCAGCTACTTCATTAAACACTGAACATTATAGAAAAGTAACTAAAGTGAAGAGATGAGAGATGTCGACATAAACACTCAGACTTAAGATGAAGGTTTTGACCTTTGAACATTAACTTTACAAGAAGGTTCCTGTTGTTTGTATCGTGCACATGAAGGACGTGCCCAATGATTCATGTTCATACAGAAGTCCAGAACAAACCCACCAATGGTTCTACAGAGGCATGTTTCTCCTTTGAGCTGGAAGAGGAAGGGTGAGGTTCACCACTCGATGAAATCTTACACTCTCAGCCTTTAAATAATTTGTTATGAAGGCACTCAATGTGTTTTAGTGAGCAACACTAAATCTAAACAGAACTTTTAAATGAATCTTTAACTAAAAAAAAAAAAAAAAAAACTCTTCTTCAAAGACTAAACATTTTCTTTCATGTATTTTTGTTCCATCTTGTTTTAAGTTCTACTGAGTTTTATTTGCATGAACTAAACTAATGAACTAATTATAATAAATTCAAACCCTAAATGATAAAAATTGGAACCAGATTTTTCTCCAAACAAACACTTGAACCTGCTGAACACAGGTGTAAATGATGATATAATTACTTCTTTCCTCTCAGCTGCTCCACAGCCAGACTGCTGCTGGCGCTGTGTGCTGCTGGCAACGCTGAATGGAGCAGAACCATAATGAATAATATCACTTACACCTGTGTCTTCCCTGCTATGACAGGTCAAGGTAGCCTCCACAATAAAGCTTTATACTTTTAGATGATAATTATGTGCAGGGATTTTAGTTCCAGCAGTGAACAGTTCATTTGGAAAAAAGCAGAAATGAGATAACGTTTCAGACAGTTATGGACTTTACTTTCAACTCATACACACGGCTGCTTTCTGTGATTAAAAAAAAAATCTGATTCTGCACATCACAAAAAATACTGGAGGATAAGAAAGAAGTCGCATATTGTAGCTTTAGTCAGATAAGATCTATAAGCTGCTGCACACGATCTGATCTGCTCCAATTTTACCTTCTGATTGACAACACCTGACTAATCCTTCCTTTGACAAAAAGACACATAAGACTGATTTGCTTGATGAGAAACATCATCATCATTACGTCACTTGTGCAATGACTGCACCAGTGAGGACAACGACCAACGACCGTTTTAAATTCAGAGAGAATAATTAATACATGGATGACAAAACAGCACAACACAAACTGTCAAAATGCTGTTTAGCTTGAAGGTACCCTGTTTAATAGAAATGATAGAAAAGTAAGTTGTTTTTTTACTTTCTATTTGGTGACTAATTCCGAATTAAAATGGGAAACTGGGCTGGTTCAGACGGAAAAATAAAAAGAAGTTTGATGATAAAAAAAGAGAAGAAAAAGATGAGATTGTGACAAAGGGATGTACCTGTTCCTGCGTAGAATTTGGTGCAGTTCCCATAATCAATATCTTCTTGTCTGATATCAAACTGTGGCAGAGCAATTGCATCCATTTGCACCGGGTCTCCTGTCTGCCACATGAACTGCAGGTCGTCTGTGGTGTAGCCAACTTGATGGAGGAGGAACACAGATTCAAACAGAGTCAAAATGCTAAGACATGAATGCATCGGAACAAAGCTGTGACACATTAGTGTGAATAAAAATACATACAAACACTTAACATAAACACAAATATGTTTGCATGTTAAGTACAATGACAGATCATAAGATGTAAAACACTAGAAGCCTCAGCAGTGTGTTTGTCATTAGAGGGAAATGGCTTGAAGTTATTTTGCTTATTTAAGTCTAAACTGCTTTGTAAACAAGATGCAATAACCACAGTCAAGCTCAATTAGCTGTGAGACTTTCACAACAACCTTAAAATATGATGATTTATTCCACTTCTTCAAGTGCTCACCACTGAAATTGGTTTCTAAACACAGACAAAAAGCTCTCAATTACCCCGAAACAACAAGAATATCATCATTTTGTTAATACTGTATTTAATATCAAATACTAACTAACAGATGTGTTCACTGATGAGGTGATTTATAGAAAACTCACAGCTTTCAAGTTGCATTTTACACCTCTGTGTGTCCATCGGGAACAACGTCAGGTCCAGTGGACACGACAAGGTGACGGACAACCTGGAATCAGACGCAGACACAAATAGTTTTACTTTAATTCCTCTTCTTTGTCTCTTATATCCACTTCAGCTCATATATGAGCTTTGTTGGCATGACAGCAGCATTATGTTGGGATTTAAAGATTTAAAGTTTCTGCTTTAAAACGCTACATCTGCACGGGATATAAACAGAATATGTTGCGCTCAGGATCACAGACAAAGTTTCATGATCTATCTCTGGAGATGACTGAAATCTAACATGATGGACTGGAGCTGTAGGCCCAGCTGCTTTACACTCAGCCCCTTTGGAAGATGAAATATTTTTCACCAAATACTGTGCATGTCAAGAGTCTCATTATCTATCGAGATTTCAACTCTCGCAGCCTGCAGGCACAATCGTTATTGACTCAGGAGCAAAACAAATAAGAAAAAAAACCAAGGACTCTTTCAAAGTATGAAAAAACCTGAGTGAGTGGCACAAAGCAAACAGGACTAATCTGTCAGAGCAGATTTAATATTATTATATTATCTCCTCAGTGTCCCCAGATAATTGTCTTATGCAACTAGATTCTGATTTGTTTCTTTATTCTTTGTTTGGACTCGTATCTTGTGTTTTCATTTCCAGTTTCATTTTGGTAATCATTTTCATTATTCACATTTTGTTGTTTTACTTCTTGTTATCGTGTGTTTCCCTCTCGTCTGATTGGCTGATTAGTTTCACCTGCATCTCGTTACCTCGACCGCCGTCAGTGTGTTTATTCACCTTGTTTTCCTTTGCTCTCATCAGGTCGTCTCTGTTGTTTCCTTGTCCTTCTGGATTTATTCCTTTTGAGTTTGGAGCCTGACAATAATTAGCTAGTCTAGTTTTTTTTTTTTTTAATAAATGCAGTTAAGTTGATGCATATTGATGTAGAGAGACAACATCCCCTCTAACTTGGTTAATTGTTTCTCTAACCATCTGCTCAGCTGAGGCCCAGCACTAAATCAGATACTGTTACTGCATCTGCTCACCCAGAGAATTAACCTGTCACATCTGAGACATGAGCTCTGATTCAAAGTTCAGGTAAAAAACATTACCAACTCTAGTGACTAAAAATTAAACCAAGTCCCTGAAACTTAAAAATTCAAAAAACTTTTTTTTTCTAAGTGTGATTTCAGTGAACTTCACACCAGAATGAATTATTCATCGTTCCCTGTAGCTGGTGAATATCTCTGAACTAAACAGTCGTTATTTGAATAAAGGGTCACTGGGGGACACACGGGCTAAAATGACTTTCCAGAGGTAAACGTTGTGTCTTGTCTAATGAAAATAAAATGTGCTATGAGATTTTTAAATGATGCCAGACACTTAAGGCTATACTGAAATAAATTACCTAGTGGTTTAAACACAGATAAACAAAGAAAAACTTGCCAGTGTTTTGTTTTACGCATAATTTATATGAGCGAACACAATAACAGATATAAAATTAGAGTTAAATACCTCATGCTGATGAGGACGTCTCCATTACGGAAGATAAAGAGGAGGATGTTCTCCTGTGTGACGTCGTGAAAGTTGGCGCTTTTTTCATTGGCGAAGAACAGGTCGGGTTTCCACAAACACTTGAACATTTTGGGATCGACTGTGAGAGAATCGGACTTAAAGTCCTGAGGCAGTTTCAGCCGAGGGTCGTTCCAGCGCTGCCGCAGGAAGATGTTGACTCTGTAATCCTGTTGGTTTTAACAACAGACGAGCACAAATGTGGTTAATGTCTGTATCGTTGTGTTGTGATGAACAAAAACAGCCTCTGGAGTTTCTGGACTGCTACGAAGCATTTTTAAACACATCTGAGCTCCTTCTCTGCACGTTTTTTTTCTTGTCCATTTTTCCAGGATGAAACCATTCTCCCGGATTGATGTGTGAACACGTTGTACTTCTAAAGCTTCAATAACAAGCGCTATTTTCAACAGACCACTTGAACATGATGAGTGAAACTCCACAGCTGCGATGAAAACACTCATGACATCAGCTTTAAAGCAGTCGGCCTGCGGGAAACTGCACCGTCCAAGGGTCAAATGTTATCAATACAGAACCATGTGATACAGCAAATATCTCATTAGTGAGCTTATTAGTGAAAAATCCACATTCTTGTTGGTAGGAAAGAATCATTCAAGAGGAGCTTTGGGACATTTTTGTTGCGCCTGCTTTTATGGTGCGCCTCAAGCTGTTCTGGGACCAGGTGCTACAGAAGACTATTAATGGCGAGGCTGAAGATGGATGACATGTCAAATAAAGCCAACACAATACCATCTGTATATGTGTCCTGGGTTAGAAATTAACTTCCAACCTCCATCTCTTCATGATCTTATTCCCACTTTTATGAGATTGTTTGCTTTTTTGATGCGCTCTGTTTAAGGTCTGATAGATTTGTTACAGGTTTATGTTCTCCAGATAGTTTTCTAGTTAAAAATGACTCAAATTTTCTTTGAAATTGTATTTTAAATGTGAAGAAGGTGACTCACTTGGTTTTGCCACATTTTGCCCCTAATGGACTAGTTCGTCATTGGTGAATACTGGTGGTAAAAATTTAGCTGTGGCTAGGCCACCCAGCAATTACCACAGATGTCAGAGAGGGAATTATGTTAAAATACCATAATGGAACTGGAATAAACATCATTTAAAACCAGTTTTAGAGTCACATTCAGGTCAATCAGACTTTTCGTTAAACAGTACAACAAACCTCAACCCACCATGTACCACAGATGGATACAGAGTTCAGACATGATGGTGAATTACTTTCATTCATGTCATTATCTTCAGTTGGGTCTGGTTGACTGCTGGCTCATATGAATGGCAAGAATATAATCACTGGGCTTTGATGTGTCTGATTCACATTATTGTTGGTTTGTCAGCAGACTTTGAAATTGGCTTCATAATTTTAAAGTGTTTTAAGCAAAAATAAGTCATGTGATCTGCTGTCGAACCATAGAGTTTATATAAAGATGGACGACATGCTGAAACAGCTCCTGCTGGCAATACACTGCATTATCATCAAGTTTGGTTTAAATTGTCTGTGGAGGTTCTCATTCATCCAGGTCACAGCATCTGCAGTAGTTGAATCAGAGTCAACAGGACCGAGGTAATTTCTTGATCACGTTTCATCTTCATCCAAGAGGCTTCTTCAGTTCTGATGGAGAGTGGTGTGTTCCCAGTATTTATCCTTTGTGAGTGGAGGTGTAACAACGGTGGACGGTGGTCGTTAGGATCACTAACGGTCACTGAGAAGCTATTGTTTCTGTAGCGAGAGTCGTTAAAGTCACCTGAAATGAAATGTCCACACTTTTCCCACCTGAGGCAGATGACTTGTTAAGTCTTCTGTGAAGGGATGAGAGGACAGCGTTATATGAGAGAGATAAATGGTGTCGCAGGCCTCCTCCTCTGTTGAGAGATGGTCTCTCTATTGTGACTCTATTGGTTCAATATGTAAAATTGTGCAATGTCATAATTAGGAGCTGAGATCTAGTTTGGTCACCACTTTGTTATACATCAAAAACCCAACCTCTCTCTTCCCTCTTTGTTTCCTGTCAGAATCTCCTCAGGAACTTAGATAATAAGACAGTGATTTATTCTCTTTTTCATAACAGCATAGACTAATTCATACACACATTTTTAGAGCAGATTTAAAAACTAATTTCTGTTCAAACTGCACTGAAAATATACTGAATGTTAACTGGTTTCCTGGTAGATATCTCAAATTATTCTCACTAGAAACTACTTCAGCCTAAAGTTTGAGAGTGAGCGACAGCCAACCAACCTGATTATAGTTTGAGTTATATAACACCTTCTTCCTGACACTACACTGTTTGAGTAATATAACTTTTTTTTTTTACCACTATGGTATCTTTATTATATATAGTGAAGGGTTGAAGTGTCTCTCCTTATATTCACATATACACTAATAAACAGGACACACTTCATACTAAAACACTTCCTTAGGACTGAATTAATTCACACACTAACTCATTTTTATATATATTTGTGTCATTTATGTTTCTAAATAATAAGAGGTGCACTCTTAACTTTCAAACCTTCATGGTGTTTTATTGTGGTCTCACTCTGGTATATTGTTGAAGACGCTGGGCCAAACATTATGCAAATGTATGAGTATGTGATGCTCATACAAACGTGGATATCAAAGAGCAACACAGAGATAACGCAAAATGAGAAACACATGAAAGGTTTCCTGTCTCTGTTGTGAATAAGTGAAATATTCAAAATGTTTTACACACACAGGTCTCAGGATGGCTTATAAATTCAGCACTAAACTATACTGTATTATATAACTGTCAGTAAACTCCTTTTTTTATTTATTTTATGAGTGGTCAAAGTGTCGACATCTCATTTTCAGTCCTATACAACCTAATTTCAGACTCCAGCATCCAACCAGTCCTCCAGTGACAGCACAGCAAGCAGCTCCTGCTGGCTCTTCTCTGCCTGACAGAGACACAGACCAATTCCCACAACTTCACCTCCCTGAGAACCAGACAAGAGAATATATCCTCTCTCTGGCTCGCTGTCAAGCTGCCACAGCAGCATTCGATTCCAGGGAGACTTAACACGACCGCTTGCTGTAATCAACGAAAAACTCAATTTGAAAAAAAAGGACCCCCGGAAAGTGCACAACCAAAATTTATGCATCACACAATATCAAATTAGTCATCCTCTCCTGGACAAAACAATCATGAAGTGAAAACAGATGTGTTAAGTACAGTGGACGCGTGGTGGTGTTTGGTCGGGGGAGGTGTAAATGATGAGCGAGGGTTTCCTGGGATCAGAAACCCCACAGTGTGAAAAATTGAGGGGGAGAGGTGACCAGCTGTCTCTTCTTCCTCTTCCTGGATTCATTTCCAACCTTCCTCGTTTTATTTCTTTTTCTATCTTTTGTCGAGCGTCCGGGGGGGAAGACAGAAGCTGCCATCTGGGAGTCCCTTGTCTCTCTCGTCTGTTTCTGACTCAGTCGTGGCTCTAACTTGTTCTCTCTCAGTGCCGTCTCCTTCCTTCTCCTGGTTTCTCTCTGTCACTTGCTCTTTTTGCTTTTTTTTCCTCTGCTTTCTCATTTCTTATCTCTTCCTTGTTTGATTCTTCCTCCAGTTTCCTCATTCCTGACGTCTGGTTTTGCCCTCCATCTATGCTTCCTCCTTTTTACTTCGCCTTTATCTTTCACTCTTTCTCTTCCTACGTCCCTCCTTCCCTTTGGGAGATCATTTTCACCCCCTCTGGTTGCTCACTCACTCTCACTTCCTCCCTTTTCACCGTCCCTGTTATGCTCTACTCTTACACCTCCTCCTACACCTAGCATTTTCAGGATTTTCCAACGTTCAGCATTCATCATCTTAATTGGTCTCTGATTGGTCCTGATGTGAATCTCTCCACTGGAAGACACACTTTACTGATCAGCAGCCAAAAGCTTCAGGCAGTAGATTTCCATGTACAGATATAGGATTTAAAAGGATTTGCTCACAAGTGTCACATCTGATGAAATGAAGTTGGGAGATGCTGATCTTTGCCTCTGACTGGGACACAGTCCAGGCCTGGAATAGGACTTTAAGGGTAAAGGTCTAAAACTCCAGTACTTTCTGTTCCTGTGAGGTATCCATGCTTGAAAAATGGCAGATTTGAAAGTAGAAAGAAACTTTAATGTGCTTCAGTAGCTGCATAGCTTCCATGCTGAACATACAGTCTTCTCCTCCAGTGACCAAACCATCCCACTATCAGACCCTACAGGATTTCATGATGTTGCAATCACAACTATTAACGCAAATTCAACCAATCCCTGCAAATCATCATCGTCATTTCCATTGAAACATTGATCCATACGTCAGTGAACTCACTTCCTTGTTTCTTTTGGAAGAAGCAGGAAACATGTGAGATTAAAAATTCTCACATTTACCTTCAACATCACTGAAACAGGGCAGAGTTCATGATTTTCACAGTTTAAAAAGGAAAAAAATCACAACAAAACACTTAAAAACAACATAACGCTCATTGCAATTTAAAAAAAGCTGCTGTTCAATCAGACAAAGTCAGGCACTTTATTCACTATGTAAACTGGATTTTGCTGGTTGTGCTTCATCTGATGGCAAACTGACTATTTCTCAACTTTACAGATAAGACTACTTACTTACTAAAGTTCTTAGGGTTAGAGTCATTAGTAAACCCAACCTGCATGTCTTTGGTCTTCAGTTACAGTGTACTAAGGTAGTCCTCTTCCTCCCACAGTCCAAAGACAGATTAAGATGTTAATATTAGATTTTATGAAACATCTTGGGACTTATTGGCACAAGAAGTTTCCAAGCGGTTTATGGGTGATAACATGTTAAAAGTCGTGTTCTCCTCTGCTGTCTGCTCTGTTCTGAGGATAATCTTTTGGAAAAAATCTCTTCAGAGTGCAAACTATAAAACTGTAAGATAATATGGGGAGTTTAACCCGTGGATTATGTCACTCTGTCCTGCATTAATTACAACCTCCATGATTGAATATATTTACTGAGTGTCTCTTAAAGTTTATTTGCTCCTCCCAAGCAACTTTAAATTAAAACCACCGTTAAGCTGAGCTTATTAGAAACCTTCAGGACAATTCCCTCTATTGTCTCCTACGTGATCGAGTCGACCCAGCACCGTCCTTGAGTTTAATCTGTTCATTAGCATTAAGCTACACTTCTTTATCAGCAATTAAGCCATCAGATAAATGAGGCATGAAAACCCCCGTCTTCATAATGATTCACTGCTAAATGGTCTAATACTATCCTAGAAAACATGCCCACATGCTCTTCCTAAAACTTGTGGGCGAAGCAGTTTCTCAGCTCTGAACCACAAGCAAACACATCGATCATTGGCACTGTCAAGAAAACAGGACTGAAGTGGATTCTTACCATGGTGGTTTCTTGGATCGAGCCAAAGCTGTTGATGAAAATGTTCACTCTGTCTTCCACAGGAATCCCTGAGTTTAAGAAGAAGAAGAAGAAAAAGTGATGAGTCCAGTGAAGCATCGATGTGGTTGTAGTTTTCAGTTTGCGTCAGTTCGCCTCATGAGACCGTCTACTTCTTTATTTCTACAACAACACAAATTGTTCGCTGCAATTGCATCGATTCTGTTACTGATCAGGATTTGTGAAAGACTTTATCGACACTGCAAAGTAATAAAAATGCCCTCTGAAGAGAAGTCCATTCCTCCGCTAAGCTAACGCCGTAAACATTTATACTGGCATCTCGCTCCACTCACCCTTTTGCATAAACTAATAAAATCCTTGGCAAATACAAGCTGCTCACACTGCTTTGAATAAATTATATCCTTGTGAAGTGTTTACTGAAGGCTCAGGAGTTTATCAAGCAATTTGTAAAATGAATGTATGTAATATGGAGGTGGCATATAGCTCACACCTCCGATGCATTATAGCATCTTAGAAAAAGAATTAATATTCAACAGACCCTTGTGGTGTTAACTTCAAATATTCTATATGGTCTATAAAAGCCACTCTGCATTTTATAGGCTTGGGCAAAGTAAAGCACAAGGCACAGTTTAAGATGTAATTTGGGAGATTATGACATGGATGTTAATGGACGGGGAGCTTTTAGCCCACCCTGAAATCAAGAGCAGATGTTTGGCCGCTGCACCAGTCGCAGGCGGTCGGGGAGGGAGTCGACTGCTCACAACACATCAAACACACAGTCCCAGATACGGCTCCGACTGCCAGGTGCCTGAGGATGGAAATTATCAGAGGATCCACCTGAAGACTAAACCATCAGTTAAACGGAGCGGCCCGGCAGTCAGCGCTTTGTTATTTTTATGGCTGTTTCTGTGAGACTGAAGCCTGGTATTCCCTATAGTGTGATATTTACAGCTCACCGTACACACTGTAAAGATGGATACTTGGCAGGCAGTAAAGAAAGAAGGAAAAAAAAACATTGCACTGTAGAATTTCAGTGTTTATAATTAATCTCAAGTGGTTAATGAAATATGAAACTAGAGTTTTTGCACTGGAAATATACAAAATTCACAATGCTCTGTTGTTTTAGAAAAATTTAAGATTGTTACCTCACTTCAACAGTGTATGTATGTATGTCTCAAACACCTTTTATATTATACAGATACTTGTTCCAAAACTAGATTCTGTGGAGAAATCTGGAGGTATGTATTCATAGTATACTGGTTTTTTTAATTAGCATGACAGCAGTGCAGCAAAAATGTAAATTAAAAATAGACAGAGACGGATGAGGAGGGGAAAAAGACTCGCCTTTGAAGTTGGGCCTTATTCTGGGATCATAGCTGATCAGTAACCTGTTCAAGATGTTGCTGGTTGAATTCGCAGGGACTCGAGCCAGATCCTCAGATGACAGCTGTCTGCAAACAAAAAAGACAGAGAGGCAACTGTAGGCACGATTACATTAGCAGGTCAAATTCCTGGCAGATGAACAGTGCAGATGCACAACACAACGACTTCAACTCTGTATACTCTTTGATTAAACTATAACCCCACAGAGCTACCAGTTGGGGATTAAATTAGCTTTTAAGATTCGGACCACCCAGGAAATGTCAGAGTGAGAGAATGTTTAGAAATGTAATGTTGTGTTATTCTGAGATGTTTCCAGATCGTGACTGTGGAAGTAGACGTGATCCCGCAGGCTGACTGAGGACAATCATTCAACTTTAAAGGACATGTACGTAAATTATTTGTTTAAGAAATATTGTACAAAACACAATGTGCAAAAGTAGCGGGTCATCAAGCGTCATATTTCTAACCAAAAAATCAAGAAGTCTATAGCTTTGAGCTAAATGCTGACACAAGAGTGATGGTACATTTTTAGCGGCATGTGATCATAAAGTAAATAACTGGCCACATTTAAGTTTATATTCTGGCTAAAAATGTTTGTTTCACTCTTGTTTGTTGCATCTTCAACTTTCCTTCAACAATCAAATGCCCGATATGTTATATTTCATGACACTGACTCAAATTTCTATAAAATTCCTTTAAAGTATTGAGTCAATCTATGTACATGTGGGTGGCAACATATTTTTGAGAATATTTCCCCTTTATTATTGGTACCAAAGTGAAATTTTCCCTCTGAAGAATCCTGAATAATAGCAAAAAACAGCTGTCTAGTAAAAAAAAAAAAAAAAAAAAAAAATCACAACCATAACATAAAGTGGTGATTTTCAAAGACATTTAGCCAAACATCATTTGTTTTTTGAGGTTTACTGATGAAAAAACAATGGGGCAGAGAGGGAAAGGGGAGAAGCAGCTCTGGCAGGAGGGAAAGGAGAAACAGAAATCCTCCTTGTGGGTGGCAATGAATTCTGCTGCCAAAAAAAATTCCCCCTGTCAAAGCACTTTATATATCATTATGTAAACCTTATCATGCTCTGAGGATGAGCTAAAGTGCTCCGCAGGAATGCTGCGTAGTGTGCATATGTTCTGTGGTTCTCCTGATCAAAGGGAAAAACATAATACCCTCCACTAAAGCTCTTTCTTCTGCGTCTTTTAACAGACCTTTCTGACAACCTCAAGCACAACAGCTAAACTGGAACCAAGTGGTTCTCCTGATCCACAAAGGCATCCGCATCGCTCAAGACGAAATATGTCATGCAGCTTACACTTGCCAATACTGGGACTACATCAAACGCTTTCTCCCACATTTTAAGAAGTTTTATTGTGGCGCCATTTGATACAATTTAAGGATTCAGACGATACAGAGACAATGGACACTCCAAAGGCAAGTAAGGACACATCGATGCTCATTCTGTTCGAGACATGTTTACTTCTTTCAGTTTATCTGTGACCAGCCAACTCCATAATTATTTGACTCTTACAGCCAATCAGCTGCAGCTGTGACTAAAAAAAGAATCATCAGGCTTCTGGAAGAAAGGTGTCACTTTTCAAACATGTCACATCTCACATCAACTCAGTGCTCTGAACATGCCATTGTTTGGTGGGTTTGACGTCATCTGGAGTCCATGGACTGGACTGGACCACATATTAGAGCTCTGGAATAAAAGCACCTGATGGGATCTGCAGGTGGATAAAGACTGGAGGGTAGGATCCATCAAACTTTAAAAGAACATTGTACTGTCTGGGTTCAGGCACCAATAATGATGGTCATTCAGGACTTGTTAAGTGAAAAATTACTTTATAAGATAAAGTATATTAAAGATAAATGCCACTATTTTTTCAAAAAAGATTCAGTGAGAGAAAACAAATCATTTGGCCAAACATGGTTGTTATATAACATGAGGTCTGCCTCTCTCCCTAACAGTTAACTGTGTAGAAACTAAACTAGCTCCTAACTTCAACTTCAACTTCAATCATATCTGACTGTATTAGTGGCTCTTTTCTCCCAGTGACCATTGAAAGTGAAGTTATGTCTCTCTAGAGGAGGAACTTTGTCAAATCAAACCAAAACATAACCATAATTTGTTGTCAAATTCTCTTGAACAAAGAGCGACTCTGAAACTGTAAAGTTCCTGCTGTACTTACGATGGACAGTAGACCTGCTTCCCTTTCTTCTTCCCCTTCTTTGTCCCCTTTTCTTTGGCAGAGCCTCCGTCCAGGCAGAGAGAGAGAACCAGGAGAAAAATGGCGAGCTTCTTGATGCCCATTCTGCTGTTGGTTGTAGCCTTTAGAGGAACAAAACAAAACAAATGTTTAAATAAAGGAGAAGCCACTGAATTTTAATGACTGAGCTTAATAGTGTGTAATGTAAAAAGCCAAAATGAATTGTTTCCTTGTCACATCGGACAAATCTTAACATTCATATTGCACGCGAGGCCTCAGATGTTCCCTGAGTGGAAACACAAAACCTCTGATGAACAGCGTGACTTAGCCTTTTTCTAGATAAAATGTATTTCCATTTTCTTCTTTCTCAAACATGTCACATATAGTAAATGTCTAAAATGTAAAAATAATCAGTCTGACAAGGTTTTATCAAGTAGAGCAAGTTGGAGGATAAATTCAGTCGGTGGAGCAATGCACCTGAATAATGATGGTCATTCAGGACTTGTTAGGTGAATGTGACCTCTAAAGAAAATCTGACATAAATGTTACCCAACTTACCCTCTACTTCAGTCCGAACAGGTTTAATAATTCTGTTTTCTATGTTGTTTTTTTGCTGTGACGCTTTAAAACTACATGGATTTATTTTGTGGTTCAATCTTTTCTCACACTGCAGCACAGGAGATAATGTGGTTCTTTGTGTTTATAATAAATCTCTTTGTTGGGAAGTAACAGAACCATACAACACACATACAAACGCACACTTCATCTCACAGGTTGTGCATTTTTGCATTTCTTGATAGGGGCCATTAATCAACACACCCTACCTGTGAGAGTCACTGCCCATCTATGAAAGCATTGCCCTTTCATTGCATAGGGACACTGAGACCCACAGCAAAGCCAACAGTCTCACCCGCCTCAACCTCTGCCAGCAAGTCTCTATATTAAGTGAAGCAGTTTATTGTCTAGACAGAAACACTCTCCGTCTCATTGCCTTGGCCCAGTAACTCCCTGTCTGCCTCTTGCCTTCACATTGATCATCATGTTCTCCAGCAGAAATCGTTTCCACCTCAGTTCAGCACCTTTTGTCTTCATGCAAATACTTTCGGCCCAAACTAGGTCAACATCACATCACTTTATCAATTTTTTTTTTTTTTTTTTTTTTGGTTGATTCCTGCAAAAAAGGAGGCTGTTTTTTCATCCTTGTTCTGTTTATAATAAGAAAGAGAAAGCTGCTAACATACATCAACTCTGACCCACACATATCAGATGGCAACAGCTGGAGCGCTGCTGAATATCTGACCACATTTCTAGGAAATCATATTTCATCTGACCTACAATCCTCGCATCCCATTTTCCCTCTGGCATTTCTCTACTCTGACAACTCACTTCAGTTTGATTATAGGAAGAAGAGGAAGGTCCATCACCGCTTCATCATGATAGAATAACAAAATCTTGTTTATAATATGTCCACTGATGTGGCACCAGCTCTCACATCTTTTTGGCCTGTGAGGCTAAATTATCACCTGTAGGAGAGCACATGTCTATAAGCTACAACCAAATAAACCCAGAGGAGGATGTTCACTGTTTATATTTCATAATATCACTAGTTTTGAGAAGAATTCATCTTCTAATGACATTTACCTTGGGATGGAGCCTCTTTTCAGGGAGATGTTGCATCCTTAAACTTTCAGTCTGAATTATTTTTAGAGCCCTGAGGAGACACAGCTCTTCAGTATTTCAAAAGAAATTTATAAAAAATAATGTTGTTCTTCTTTCTTATCTTGTGAATCAACACACAGATTCACAGGAACTTGCAGATATAGTTAAAAAGTTCATGACAATAAAACATGTTAGACAACTCCAATATGTGTCCAAACCCAAACTTTGGTTTTGATAAAAGAGGTTGTTGTTTGAGGAGATAATTCACGTTTTAATGGAGCAGACTCACACTAGTCTGCACCTTCTCTGTGCGTATATTCTCCAAATTGAACAACCACAGTGATAACCAGGACACCATGCTCTGAGAAAATGTGGGTTCAGCTGAGCCTGTGTCCATAAATTGACCTTGGCATCGCCTGAGTCAACTCTCTGTGTCACCACAGAGGAACATTGGCCTGATTGTGTTTTACTACTGGCAATGTTAAAAGTGCCGAAGCATCGTTGTCCAGCAGCTGACGGTGACTCAAGCAGCCTCATATGTTCTGACCCCGGGGGTCCAAGGTCAGAAAGCAGTTCTAGTTTGACCACATCACATCTTCAGGCTGTGATGAGATATTAAAGAAAACCCAGGAGATGAGGGCGAATATGAATGTTGCTGTTGTTGTTTTAAAGATAATATCGGTGGCAAAACAATAAAGCAGTGTGATTTACTGTGTTTTTATGTGTTATCTTTATGCAAAAATTGCACGAATCCACAATGAAAGGCCTGAGCTGCAAGCCCATCAACACACAGATACATCCGATTCAAAACAAGCTCTATAGGCAGACAACTACTACTCACAACCTGTGGCTGCACGTCGCATTGGCTCTTCTTGTAACAAGAGTAAAGTAAGTAACAGCGGCTGACACTTGCTCCCTAAAGCCTGAGCATCGGAGGAGCAGAGGGGGCTGCAGCGAGAAGAGCGACACGGGGAAGCAGCGACCACCATGACGGGGAGGAGGAGGAGGAGGATGAAGATGCCAATACACATGAACGCGAGCATGCGATGCATGAGCGCATGTTACGAACATGAAAAACACGAAATGCGTTTTTATTACCAACGATTTCAATACAGTCTCACTTACCGTTTGGCTTTGTCACCTGTCAATTCCTCAGAAAACTGACGCCAGTTCAGCTGACTGTGCAAATAGTGGTTAACACAGCCGTCCAGACCAGCCGCGGTCTTTCTTTTCCATTTCTCTTCTCCGCTTTCTTCACTGAAGCAATTTGTTGAATGGTATTTTAGTTGAAAAGGGAAAAAATAAAAATTAAAAAAAGTTACATCTCGGCAAATTGCCAATTTTTTTGGTCATTCCCGCGCCTTGTCCTGTTTTGTTGTTATTTGGGAATCAGTGTGTATATGGCTGCTGCCCTTTTGCCTCAGCTCGGGATGCCCAAGATGGAGGCTTGCGTGTACCTGTCATGCAACATGCGCAGTAGCGGCTGCACGGAGCCGGAGAGCATCAGTCCTCCCATCAGCACCACGGACAGCCGCTCCCCCCGCCCCGGCCCCCCCGCCTCCATCCTCCCACATCCACATCCACACAGACGCCGCTAAACGATGAAACGTGAGGCGAAGACAAAAATATAAATAACATGAAGCTCTCATTCACGTGATGGACGTAAACGTCTCACTATTTATGTAAGCGTCTGTGTGGCGTTTAACGGCGGATGAACGTGAAGGATGAGGACTGTGTGGACCATAAACACAGACAATAACACAGCTCAGAGCGTCCATTGGTTTGACTGTGACTCTGATTGTTTCTGAGCTCAACAACCACTTGGCTTCGACTTGGCTGAATTTATGTCATTTAGAGAAATTTGATGGGTGTTTTTTTTTTTTTAAACGATAAAAACGATTGGCCCTTAAAATGAAATACCAATCGTTTTTCTAATGGTTTATTTATTTATTTATTTCACTGCTGTGTTTACAAATAAGATATTATAGAGATAAAAGTCCCTAAAATAGTCTGGAAAAAGGACGTTTATGGACTAGATGGACAAATGGAGCTGATCATCCATTTTCTACACTGCTTATCCTGCTGAAGAGGAGAAATCCTGGACAGGCTGTCAGTCTATGACAGGACAGTCACAGTCACCAATTAACCTATAACTTATCTTTGTGTGTGTTTCTCTGGCTCTTCCTCCCTCCCACAGTCCAGACACTGGGAGAAGATGCAACACTTCACAGACATGTTCAATGTTCAGGTTCAAACCAGAATCTTCTACAGCAAATGAGCCAGATGAACAAATAGTTTACACTTCTATAGCTTGTCTACTCATCTGTGACCATTTAAACTGCTTTACACGACAGCTGTTGTCATTACCTCAGTGTGCCTACCTTCTTCTTCTTCTTACAACTTCTTGCTAATCACATTCACACATATTCACACATTGATGTAAGAGCCATTAGAGGCAACTCAGGGTTCAGTATCTTGCCACTAGAGGAGACAAGAACTGAACCATCGACCTAAAGATTAGTAGACGTCTCGTTGTACCTCTAACATTGAACAAACCAGACTTTACTCTACTACAGTTTCTTTCTGAGGTCAATGATTTAAACGTGGCTGTTGTCCAGAGTCCAATCACTGCTGGAGTCATTGTGTTTCTTTAAAGTGAACAAACTAAAGAGAGAGAAAATGTTTTTTGATTATTTTTTTATTTACAGTTTAGGATCCATGGTGATATTTTGTGCAGCGTGTGTAAAATTTTTTTTTTTTTTTAAAGTGGCATTTGATTGACGTCCTTTTAAAGTACAAAGCGCTGAGTGCCGAGCTGAGCTTTTGTCAGTGACTGACACATGAAAATGTGTTTCTGCTGAAGAATTTTGAAAGATGAGAAACTCCCACCTAAAAAAAAAAACGATGGTAAACTACTGTCAGATCTTGTCTGACAACGTGTGTGTGAGAGAAAGACAGAGTACTGGGCTCAGATATGAAACAGTAATGAAGTAACAGTCACATACTGTAAATAAATTTTGTCACATTCATTGAGGTGGTTTCTTTCCCTCCTGTCTCAACTAAATCGATGATGGCGTCATATTTGAAGAGGATGAGGTGTTTGTCTGGATGTGATAAGATGAAATGACTGAGAACAGCGCTATGATTGGCTAATTGAAACTAAAGCCAAATCTGATTGGTTTTCTTAAAGAAGCAACCATAGTTAAGTCAAGCGAGCCAGAGAATTGTATTGAATCAGCTACCAGCCAATCAGTCTGTGTTTTTTTCTGTTTATCACTTGAAATTTATTGAAAAATAACAAATCTATAATTCAGTTAACTTTGTTTTGTAGCTCTCCAGTATTAAATGTGAATGCCAAAACATCTCACACAAAAATGCTGTGGTCCGTAATAAAAGCTGAGCCAGTCTTTTAAAAATAAGTCACAAATAGAACTGATTATCTGGGCGATGATAGAAATTCCTTTTCAATATTTGATGTGTTGCACAAAGAATTCCCTTCAGAGATTTTGTATTCATTCCTATGAACCACTACATGCGTCTGGATTCGGTTGTGGTTGCAGCTTTTCTGCATAAAAGACAAATGTCAGTGAATGAATGAAAAATGGCACAAACAGTTCTGAGTTTGGTTGAAACACATTAGAAGAACTGAACAGGAAGTCCAATCTCTCTCTTTTTTTTTTTTTTTTTTGCATTTTCAGTGAAAATAAAATCCACTGTAGAAGCAAACAAGCTGATTTTTCTCCTTTTCCCACAATTCTGATCCATATCTCATTCATCACTTTACGCCAAACAATTCGGACAGCCCTTTACAGAAACGATCCCCGTAGTATAATTGTGACTGACATGGCATTCCATTTGCACACACAAATTAATCTGCACCATATGCACAGAGATTAATGATTTATGTCACAGGGCACGGTTCTGGTGTTACAATCAAGAGGCGAACGATCGAGCACAAGGATCCTTTTGTGTTGTGCAGAGAAATGTTGAGTGTTTGGCCACGAGCCCTGTGTGTGATAGACAACTATGTGCCATTCCAGAAATATGTCAGGCTGTATTGAACCAATCTACAGTGGTATTATACCTGGCATGTAGACCACATTTCTGCTACTGCTGTGGCTCAAAAGACTTATATGTGTTGCGACACTTTTTCTGTTGAAAATGAAGCTTCTGAAAGAGGTGGACTTTGAAAATGTCACGACCAAACATCTTGTTTTTTTATTTCTTTTTTATTTTGTTTTACCATGTGTTGCCAAGTAACGTGTTTGTTTTCAATCCAGAAGTGATGGGTGGTTGTTTAACTGAACCCAGAAGAGAAGCTTCATGGACGTGATTTTAGATCATTGACAAGATAAATTACTTGGACGAGGAAGAAGCAGATCGAAGCTGCCAGACTGAATGACGCTTTAATGTAAATCACAAAGGATGGAGATTGAAGACAAAGGGGAGACAGACTGGTGGGATTTGGGAATAAAAGCATAGACTGTTTATTTGTACATCTGTGATAGTGGATTTGGAATAATTTTGATAAATGGTAAAACAATACACCGTTGAGGGTGAAGAAATACAAAGAAAATAGTAGATGGTCGGGGGGAGGGGATGAGTGATAGTTGATCTGATGTTAACTATGTATTCAAATAATATTAATACACTGTCTCTTCTCAGAGGTAACTCTTTGACCTTTACATTAAAGTAGTCTCACATTTTCAGGTTTATATAGTTTTAAGTTTTACGTTTAAAGTTTTAAGATTCAATTGAAAACAGTCTCACAGATAAAACAAAACAAAAAAAAATATATAATAAAGTTTGTGTTTTGTATTAGGCCACAGGTCTCATAACTGGTCTGAATTTTGTATTTCCTATTTCAAAATGTGGAAATAAAGAAATCAAAAAATAATCCTGGCTTAAGAAGAAAAGGCTCCTTTGTTTTATGGATCAATGGGGAAAAGTAAGTTTTACAGAACACTGACATGCTCATTTACAGACATCCTCCCCAGCTGCTGAGTCCTTCCTCAGTTATTGATTGAGGTCTCTTAGTCTTCATGGTGCCTCCTCTATCTGATGACATGTTGGACTTAAATAAACCTGTATCATAGGTAACATGATTTCAACAACACAAATATGCACATTCTACCCAAATCATAGGCATTCAGTATGCATACTTTGTAAATTCAGAGTAGCAGACTTACAGATGTTCACCATCATACAATCCATCACAGAACAGTGTTGGGCTCCAGTACAATACTGTACTGATGAAGTTTGGCACCGTAGTCAATTTGACCTCCGGATCATTAAAGAGGCAAATTGCCATAATGGAGAGCGAGTCTTCCCCCATCAGCAGATGTTTAGTGAGTGCAACACTAACCGGGAATACGACGGAGGCATCGAGCCAGAGCAGCGTTCAGCAGGAGAGCAGCTCCCTCACCGTAGGTTTGGACTTCTCTCTCTGCTCCAGTGTGAGGAGGGAAATCCCTAAAGAGCAACATGTGATATCCAACATTTTTTTTAAAGTTTACACAGACTGTAATGACACATCACACAGAATTTTGATGGAATTTGTTGTACATGTACAATGTTTTGCTTTCATCTGTCGAACTCCTGAAACACTTGCGATTTTTTCTTTCCTCTGTATTTATTTATTTATTTCTACATTACAATAAAACTCCTCAGTTCAAATCTGGTTCGTTCCAGCTTTTTCACTGAAGACTTCAGGCGTAACACGAGTGAATTTCAGGTGAATTCAGCTCAGACTCTGCTCTCAAACACCCACTGCAGACGAATGCACTGAATAAATTAAATGAACAAGAGGATCACTGTGTTTTTGTGTAAGTGATGCAACAACATTGACATGCTTCAATCTCAACCGGCCCACTGGGGCCACATGTACACCACTTGTCTGGAGTAAGTGGTTCTGGAGTACCTATAGTGTACAGTCCTGTCCCACATCAATCTGGATAACAGGCTTTTCAGATAAAATGCCCTGCAGCTTGTTTGTGAATCATCAAGTTTTTTTCCTACAGTTGATCTCACTGATTCAAACATATGTATAACATATGTATAAACACTGGATAACATATGTATAAGTATCTGATTTAAAACAATTGTAAAATACAATTTTGTAGTAATCAGACGCTTTTCCATCCATTTTTGGACACTTATCCAGGATCAGCAGGTTAAGTGATGTAATCCTGGTGCTCCTGTCTCCAGTCACACTTTCCAGCTCCTGGAGGATCCTGAGATGTTTCCAGACAAGATGAGAAACAAAAACCTCCTACCAGAGGCCTCAGAGGAACAGAAACAACATCAACGTCTGATTCCTGGTCAGGCAGGGCAACATCCAGTGTGGAGCCTTAGATAAGGTCCTTAATCCTGCTCATCTACTTCAAGGATACTTCAGATATTTCTCAAGTAATCAAGATCTGCATCAGGTGATGTGGGACGAGATTAGAAAAGACATTCTGGACCAAGAACAAGACCTTCACGGTTGTTTTTCCCATCTGTTTTGATTCGATCCCAAGGTCCAACCACTTGGACATGTTTGTAAATCCTTCAGTTTTCAGATCAGATGCCTGAAATATGTCAACCGGCTCGTTTCGATGTGAATGAGCAGCAGCTCTACACTGATCATCAAACTTTATGTATTTCTATTTACGGCCATCTTAAACTTTTACTGCACTCGAGCCACTACATCTATTCAACAACTACAGCTTCTTGGCAGATGGTGATTCTTAGATGTTAAGTAGATGATGAGGTGATAAAATAAGATGCATTGTTCTTTATCAAATGTCAACTCAACCTGTCCCATACCTGAATAAAACACAGACGACTTTAACATGCAATGGTTTGTATATAGTGTATATATTTTAATATAATCTAATTTATTATATCATACTGATCTTCATGTAAATGTGTTGATACCCTGCATTTAGCTTCTCATTGTATACTATTAATCTAACCAATAAGAACAAATCACGGTGACAGATTTCAAGAAAATAGATGATTGAATGTAAACCTCTTTAGTGTGCAGTCCAACGTAGGAGGCAGCTAGTTACTCATGAGCCGTAAGAACAAATCAAGCATCAAAATCTAGTAGTGCACGATAAGAAATGAGAAACGATGAGAAAACAGTCAGATGGGTGGGCGGCGGGTGATTGCATTAGAAGACAACATGTTAATGTTTTACTCAGGAATTCATTTGAATCATATGATGAAATGTGTTTCCGTCACCACAGACTGGAATCAAAACATATGTTGCCTTTTTTTTCCAACAGAGCGAGAAATTTTCCTCAGTTTGTTCAGAGGCACCAACAAGTGTTCAGAGGGTCACAAACCTGGGTTGTAGCCCTGAGGGGCACCACCAGGGGGCTCTGGTTTCAAAGCCAACTGCAGCCAGGGGCAATTCATCACATTTTCCACATGTGGAACTGAAGCATGAGACTTCAATATCCACAAAACATCAGGATGTCGTAGAAATGTAATCGCACACAACAGCTCTAAAATAAACATTAGCACTGATAAGAACTCATTTATGAAATAAAAAAAATAGAAAACAAAATAAATTTGTCAAGGATTCTGAGAAAAAGTGAGTCATTTCTTTCTAATTTTTTTCCCCACCTGCAATAAAAACCACAAACAACTCTTCTTGGGACCATACAGCAAACACTGCTGCTGCTCCAACAGGAGGTTTCACCATGTAAATGAACTCATCTCAGAGACCTTTTTTTTTTTTTTCTTCAAGGTGCCACAATAAAGCGCAATCTGGATTTAGCTAACATGTGTGCTCCCTTGTGTTTCACTTCATTTCACCTGGAACAAAACTGTTGTTTCACAGACACAGTGAAAGATGTGTTGTGTAATCCAGACTGATTGGGGATGGGACGTTTGTTTGTTTGACAGTATCTGCACCAAAAAAGGCAAGTGAGTCTAATGGGATTTTGCCGCGAGCCGATGACTGTGAATTCTCTAATGTATACATTTCCATCTCCAGTCTGCTGGGTGGACGTAGAGCGCTCCTGGCTGGCATATTTCTGTATGTTGGCCGTGAAGCTAAAAGGTCTGCGTTGTTTCTAATTTCCTCTGTTTATTATATTTCTTTGTATCAAAGCCTCCGCTTTTCACAAGACCACCATGGAAGCGGCAATCAAATGTGGACAACGAGACAAAATACCCAGCTTTTACAGACAAAACCTCAAGGGGTGAACGAGTGTGCGTGTGTGTATGTGAAAGAGAGAGGGATTCCACAATGTTGAAGTGCTGACATCTGCTGCAGGCCCTTGCAGGGCTGGAATGTGATACTCTCCCTTACACAAAGGACCTTGGCCCTTGCAGCAGGCACAAGAAGACCTCTATATGCCCCTCTCCACGGGGGCAACACACGTATGAAATGACTGTATCAATGCCCTGTGCCGCCTTTTCCCAGCCATTAACTTTGATTAAAACCACAAAACCCTCCCTTCATACCTTGATTCCACAGAGATGGCTGCTCTGCACTTTCTTTGAGGTGGTACTTTCTGAGCTATGCGAGACTTGGGGGTAAATTGCTGCAGCATTGCATCATGTGTCTGGCTCAATGGGTTCAATATGTCTCCAGCTCTCCTTTGATTGTTGTGTCTGTGCTGCAGCGGACCTAGCATACAGCGGGGGGATACACTGTTGGATTTTGCCAACAATAGGATGGGAGGAACCACATGAAACACAGTTGATGAGGTACAACAGTGTGCCGGGGAGAAAGGAAATTGGGAACAGGAGGGAGTATTGTTCCAAGCGGTGTCTCTGCTTTGATATGACAAATTGAGAAGCCCTTAAACATTTCCTTCCACAGAAACATTTAGGGAGAATGCACAACAGCGTGTTAAAAAGTCTTGTGTGGGTACACATTCATCTTTCATCTCTCTATGGGGAAAATGAATCAAAAGTTTAAACAATCACTCCATGGTTAAAATAAGCTTACGTAGCCATATTTTTTTATGGAAACCTTCCTTTTGAATCATAAATTTCCTGATGTGAATATACTCCACGGACTTCATTGTTTTATCGTGTGTATGCTATAAATTTGATGGACCGTGGTACACTGGGCACCAGTGCTAGTGCGCCACAAAGTTATGATGAATTGCAAAAGTTAGAAAGAAAAATTTATGAACAGTTACACAGTGGAAGCAACAGTAGCAAGTTGTATTTGATTGTGTTTCCACACAATCGAAAATTGTTAATCATTCAAAAGTACCTAAAAAAGTCACAAATAACATTCATAAAGCTCATGAAAATGATTTAAATCCAATAAAAAGATCTCCTCTTGGTGTTGGCGAATGAAAAACAATCTTTTGTCATATTCTGTCTCAAAACTTTGTCCTTAAAATTCTTTGTGTTTTTGTTTTACTGTAACCATGTCATTTTTTTCTTCAGTCATCTAATCTGATATTTGAGAGTTAAATGTTATTTTATACTGTGGTGGAAAGAACTGACAGACTGTACTGAGTTTGGAGACGCTGACTCTTTTCCTGGAAGCTGCTGGAAACGTGTGAAACTTGCAACAAGTTCAGCTGCATTTGCCAATTTGTAGCTCAAAGTGGGTGAGACGCCTCATTGGACGAGACAGCAGCGGAATAGTTAACATCCCGGGGAGTTTCCTCGGCTGGGAAGTTGTACTTTATGTATAGCACCTGTTGTGCCGTCAGTTGGCAGTCTCCAAAAACCCAACCCCGGTCGCGCAGCGATATTTTATCTCAGTCTCCACCAAGTTATGACTCAAGACCTCGCCAGACAACAGAACTCGTCTCGGTGTTACGAATGGTTTCTGGGTACAGACTGTATCAGGTTGCTGGACTCTCTCGCGGGCTCAGTGTGTGTGTGTGTATGTGTGTGTGAGCTTTTGCTGTAATGCGTAAAGATCTGCGAGGATTAATTCAGACGGAGCCGAGAACGCACCGTGGACGCAAGCTTCAGCCAAAATGCATCTGTGCGCTTCTAATGATCTCGTTCCATAGATGATATGCGTGCGTAACGACGCTTTCACAACTAATTCCCGGATTATAATTACTTAAAAACTTTGTCCAAGTCAGTTTCCAACTTTCCACAGAACCAACAGGTGCGCAGTTGCTTTGCGCAGCGGCGGCAGAGTCTTGGAAGCTTTTTGGAAGAGGATTAGTTTTGATTCAGAGAGGAAAAGAAAAAATCACTTTCTCCAGGACTGATGATTAAGATTATGTGGATTCTACTCTGCTTTTATCCTCTCCAAATGTGTCCAACTCAGCACTGGTGCGTGTGGTGATACAAACCATCCCGTCTACAGCGCTTTGTGATCGCCAAACACCAATTCATCCAAATGATCCTTCCATTATTATTCCTTCTTGCATCGCTTCTGCAACAATATGGCTCTGAAGCTGAATCAAGTCATGTCAGCAAATTTCATCTTCCAAGTGTAAAGGAGCAAAACGGTGAGTTGAACTTTTTACAGTGCGTTTTGTTTCTGCAGCAGCAGAGTTAGAACTTGTGTAATGTATAACACATTACAAGATGCTTCTTACTGAGCTTTTTCTTTTCTTTTTTTTATGGAACATATTGCTTGAGTTTAAACTTGGATGAATGAACGTTTCATTCAGTTCAAACAGCATTATCCAGGATAGGAAGTGCAAAATTACCTTTTACCTTTAAAGTGCACCCGTGTATGTTTAAAGGGGGAAAACCCTCTGAAATTTCATGTCCCCTGGGAGAAGTTTTTCCTTGTGATCATAAAAAAGGGGCTCATTCATGCAGCAGTGGCTCCAGGCGATGTAATTTGGTTACCCTCTGAGCTGCACTATCAAATTCAGAAATCCAGTATTGTCAATGTTTAATGACACGTCCAGGTTGAAGCTTGAGCTGATGGGCTGTGTTTAGTTCAGCCCTGAGTTGGATAAGTTGCCTCTTTAACTGACAGAGTTTACTTTCATTTTACTGAAATGCTCTTCTTCTTATGCTCATGATTTCAGTATTTATAAAGAAAGAAGGCAAGTTCTTAACAACAATGTCAAATCAAGACATACTGGTACTAGAAATGTAGGCCACAAAGACAGTTTTAGCCATAATTAGTCCATCCCTAAATGGCATTTGACCAATCCTCTGCAGTAAAATGTGAGGTTTGAATATTTTTTTAAATGCACATTGATTTGCCAGTTTCGGCTAACCATGTAGTAAAAGAAACCCACCAAATCCGAAAAATGTGAATTGGAACATCAAGTGCAAAAAATGCATTTTATGTCTTTGAGTTGACACAATTACTGAGTTTTACAGAATGAAACAAAGTGAAACAGACAACAGTAACAGGCTTGTGTCCTGCAGATGTTGCAGTGGTCAAACTTCATTCATTACTCAGTCGTCTGTAGCCGTTAGGTTTGACTGGCCTTGTGTGAGGACATGCAGCGCTGACTTCACTACAGTAACAGTCAGGGCTGGGAAATCAGAGCCTCCCGCCGGGATCTCCACGTTTAATAAGGACGGCTGAGAAAGGAAAACAACAGGGAGGAGAAGGAGAGAGTGGAAGGAGAGGGATGGAGGAGGGTGAAGTGTAGGAGGAGAGGCAGAGATGTTAAACTGTCAAAGAACTCTTTAAAACGGCAGTCACACGTTGGCTGAGGGCGAAGCTCGCCAGGCTGTCTGTAACCTTTGGCTGGAGTGTCTGAGTGCTCACCGTTCTGGCGCGCTTGATTGCTGATGCTCTGTGAGACAATTTGATATCGATCTGAGGGCGGGGAGCGAGCCAGACCTGTCTGGCATGTTTAGTAGTAGTTGCCTGGAGAGTTACAGTCCCCAGTCGCATTATACTCAGCAAGCGGCTGCTGATGACTCCATAAGGCATCAGAGGAGGCTGTCTCCCTTCATGGGCGGGAGCTGTACAGAGCAACTGTCACGATAAATGACTTTGTCTCCCAATGTCTTTAAAGGGCTTACACAATGGGCACCAACTCCGAAATGTAAATTCATAAGTCTGCTGTGGTCATAAATACTGTGAACATTTCCTTCTTCCACCGCTGGTGATATTGTTACAATAACATGTATTGCACATGTCATTTTCATGTGTTCACCACATGGCTATAAGGTTTCCGTGGTTAATAACAAAAACCATTGCTAAAAATGACATCTGCAGTTGCGCTACAGAAATACTTTGTATGGTTTGAGAATTGAAATGAGGCTGAAGGGAAATGGAAACATCCACCACGAAAGAAACCACAACCTCCGGTTGTTATTATCAAGTTATTCTTTTGTTAGAATAAAATGTTCTCTCACTGCTCTGGATGTTATTTGCAATTTAGCATCCTGTGCTGATTTTCTCACAACGATCAGTTATCGTTCGAAAAGTTTCATTCATATCAGCATTTACATTCATATACAACAAATCTGGACAAACCAATATGAGATCAATTATTTCATGAATTCTTTTGTTTTCTCACGTTTCCTGATGGAAACTAAAGCAGATAAACAGTTTTATGATTTTGTGTAGAGGAGAACATTTTGTTGTTTTCCATCAACTTATTCAATATTAAACTAAACTAAAGTCTTTTTGTTTCCTAAACCTAAAAAAACATAACAGACAATGTGAAAGTCCTGAGCTTTTATTTCTGACAAATAATGTCAGTAAATATTATCCAGGCAGCATCATATGTTGACTTCAGACATTTGGAAAAGAGAATTCATTTACAAATATTTATGCAATGTATTTTGTAAACAATAGGACTGTGATGTCTCATAAAATAACAGGATTTATAGTTTGTGATTTTTTCTTTGGACAAGTTTAATCCGTGTTGTGGTGTCATCAAAGCAAATCACAATAAAGCTCTGCTGCCTCGTCTCAAAGCTTATTAACCAACAGTCTATATGAGCTTGTCTCATTACAATCAGATGGCTTTTGTTCTACCACAAGTTATAATTTTGTGGCATCACCACCAGTTGTATAAAGCTGGAGCTGTATCCATCAAACAGGTCATGTCAGGGGACGCCTCTTCATATCACTACTCTCAGTTAAGTGGTCTGGCTTCACTTTTCCCATAGAGGGCCATGTTTTTGCCCCTGCCCCCGCTCCCTCCTCTACCCAGCCCACCCATGAGCACAGGCCCAGGTTCTTATTAGAAAAATCCGGCTGCAGATATTTATAGGAGATGTGGATTACCTGTAGATATTCCCACATACTCCCCGTCCCTCACCCCTCCACTCCTCCCTGAGCGCCGCCAGAGGAAGGTATGCAACGCGCTAGACCTGCCAGTGATCACAGAGGCTGCTGTTCCGCTAAAGATTACGAGATTAGGGGGAGAACAGGGGTTATAAGGGTCACAGGCCCAAGGGGGAACATGTGGAGCTTTCCACATATACATACGTTGAGGGATGGAGATACAGAGTCGCATTGTGCATTCATTAGATTATGATGCAGCCAAATAAGCAGTTTAGAGGAGAGGGGATTTAAAAACAGGAAAGAGACTGGGTGGCCTTGTTAAGGATCATGACTGTTTCAGGTGTAACGTGTACATCACCCATTCATTCATTCAGACGACTGAGGACTGTTGTTAATCACACACTTAGAGGAGGATTGTGCAAGTAAAAGTTCTTTTCTTTTTCTCTGGTGTCAGGTGACTCAAAGATTTTGGAGGATTGTATGAACTTAAAATCATCCTGAGAAAGATTTTAGACTCAAAAATACCTCGTTCTTGTTCAAAAGTTGTACCTCTGAAAAAAAACTTTTAAACTGTTTAATCAACATTATAGGTGTGTAATTATGAAGCTATGTAAAGTTTCCAACTTGTTTTTCTCTCTCTCAGCCAGTTGTTTGCAAAACTTTGTGGTTTATATATGTTTGAGCCTCTTCTCCTGGCAGCTGCAAGTGTGGCCAGCTGGCAGTCAAGTTTCCACTTTGTTATTTTAAGTGGTTTCCATAGTGCTTAACTCTGTGTTTTAATTTGAAATTACGATACGGCTCTTACACCGGTGAAACAAAGCTAAGCAGGAATCTCCATTCATTCTTTAATACAGGTCAGATGTTGCCTGAGCCCGCGTCCCTGGGAAAACTTGTTTCCACTTAGAAGAAGCCGAACTTTGATGGATATGCTCCAATGAATGAATGCAGCACTATGCAGTTAATCATTGTAGTGGGCAGTGCAATAGCAGCCGGTATGCTTGGCTGAATTAAAGCCATCAAGGAAAATGGATGGCTTGAATGTTCAATGAACTCAGTGGGAAGCAAATGAGGGCGACAATTATGTTGAGAATATCATTATTGTCAGATGAAAACCACATATATAAAGGAAGGTTTGTCGAGATGATTGCGACAAAATCAGTGCAGGTTTTGATTTGAACAATGGGTTTTTAACTCAGTCTTTGGGCTCTGTCCATCCTGAAAATCACCAAATACATAATTTCTCATGTAAATAGTCGTTGTATGTAAGAAAACCCCCAAAACCTCCATTTAAGTGATTTTTCCATGATAGTAGAGGTACAACCCCTTAACCACTGAATACAGGCAGGTCTATGTCTCCTGGCAGGAGCAGTTTTTCCCCTCAACATCTCACTCCAGAGTGGGGGACCCTGGATAACAGTGTCTATGTTTTCCCTGTCAGCACTATTTGAACATGGAGTGCTGTATTTGGCAAGCAAAGCATGCCACCGCCTGCCTGCTGTTTGTCATTTCGGCCAGTGAAAGCACCGTCTCCCCCACCACCTTGAGTGGCCAAGGGGACTTTTCAAGGGATCTGGGTCACAGGTTTAATCTTCACTGAAGAAGAAATGCTCTCTACTGGCCCCAGACTGTCTGAATCAATGCTCAAGTTTGCTTTACTTGCTAGACAATGCCTCGGCTGGAGACGGTCCAAAGAAGTCACAAAAGTAGTAATACCTCTGCCTTTAAAAAGGGAACAGGCAGGATTACATAAACCTGTAATAAAAGATATGTTTGGCCACTTGAGGGCAGCACAACAAGCTGTAATAAACAAGAATTTATATATAGACTTTGCACTGAGCTCTGCTTGGGTTTCCACCAAATACTGAAGGAAACATTTTGATCTTTAGCTGCTAAATGTTTTTCTAGTTGCTGACTTTACATGCCTTGTCACCGATGATGATGATGCAGATTGTGATGGTGGATTGTCAATAATGATTGGTTACATTTCTACATGTTTTACATTTAACGAAAACAGAAATCTTTTTCTAAACAAATTGTTTTCGTTGCCCAAACTGAACCACTTCACTTATATGAACAACTCTGTTGCAACTTGGGAACACGAAGCCATGAAAATGTAGCAGACACAACAGGATCCAATTACTAAGCGAGAAAGACTGTAGGAAAACAAGAAGTTGAAGTTTGATAGGTTCTAAATTATTCATAAAGTTTATTTATTAGAAATGTGAATGAATCAGATCTTTATCTCAGCAGCTACAAGTGAACATACCTTCACCTTAAACCTCCAGTATCAGTGGGCGTACTCGCTGCTCTCAGGTGTGACTGAAATACTGTGAATAGAAATCAGGGTGTTGGTGAGGAGATATATTCACACTCAGCAAACATGGCTGTATAAATAATATCTTTAAATCACAACTTTGATGTGGTCTTTTAGTTTCTTATCGATTCAGACATCTGTAGTGGTCTCATTATCCTGCTACTCTGAAATGATAAACACTTCCAGTAATATTTCCACTTTGCAGATAAAGACTTTCAGCCTGTTGCACCATCAGCTTGACAATATTATTTCAAATGTTTGTCTTTGTGAACGTTTCATCAGAGTTTCACTGGCAGCTGTAAAGACTTCATACAATAAATACAGATAACATTTCTGCTGTGCTTTTTTTTTTATCTACAAAATGAAATCACTCAAATCGAAGAGCAATTTAGCTTCCTTAGTGGACAGACTCATTGAATGTTATCAGCTGCTTCCGTACAATGACTCAAGTAGCAACAGTATGAACAACTGGTGCAAAGCAAAGCAGCTCCACATGACACCCAAATAAATCAAAGGAAACAAAGACAAAAAATGCAGCATCAGAGCAGAAAATGTACAGTTTGTGAATTGACACTGATGAAATATCTAAACAAGGTACTGTAAATAGTCCCAGTGCTAACATTGATCCTGGCAGGCGCAGGAAAGAGTCTGTCTAGTGCAGTCTAAACATGAAGGGTGGAGTATGTCTGCCTTAAGTCAAGATTACTTGTCAGAGCAAATACGTGTCATTCACTGAAGCAGCATCGTTTCCATAGCTCCCTTTGTTTTTATACTTGGTTGATTGTTGCTCTGACCTACTGTTTTACTGCTCACACTGACATATTGATGCCGTGGGTCAAAGCACATCCACAAAGGAAGGTGTGCACACTTTTTTAAGCAGCTCTAGAGAACTTAGGAGCTGTGAAACTTTGTCAAAACACAAAAGACAGAGAATTTATAAACTGGAGTATAAGAATTTAAGTAACACAGTGGTGATTTATGTGCATCATGAGCATGTCAAGGCAAGTAAACGTAAGCATCTCAAAAAACATGTAGTGTGATAGTGTTGAAAAAAGAAAAAGAGGAGCTCTCTAAGATTGTTTGATCTGTTGTAAATGTTGGCAAGAATGATTATTATACTTGTTGTTACAAAACCGATTCCCTCTAAAGCAGAAACCCCCATTGATAAAACACTGGGATCAGCTCGAGGCTGTGAGTTTTTGACATGCTGCCAGTCTGGCGCTGTTTTCACGTAGACCTCAGATGTCCTGTGAGTATTGGTTGACTTATGGCAAGAGGAATTCCAGTCGGACTAAAAAATCTTGGCAGTGAGATGAGTTGACCTTGGTTACCGTCTCTGGAGGGCATGTCTGCATAGTTTGGCAGATGTCATCACCTCCTATCAGAGAGGTATTTCAAAGTGTCCTGTAATGACTCTAGTCTTCACTTCACCGAGCTTCACGGGCGTCACCTTGCACTTGACTGACAGGGAGTTTGACCCAGAACAAGTGTTGAAGAATCCCACAGCTGTGTTTTTTACTGTAGAAGAAAAGTTTCTTGGGTAACACCGAACGTTACGCTGAACAGAGCTGTTGTCTGTTTGTATAAAATATTGAAGATTTAACAAGAAATAAATGAGGAACTAAATTCTTATTGATTAGCAAGTTAATTAAAAGCTGACTGTCGTACTAATGAAGTCATGTGCACATGCTGCCCAAGTTCTTAATGAATCATCCTCAGTTTGCACTAAATCAGATGCCAAATGGCATAAAATCAAAACCCAATAATTATATCTTTATTATGTGAAGTCTTAACACCATTAGCATGTGAATGACACATCCAATAATCCTGGGAATACTTTACAACGCTGCAAATTAACGAATCAGTTCTGAATTACATCATTGTGACATGTTCTACAAAGAAAAAGACCATATGAAAAACAAAATGTTTATGTTGTAATTTCTCAAATATTTTTGTCCCAGAATTCCTCAGAATCATCTGAGACTCTGTAGCAGCATCACTTGATAGGAACAACTGCTTCGCCTCAGTGGTCACAATGTGCAGACACAGCGCGATGGCAGAAAGAAAACTCAACCAACTTTCACTTATGTCTCCCTTCCTCTTCATTATAATGTGACAGCTTCCTCGTGTGTGTGTGTGTGAGTGAGTGAAAGTGTGTGAAACCGAGCTACCGGATCCACCCGACGCTGCAGAGACATCTCATGGTTATCGAGTCCCGTCATCAAGGGCGCTAATTTTAGAAAACGGCGACGGGAGTTACTGATGCGCGGACAGGCTCATACAATTTAGATATACACGTTGGACACCTCAGCTCAGAAATGACACTACACCCTGCACTGAAGACTTGTCTTTAGTTGCAGCTTTTTATTTTTACTGACTTCTGAAAGGTTTGTGCTTTATTTACCAATTATGTTATGGAAGAGTAAATGCCCAAATCCTCGGTGTGATTTGATACTTAATTGACGTCAGACTGCTGCAAAATAAACTTCAGGTAAATGTCAGTAAAAGTGAGTTGTACAGCACATTGAATGCAGCCAAATGCAATATTTATACTTATCTTTATTCATCTTTTATATATTTTATGCAGTGTAACCTCATGTGCTTCATATCAGAAACTCTACAGGGACATTGGGATGACAGGTTTTCTTCGCTAGAACTCATTTATGTCTGAATTGATGTACAACTTCACAAAATTGCCTTTATTCTTCCACGTATTGCTCCATGTGACATGTGACACATCGTAAAGCAGCTACATCACTCAAATTTTCATCCCTCTAAACTTTCTATAGAGAGATTTTTCTTGCTTTCACTTCCCATTACCTAAAATACTCACAATACTAACGCATAAATCATGCATGCCCCCTGAAATCAAACTACCACTGTGTCTTCTTTATGTGCCATCTAGAGCCCGAGAGTGAAAAGAACCAGAAGCTATTAAATAGAGATGTGAAATATCCCAGCTCTAATGCATTTAAAGAGGGGGTGTAGGGTGTTGGGTGTGAGGGTGGGAATAAAAAACACACCTGTCCCAGTAATCATCGGTGCAGCGCCGTCCCATGCTGGCTGGATTATGTCACCTAGCACATGGTGAGATGTGATATACGACGCTATGCCAGTGGCATACGGAGACGGTAACCCAATCACACATACTATTTTGAGAATGTATGGCTTTTCCCAAAGCACAAATAGGTTTTCGGTGCCGACTGGATACGCTCTGCCGGGGCATGCTTACACTCGAATCCCCATGGGAGGGTATCCATTTCTACAGCCCAAATGGAATGAAAATGCACATTAGCTATTGGGTCTTATGACTGACGGGAATGATTTCACCAACTGTGTATATGTGTATTTGTCTGCACACTGAACACATTCTGCAGCAATCTCCATTTAATGAAATAAGAGTGAAATGACTCTACTTACTCTAACCAGCTCCTCTGTTATACAGGATTATTTTGCAGCAATGGAAACTGTTTTGTCTCTGAGTTACAGGTTCAAACACTATCACTTCAGTGATTTCACTGCAATAACGCTCACTTAAATAGGGCAGCTGATAGTAAGAGTAATAGGGGAATTATGTCAATACTCATTCAGTTTATTATCCTTATTAGTTGGTGTTTATATAACATTCTTGGCTTAAATTTTTCTTTTCCATTCACTGTTGTTCATTGAGGAAACTGTTGTGATGAATATGATACAAAGTGCAAACTGGGACTTTGTTGCAGCCTGAGATGTGTGTCCTTGTCCTGTACGATGTAAAAGAATAACATGGCAACACTGACTGATTGACTTACTGGAAAAGTGCACTTTATTCATTCAGCAGCCCCAACACGCATCCAGTAAGTCAAATTAAAGATGCCCAGTTATTTTTCACATGGCCTCTCTTGTTACTCAGACATTTAGTTGACTGCTGATGTAGCAAGACCGAGGCAGTGTGATGGCAGTGTGCACCGTGAGGAGCTGATTTATCTCTGCACACGCCGTCGTGCTAAATGCTTGTAAAAGTATCGCACTCGACGACTAAAAAGAGGGAATCTGATTCTGGAGGCGGTTTAGGCAGTTGGTGCAGAGGTGTGGAGAGGAAAGGGCTTAATGCCCAGATGTTATGTGGTTCAACACCAGTTGAAGCGTACAGCACATGACAACTTCAGTCAAGTGGTGAAAACACAGGCAAGTTTATAGAGGATCTGGAATTACAGAGCACACAGAGACTAGATGTTGTAATCAAAGGATGTCAAACAAGCTTAGGAGTGGAAGTAATGTGATATATTCCAGTTGGTTGTTCCATAACTGTGCCAAAGCGCCATGGAAGTCCAGGCTGGTATGTATTAATCTAGTAGGAAGTATTGGGTAAGCTGTAATTTACAGCTACGTTGGTTTTGGTTTTTGTCTAGACTGTTCCCAAATAAATCATTGCAAATGGGGAATCTTAATCCTGGAGGTTTTGGCTAGAAAATAGGCATTTCTTCCTGTAGACATGTTGACTTGTCGTAGCAGGAAAAGTGCAGGTGTACCTAATAACGTGAATAAATGAATTGTGGCTCCAGTCCATTGAGGTGTGCCGGAAAACTATGTCAATGGACCAGAATGCACAACACAAAAGCCCCCAAACCTGCACAATTAAATCCAATGCAGCTTTTATTTGTGTTATTAGTTTGAGCTGTGATTGACAAGAGAAAATACCCTCTATAAGTTATGTGTATTTTATGTTGTGGGTGACACAAATTGTGTTATAGCTTGCAGGTAGAGACAAGCGAGTGTCTGTAAACACCAGACAAGTGTTTCTAGGAAATTAAATACCTTTAATCTCAAGCGTGGTTGAAGATAGTATATTTAGTGTGGCGTGAGTTTGTATTTCCGTCCAGGAGATAATTAACGTGACGTAAACTGGGCAGCTCGCCACACAGCTCGTCAGTAATCAGCATTACGAGAAGGAAAAGTTTATTTATTAGTGTTTTTTTTGCAGTGTTTGCCACCTTGGCACATTGGCTCTACCTTAATTTGTCCATTACACACACAAACACAACACACACACGTCCCGTCTCATCTGTTCTGTCAGCTGGTGTAAAACATGGCCGTGTGCACAGGGTCAGTGGAAGGTTTGTTTTTCTAATTTGCTGCTCAGATGTTAAAACT
This sequence comes from Polydactylus sextarius, assembly GCA_016801845.1. NCBI lineage: Eukaryota > Metazoa > Chordata > Actinopteri > Polynemidae > Polydactylus > Polydactylus sextarius. Next base: position 23,797,872 of record CM028930.1, on the reverse strand, counting down.
TATGGATTTTGTAATGAGAATTGACACAAGCCTGTGCTATAAGCTTCATGGCCAAACTAAAAAACATATATATTCGTATTTGTTTTGGCCTCACAGTCACAATAGATTTTGGAAATTGCCGCTAAAATCCAGAGCTGTTAAATCTTTAAGACCCAAACCGCACACTAAACATTTCTGTCTGTGCTAATACATCATCAATGTTTGCAATAACCGACAGCTTGTGACTCTTTGAGTGCCATTTACACATTATCAAACAGAGAAATAACATACACCACTTTGAAGCAAAACTTTTTTCTCACTCCCCTTTTTCTTCTTCACAAGGAAGAATGTGTGATAACAGCGTGAAGGACACAGTCTGAATCTGAGTATGAGTATGAGTAATGCTGAGAGATTCTGTTAAAAAGAGCATGACAGGTTACCAACCAGTTTGTAAAAAAGGTGTTAACTCCCCCTCTTTCTTTCTTCTTCCTTCTCTTTTTTTTTTTTCCTCCTCCACATTTTACATCTGTTCAGCAGCCTCTAATTAGGGCTTTCACAGACGACAGCATTAAAATGGCCCGGAACCGCGCCAGCTAATGAGATGCCATTGACAAGGCAGATCTTTCATGCACAACAACGTTTGTCAAAATCTATCTTTCATTTTCTGTCTTGACGGCCAAGTTTGTTCAACACTTTGTCTCCGTTCACACCTGTTGACAGGACTTAGCTGTGGATTTAAAGCGGGTCAGTGAGTTGGCTTGTGTGTTGGCGCAGTTTCACAGCGTCGGATGCACGTGCTGATGGATTTTCTCAGGCAGAGAGTTGACGTAGACATGAGCAATTTTTCACCACTCTGTTGCTGCCAATAGTTCTATTATGATGAACATATATGGTTTAACAAAGTTTTTCTGTTTACAGATTAAGATGAGAACAGTGGCGTTGTAATCTAGAGAACATTTTAGACCATTTAAGTATATTTTCTAAAAAATACAGATAATAACAATGAGACAGTAACATGGTCATACATCATTTGACACGTAGATAACTATTATGATAGCACAACATCTAAAATTAAACTAATAATGATGCCAAGTCCACTCAGTGTATGGACACTGTTATTAAGGGACAGAGCTGTTTTTTGTCTCCATTTGCTGTCAGAATATGAGCTAATAAGCAGGCAGGTGTCTATAGGTAAGGTCCTCACAGCTGTGGCTATAACACAAGGTATGATATGAACCATTTGTGTATAGTATGTACCAATGTATTTGCAGCACAAGTGAGTCATGCTTTAGTTAAGATGCCTGCAGCTAGTGTTTGCCTCACTTATCCTTGTAACGTGGTATGTAGGTCTGAAGTTTTATGAACCCCGTGACCCTCATCTGTACTACCACTGTGCTGTATACAGTTTATTAACGCGGTTGTACACATCAGCTTTCAAGTTTTGTAACCATTAATCTGAGGAGGTAATTATACAGCTACTGTTCCCTTAATGCAGCTTCTTGAACATTCATTGTTTCCAAAGATAAAATTAAGCTTTTAGCAGGCTGTCATCTGAGGATTTCCACTTGTTGTAATGTTTCTGTGATGAGGAGTGTTTTAAGCAGCGGGTTGACGCTTTGGAGGCAAACGCACTCAGATGAGTGAAAGGAGTTTTTATGAGCAGTCAGAGAGAGGTTGTGCTGGGAGGCTTTTTGTCAAACGGCAGACAGTCTCAGACTTAATGACCTGTGTCAACAATTAAAAAAGGCAAAATGGGTGGTAAGTGCTTAGCGTCTCCATTTATTTGTCATTATCAAAAAAGGCTCCCTAAACAAGCGCATAAAAATTTGAACCAGTGAGTATGGTGTATGGTTGACACCAATACCCAGAGGTGATGAACACGGCGAAGAGTGCATGTTGTCAGATATGACTGAAGGTCAAACAAGGGTAATTGGTATTTTAGATGCACTTAAATGGATTTAATAAAGATTTCCTGTGCAATAAGGGACTAATTGTATAAGGTGCTGTTCACCCCAGAGAGAAACTGATTTAACAACACACCTCTGAGTTTTCTGAATGTGAGTAAATTATAATCACATTCCAGTTTTAATTATGTCTGCAGCTTTAATTTACCTGGTGGATTTGTTGATATGAGATTCACTATGGTTGTCTTAATAATTTGAATTTAAATAGCTCATAATAACAGACAGTAATTGGATCAGAGGTGCAACAAATGCGACGTATAGAATCCACAGCCTGATGTTGAGTTGGTGAGTCACATACTAAAAATCTAAAAATACATCTTCGAGTTTCTGGCCACACTGTCATGTTCAGGACCAGCCACTAGGGGGCGCCCAATCAAATCCATCCATATAATTTAAGTTGATACAAAAGCTGCCAAGAAAGACTTGCAAAGACTTGCAAATTTTTTTTAATGAGTTTAGCAAATGTGTAAACTATCTACGTAGGAAAATTATCCACCCACTCTTCATCCCAACAAAGATCCAATTGATCAATTGTCCCTCCTCCAGATGGCATCATTAATCAATACCAGCCGTTTGCAGATTGGGAAATTCATTTGAGATGTGGATGACACATCCGGAGCTGACACAATATTGTCATAACCCCACACTGTTTACATTTGATAACACCACTAAGACCACTGTGAGAGGCTGAGGGTGGGCGGGAGATGAAGCAGTTCATCAGAAGATAGAGAGTTTCAGTGTTTTGCTTTTGATAATTTTACTTTCAAGACTGTGTACACTACACCCCTTTGTGTTTCTTTCAACAGTGCTGCCACAACGATTGAAATATAAATCCTTTGGAAACCCTTGCATGAATGGATCCACAGAGAGCTGCTCTGTGAGCAACATTGCAATTATACAATAATTGTATTCTCCTCTTATGGGAATTAACCTGCAGACACTAAATCACTGCCCTCGCCTTCAGACATTTCCCCTCAGAGACACCAATTTTCCCATTTTCTAATCCTCAAATTGCTACCCATGTCAACTCCCAAGATCCAGGTACAAACTTGCTTGATTTAAGCAAAAGCAGCCCTTTGGCAAGTTGTCACACTGGGACTTAGTATGTACAGATGTTGTCCCTGAGGGGTTGGAGGACATGCATTTGGTTTTGGCATGTTAGTATACAATTGACTGGCCAGGCTTTTGTTGGTAGTTGAATAATTTGGGAAGCAAGATGTTGACGAAGGGACCATGAGTTTGAACCCATGTGACAATTTCAGGACAGTGACTCAGACACAGTCCTTAACTCTTCTGTGGCAGTAACATCTAAGCGTTGGATGTGAAAGGGAAAGAGTCTTTGTGTCCTGCAAACCATCCCTTGGTAAATAGAGGTTGAAACCCTGGGTTCTGCAGTATGGATCCTCTTCACTAGACAGCTGCACAAAATGCATATGAAGGCTTTGTGGGGTGGAAGTAATTAGAGATCCAGAGCAACGATCTTAAAGAAATCAATCCGTATCTGAAAGCTAAACCACAGATCAGAGAATTTTATTGTTAAACTGCCACAATTAACATGTTATTTTACTTATCTCCTTGTCTACAGCTCTGGATTAATCATTCAATTTGGCACAGTTGAAAATCTCATCATCTCATCAGACCTTTGAAAGCTTTAGTCAGATTTGCTTGAGTTGCTTCAAGCCTCTAAAAGGGTTATTCAGAGGTTATGTTTGCTGTATAAATGATATGATTTTGTATGATGTTGTGTTTAGATGGTTATTACTTAGAAGCAGAGAAATTAGCACAATGAGGACTGGGAGGTCTATGTTTCTTCGACTTCCATGATTGAAGATAAGATTGAAGTAATGGGACGAAGGGAGGAAGATGTGTGAAGACAAACTGTGTGTGAATTTGGCCGTTATCCAAGTTGCAACCTAAGCTTTACTGAGATTCCTGCGCACATGTGCCACCCCAGATCAATTTAGAAATCATTAGCTGAAAACATTATTGACCTCCTCCAAGCTGTTCATTGCAGTTTTGAGTGTTTTTGTCTTGAAGCCAGGGAGCTACAAAGTGGATTGTGATCACCTATCAATCCTCTCAACGACGTCAATGGCAAAAACCTGATTCTTTGATCAGTTTTAATCGCGGTGCCTGGGTCTGGCACAGCAAAGCTGTCTTCCAGGCTGGCTCAACACAGATCAAACTGTAATTTTCTCCAAACATCCAGCTGTCCAGCTCACAGATGTGACTACAAAGCCGCCTGGAGCTGCTGTCCACAGCTGTGGAGAGAAGTTTAAAAAAGACGTGGTTCATCTGTCAGCGCCTGGTTTCCAGCCAGAAGGGGAGGTTAAGCCCGTCTCCCAATGTTTGTGAGAAACATTTCACAGCCTTTTTATGTTCTTTTTTCTGCTAAACTATCACCCCATCCGCTTAACAGTAATTAACTTTGATACTGATTCTGAGGTTGACAGCTGACAAGGAAATTTAAGTTGATATGGAGCGCCCAGCATTAATGAAACAACAGAGCTTGATTGTAATTTGAGGAGAGAGACAGAAAGACTTGCAGGCCTATGTTCAACTGTAACTTGTTGTGTGGCCTCACAGTCAATCAAATGAAATGTATTTGTACATATAAGGTTCTTTCTCTCGACTGAAGGCAACTGTTGTGGTTCTTGGTTATTGTTGTCCTACATTTCATTAGTCACTGAAGGCCAGTGGTTCTGGTATGTGTTTATACTTGACATTGTCTCTTATTACCACACTTACCACATGACTTTACATCATGGGGACTATCACCCTTTTAAATGCATTTGTTTTATTCTCATCAGTTTCAATACTACCAGATGTTTTACCTTGTAAAGTAGGCAACCAAATGTGGCCAAATGTATTAAAATAAGTAATTATCTTAAGCGATTATCCCTTTAAATAAGAGAATTACACCACATTTCCTTGTAATCGGTGCATTTAATGTCATAAAAAAAACAGTAAAGTTGAGACTAGACAAGTTTATTTTCCACTTTATGACTGATTTCGGTGCTGATATCATGTCTAAATCCAGGCTCAGGGGCTCAGACGCAGAATTCCTGAGGGTCAACACAAATGGACGGCTCTAGTGAAAGGACTGACACTCAATCTTCCTTTTTCTGGATGCCAAACACAAGTGTGGGCACTAATTAGAAGCTCTAAGGAATCATTCAGGGGAGGGGAGCCATCGTAGTAACCCGAGGAGAGGCCGTTGTGTGGTGACGAGTTTCACTCTCTGTGCTCAGACGAAGCCGAGGCCTGAGGGGTTGAAAGACTTCAGCTTAGCTCCGGTGTGTCTGTGTTTCACACTTCTCATGTGCTCGCACATCGCCGTGCATTTACTGTCATTAACAACCTGCAGCTGTGGCTTTACAAAACCTTATCGCAATTCCTAATCATTTCTCAGATAACACTTTGTGCATTGCATTACGGATGCATTTCATAGCTGTTGTGAAAGTTAAATCCTTCATGGGCTTGAGGGCGTCTTATGTTAGTCAACACCAGCTATTTTTAACTAACTGAATGTTGGTTTGTATTTTAATTATTTTCCAGCAACTGTTGAGCTTTAAGTTTAAGGCTCATTAGGTTTGGTCTTTAATGTATTTACACTCATAAATATTATATAAACACAAGACAAAAACTTTGCTGTGAGATCTCACCTTTTTTATGAGTTCATTTCTTTGTATTTCACTGGTTCTATAATAACAGAGGATGTTTTCAAAGCTGTTAAAGTCTGTTTTTATACATTTCATTATTAACCCGTTTTTGGGTAGATATAAACTCTCTTATACTCTCTAACTGTAGATGGACTATGACAGTTCACACACACACACAGACTAGGAGTATCTGGTTGGGCAATCTGATATGATCTGCAGATGTTTTGTTTTGCTTCTGCAGCAGGTGCCAACAGACGTCTGTCCTTACTACTTGGTCAGGTTGACCTCTGGGAGAGAGACCACCCTTCAGTCAGATGACCTCCGGGTGCAGCTGCCTTCATACTCCTGAGCAAGTCATTCCCACCCTGCCACCCCCTCTTCCTCAAAGAGGTCACTGGTCCGACCGCCCCCCTTGTCTGTAGATGGAGCACAGCGTGAAAATGGAGCATTTCACTGCAGGGATCAATAAACTATCCCATTATAATGCTCCGACACAGCAAAACCAAGGTGTTCAGTCCTTTTAGTGCTGGGGCTGATTACATTTCTCCTGACCTTTGACCTCTGTACTTAAAAGGCTTTCACGGGTCATAAACGTCCACCTGTAGATGACAGGAAATGTGACGTCGGACCTGTACTTCAGTCAGTGTAGAAGCACAGAGCTTGTCTGAGGTGGTACAGTAAGTACTGGTGAGCCCCCTAGAGGATTGGGACACAACTGCATTTGCACTCTCTTTGTATGTCTAGCTGTGTTATTGCAGCTTTCTTCGTGTGGTTGGCTTCAAATCAAACAACGGAATATGATTTTAAAACAGCTGCGTTCACTAAAACAGACCAAAGACAAATAATGCAGAATATAGATTATGGATATTTTCTCTCCAGCCACAGTTGCAGGACAGTGATGTGGATGATGACAGAGATGGGGTTTTTACACATTATTCATTTTATCTGTCTGTTTATTTTAAGGTAGGTAGAGGATCTGTTGTTTTGCTCAGGGGCTCTTCAGCAGTTATTGGCAGCTGTTGATGGACACACTGATCGATATTATCTGTGACTTTTCTGCCATGAGGTGGTGTCTAATCTCTGAGAAAGTCGTGTGTGGAGATAAGCAGTGGCTCAGCAGCTTAAGTTATTTAAAAAATGTTCAAATGTAGAAAGAATGTGTAAACTATCAACTCAGTACCTGCATGTGATAAAGTTACTAAACACAGAAGGGAAATTTATATTTTTTAACACATTTTACTATAGTTCATGCCCTGTAACATACATGGATTCATTCATTTTGGTTAGTAGGAAATTAGTAATTTAGGGAGACATATGCAGTATATCATCAACCCCTTCCCATCTTTCCTCCCATGTTTCAGCCGTTTGAGTGTCAGTGCCTCATCAGCCTAACGCACAGGAGCATATGCTTGGCAGATTAAATCGTTGCAGAAGGGTCCCACGCAGCCAAATTATTTTTTAATGGTATGTAAGATTCCCATGGCGTGTTTCAGCCCTTTTTTTTTTTTTTTTTTTTTTTTTGCTCGACTGACTGTAAACCCAAAAGCAATAAATATCCTAAGCAGGGTCGGGAATTTACTGCACCTGTAGTAACCACTGCTCCGTCTTAATAAGCAACAGATGTCGGAGTGATTGCATCCAACCCCAAACGTGTTCACTAAAAAAAAAAGGGAATTCTTTGTTAGGTACAGTTTCATCACCTGGCTAAAGCTGCTTCAGTCAGTTGCTCAGGGCACTCACATTCATTTTGATCAGCAGGTAACAGGACTGAAATTAAAAACAATTTGGATTAAGTATTGCAGTGACTCGGCTGTCGATTACCAGACAGGAAATAGCTGTCATGAGTGGTTACCCATGATGCACATGGCTGCTTGTAGAACATGGTGGAGCACTGGACCAACCTTCAGCCAATAATGTGTGAAAATAATTGTTTGGCCAACTTTGCTGAGGAAATACAAGTCTGTGGTCATGCAATCTACACTAATTTAATTCATTTATGAAATTCATATTTTTAAGTTTTGGTCAGAGCCAATGGAACAAGAATATAATGGGTAACAGTAGCTGCTTAAATGTTTCTCATTCTCCAGGAGAAAAGGCCAAACTTGTGTCTACTATATCATGCAGTCTGACCACCAGATAAACTCCAAAGCTGAGACACATGTAGTGAGACGCTGTAATGATATCATGTGCCGAGAGATGAATTTAGTGAGGTTAACAGAAGCCAGTGAATGGTTTTCATTCCTGCCATCGCTTTTATATGGGAAACAGGCAGCGGTCTTGATAAAGGGGCTGCTCTCGTTAGTTAATCTTCGCTTGGAAGCATCTAACATTTATTAATGCATCTGGGCGTGCATGCACATAAGCCTGTGTGTGTGTGTGAAGGGAGGTTGATGTGTGCTTATGTGCATTGCCTCTGTTATAGATCCACTGTACCATGTGATCATTGTGCAGTTGCCTGTGTGTGTTGATATAATTACTTTTTTGATACTGTTATTATGTGCTACCAGTAGTAGCATTAGTATTAATGGAGCTGCTTAGTGCTTATGCACTCTAAAGGTAAGAGCGCGCACATGTCCGTGATCCTCTTGATGCGCGTTTCATTTTTGTTTTGGCAGGGGAAAGGTTAATGTTTAACAGCATGAATGGTTCACCAGCTAACGTGTGAACAAAGCACAATGGCTGCACTGTATAGGCTCCTATTTATTCAGAGTCACTTCCTCCCTTAATAGTCGGCTCTACTTTCCTCACAGAGGAAAAAAGTAGGTCAAGGAAAAGTCATGTTTGAGGTAATTCACTCTAGGGGACCGCTTCTCTGATCATTAGATGACATTGGTTAACCCCGAGAGTGAGGTCATTTTCAAGTCAGGGTTACACCCAGAATCCGGCCCCTACTGGTAGCATGTCTGTGCTTTTTACAGTACACGGTGGGTAAATCAGAGATGGGAGGAAACCAATGGGAGGGTTGAAAAGAGAGAAGCATGAAAAGACAGTATTGTTTATTTTAAAAAAAAGATAAAGAAATGCTGCAGGAAAAAAAAAGAAAAAGTTGTTTTTTTGACCTTGTGGATCCTGCTTTGATCAAATATTGGTTTTCAGCCGATGCACTCTGAAGGAGCTCACTCTTAAGGAGTTTCTGCTTTGATGCATGCGAACAAAAGATCCACAGCAAAAGAATTACTTGGATAGTTCATTCTTGAGCTGCATGTACAAAGACCTGAACAAATGAGGAATGCAAACACATTGTTCCCCCACATACTGAAACTTACTTTGTGATTGTGAGTGTGTAAGGATTAACAAGGATATCTGCAGACTTTTTGGATTAAGTATGATTCCACCCATGCAGATCTCTGGACAACCTTTTTATTAAGACCTAATTCTCTCATTGAGGCTGTTTTTTTCCTGAAACATCAAGCCTGGATTTTTCTTTCAGATTCTCTCCTCTGTTACAGACATAATAAAGCAGCATTTCAGTCAATATTTGTCAGAGTTACACAAGACTTACATCCAGAGCATGCTCTAAAAAGCAGACGTGTATTTATAACACCATATGTCCCACTATAACATGGCAATACAGTACGTCTTCAGTCATATATTGAAGAATCACATATTGTTTTTCACATTATTCATTATGTAGGTTATGAGGCTGTATGTTAGAGCCCACAATAATGGGGATGTAATTAAAAACATGTCATTGTGATGGAGGGCCAAGCTTTAATAGCATGAAAGCTATCAGCTTGTTTCCTCCTGAGCCAGAAAATGGATATAAAAACAGTCAATCAAGCCTAGTGTGTTGCAACTACTTGCATCACAGATTAAAAGCGCAATCAATCGTTTTTTTTTTTTTTTTTTTTAATACTTTCTGCAAAGACATCAAAGAAACATTGACTCAGTAACATAAAATTTGGTAGATTTATTTCCGTTGTATCATGCGGTTATAAACTCCCCTGATAAAGGTGTAGTCCTGAACCACAAAATATGCATGGCTTAAAGGGTATTTCTTTTAATCCGGTGTTTGATAGGATGTGTTTTTCTGTCCGTAAGGAGTGCAAGTATGATTTTGCAAAATGTATGACTTGCCAGGAGAAAGCAGCCCTTATATGGTAAGACAGTTTGTACTCAAGGCCAAACTATTCACACAGTTATGAAAGAGCCTGTTCATTGAGAAGTCATGCCTGGGCTTTGTTTTTCTTTGCATCTGGCACACTGTCATTCAGTCTGTTCCCACCTGGCTCTCCACCAAAACCAAATGAAAACATCAAAGTGAATATGAAATCTGAAGTAATGTCAGTGATGTTTTATCTTCTTGCCTTATTGATGGACAGTATCAGTCAGGTTGCCAGGAGAGAAAAGCCTGGATGACATCAAGTTACATCTCGACAAAAAATGCTGATGTTTGTTGAAATGGAAAAAATCTGGATGTCTTCTTGTTAAGAACAATGAAAAAACAAAACAAAACAAAACTTAAGGACAAGGAGAAAACTTTGATGCCATGTCTGTTTTTGGTAAAAACCCTCCTCTAATTGGTGATCGTCCAATTAGAACCAGAGCTCCAGAGGAGGCTTGTCATGTTAAAGTCTAACATGTCCTTTAACCTGAATGACCACCAGTTAAACTCAAAGGTCCAGAGACTTAGATAAAAGAAACTGATCCATCCACACCAACTTTCCTCTTAACATGGACACAGTGGACCATTACCAATGTCAGAGCTACATCGTCAATAAGCTAGCTACTTTTATCTACCTGTGGAGTGGACCTGCAGTAGTTAATGTAAACCACATGTACTGTGTGACGACAGAAAGCTTGACAGCCTGAACTCAGGTCTGAACTGTCAATTCTCTAAAACTTTGTTCTGACTTTGAATTTTCAGAACTTTTGCCGCTGGTGAGAAACTGACAATGAACAGTTGAAATTGGTTTCACTCATGTATTTACATTGACCACTCCTGCGAATGGATTTGTTGTTGTTGGAAACAACTTAAGAAAGTCAGAGTTCCAGTGGAACTGTTATTTGACATTAAACAGGCTGAGCACATGGCACAAACTTAACCTGCCGGTGTTTTTGTTTCTTTTGCAAGCAAATAACCTCAGAATGAATCACCCCACTGGGCACGAATCACATCCTTAAATCAAATTTATGGCAAAATAAAGAGTAATCAAGCTCAAAATGTGTCTTAAATACAAATTTGTCTGTACAAGCTACACTGGGGAAATTGTTACTCATCCGTTTAATGCAGTAACAAACTTCCATCAGCACGCTCCTCCTGAGCACATTAAACCCCTGCTGCCAGTCCTGACGGCGAGACGTATTGGATTGGTTTATGAATACTGAGTGATCATCAGTGGTACAAAAATAAATACCGCTCAAACAAATTGAGGGCAAGCTGGGGACAGAATACATTTATCAGTCTTATCTCTGAGAATGAGTTATCAAAGTTTCAACACAGCATGTTGATACCAATAACAGTACTTTGGACCAGTGTAGATATTATCATATTGTTGTGCTTCATACTACTTCATGTGGAAAATAAACATTTAGTCTGGGTTAAATGAAAAGGGCAAGGTTTTACCACATCAACTGTTGACCCTGTGCTGTCTTTCAGGTGATTTTATTCTGCTTTGATTAATGGTTCTACAGTAAAATGTCTGGTATGTCTCTGAAAGTCACAGGAACACATTAATATCAATTTCACCTTTAGTAAACAGCTTCCTGGATGGCTTAAAACCAGCAGTAAAGCATTGTACTGGACTGTCAAGGTGAAGGTGGAGCAGAGCCAGAAGTCAAAGCTGCTGATTTACCAGACAAACTAAGTTCTGACCTCCACTTATGGTCATGAGTTTTGGGTAAATGATTGAAACAATGAGATACTAGAAATTGAAATGAGTTTCCTTTGCAGGGTGGCCGGACTAGAGATAGGCTGAGGAGCTTGGACATCTTGGAATAGAGCAGCTGTTCTTTCATGTTGTAAGAAGCCATTTGAGGTAGTTTGAGCATCTGATTGAGATGCCTCCTGGACACCTCCCACTGGAGGTTTTCCAGCCACGTCAAACTAGGAGGAGACATTAGGGTTGACACAGAACATGCTGGACAGATTATATATCTCTACTGGGAATGCCTTGGGTTGCCCCAGGAGGAGCTGGAAAGTGTCACTGGGGAGAGGGACACCTGGACTACATTTCTTTGCCTGCTGCCACTGCAACCTAACCCTACATCACTGGCTGAACATGCATGGATGGAAATAGAAAGTGTTTTACAACCAGAACTTGTGCAAGCAAGCGTGCAATGGTGATGAATAGGATGATTATTCACGACATGAATCATCAGAATTATCTTGATATGTTTGTTGATACCTATATTGAAGCTACTATGTACTGATATCAATTGCTTTAAACCAGTATAAATGTGTTTACATTAGATCCATTGATCCTTACTGGAAATGGTCCTGTAATAGCAGGACCTCGGGGTATTATCATTGTGGTGATCTGGAGGCTCGGGTGGAAGTAGCTTGGTAATTTTTCTCCTGGAGGTGACAGAGGCTGATGGAGCTCTCGAGGCACTGAATGACAAGCCTCATCACTGTGATTAAAAACCCTGCGGTCACATGTCTCAACGGGCATTAATGGCTTGATGAGGAGGAGCTTGGTCAAACCGATCACTCTGTGTTCCCTTTGAGGAACCCGCTGTGTTTAAAACAACAAACAGTTAAAGACGACTAATGCACAAATAGATTTATGGTTCTACAGTTGTTCAATTTGATTGAGTTTCTTCTGGAAAATTGATTTTTCATGTTCCATATTTCCATTCCTGGTTAAAATCTAAAAGCTTCCTGTGGAGCGTCAATCTTTAATCACATTAGTCCTATTGATTACTCCTGTGCTGCATGTGAACCAATCATTTTAATAACTTTCCTTTTTTCCATTTTAGGAGTGCAAGATTCCCATCAGGAGAAGATCATCACAGTGTCTGGAGAAGGAATGGTCCAGAGCCCAGACTTCCCACACACTTATCCCAGGAATGTTGTGTTGACCTGGAGACTAGTGGCACCAAGCAACATGAAGATCCAGCTCACCTTTGATGAGAGGTTCGGTCTGGAGGATCCTGAAGATGGACTATGCAAGTAAGAGCATAGATAGTACAATAACACTGATATCTCAGCATAAGATCAAAATATACTTGATCTCAGGTTCAATGACTAGTTAGTAATTAGACAATCTATTGACCACTGACCTTTATCATTATCAACATATTACATCATAGTTCTGCTTTCTGGGTCAATATAATTGCTGCTTAAGAATTATCATGCACAAAAGATATGCGGACACATAGTTCATCTTTGTGTCTGGGTCCTCTTCACTGATTTGACTAATGCCTCCTCCTAGAATACATTTCATTTGGAAAGACAAAAGCTTTTACTGTCTAACTGAAAATGCTGCCTTTATTTTCATGCACTTAAAGAATGAAGGATAACCTCCAGCAGCGGTTAGAAGCAGTAATGTGCTCAGGCTTTCATGTAGAGTTTGCTTGCTTGGCCAGCTCCCGTCAGATGTGGTGTTCCTCTGTTGGCATGCCAGATGCGTGTTGGTCTGAGGTAAAGACGTGTCCTGCCTGTGTTGCAGCCCATCTTTAAAGATTTAGAGACAGAGTGTGGCCATTTGTGAAATTACCTTTGGTCTGCCATGGCAGCTCGTGAATATTGAAAACCCAGTAGCGAAGTGATTTGTTTCTCCTAAGACACCACAATGACGTCGTTCAGACCAACGTATTTTACTTGATGTTGTCGATATTTTTAGCCGCTCACGTGATTGTTTGAAAGACATGTGCACGGCCTGCTGACTGGCAACACACATATACATACACGCTGCATCCTCTGCTGTATTGAGGAGCTCACTTTCAATTACTGCCAGGGTTTGCCTCTGATTCCATTCAATATAAATGGGGATTCCGAGCCCCATTAATCGATTTACCGTCTGTGCATTATCTTCAGTGCCCTGCTGTCAGTATATCACAACTGACTGGTTAGCATGGAGGAGCCCAATCTAGGGAAAGGTGGAGAACAGCTGGGGAGGTTGACCTCACTATTCATTCCTTGAGAGCCCCCTAATGGACGACAATGTGAACAACAGAGATAGTTTTCTACAGAGCTGACAGGATGTGGATGATGGATGTGGCAGCACTGGATGAACACGTATCTCTTGAGAAGTTAACTGAACATAGGAAATGAAAGGAATATGTGGCCATGAATCAGCAGGCCTCTGCTCCAGTGTCAGCTCCTGTGCATTCAATTACACGAACTGTGATTCTGACTCCGATCGTGGTCTGTTAGAGAGCATATTCAGTCTCCTACAGTTCTGTTCTACATTATTCTTTTCATATTATATCTTTATTGGTTGTTGTCAGTAAAACTAAAAATCAATAGGCCTATTTGAGTGCAGGTAATTGGAGCTCTCCAGCACACCTCCGAGGCGGGCTGGGTTCCTGTTGACGAATGAGGTTATTGTTGCTGTCAAAACCCTGAGAGGGAAAGTTCCACGCTGGGGCAGGGCGCTGATTGACAACTTTTGTACTGTCCCGCCTTCGCAAGACTGCACTCGTCAGCATCCTCAGGGAGAACTGAGACAATAACAACATCCTTTTCCAGGGTCATACAAGTCATTGCCACGTCTGTCGCTCCAGCTCTCGCATTTGTCATTCTGCTCCACAAACCCTCCGCCGAGGCCCAACAGGTTTTGATCAGATCTGGAGATACGCGTTCTCTGAAGGGTTGGCAGACAAATGAGCACGTCAGGAGCTCACAAGCAGGGACAGACACACAGTTTTAACTCACAGTCACACACATTGTTGCCTTTTCCCACTTACACAGACCTACATGCATAAGCCTTTGGCCTTGTCTGCATATCTAATTCATCTTTCATGTGTGTTTAAAAATTTATTCACAAAACTCCCCTTTAGACCTTTATTCCAGTGGCATTATAGCAATAGAAATCCATGCACAATATTATTGAAACTCTCCTCTTATCATTCCCATGTTGCACAATGTGATGCAAATAAACAGTACTGTAATCTCCTGTTCGCTGATTCACAGCGATGACTGGGGATAAAACAAACAGGAGTGGGAGAAATGTTCGGTTCTGGCAACGAGCCGGGAGTGAGGAGTCTTTCCTAAGATGAGAGGGAGGCTGTGTAGTTGAGATGCTCATCTGATATTCTGTTTGTCTGTTGCTAGATGAAAAGCATTCTTACCAAATCCACTGGAGGAGAGGCATATTGGGGAGGGATTGGTCTTTCTGCTGTTGGCATGGCAGCAGAGTCGTGCTTGATGGCTCACGGATACGACTGCTCTCAGACAGAGAGCATTTATGCTCTGTCTTCGGTCTGAAAAGAAGAGGACTGAGAAACTGTGTTTGTGTTGCTAATCTGCGTCATCTCTGTCAGATATTGTATCTATTAATAATGCACAAGTAGAAAACTGTGTAAAAAGAAATTCTTTGTGAATATTAAACACAGTTTCTGTGCAGTTTAGCAGGAAGGTAATCGTCTTTAGACTATAGATTCCTCTGGTGTTCTCACCCTGTTCCCTGTGACTGTACGTACAGTTTGTATGTATGTCAGTGTATTTGTAAATCTAAGAAACCGCTGTTTGACATGGTGATTCTGAACACATGGTGATGTGTAATGATCAGGGCATCTTGCATTATTAATGAGCCATCTGTCAAAGCTGTGGAGCTGACTGAAGGCTCATTTTAGAAGAAAAAGCTTCTTCTTCTTCTTCTTCTTCTTCACTGACCTCTATCGAGAAAGCAGCAGGATGCTAAACTGATATTTTATCCTTTTCCAAAAGCATTTCATGTGACTATAGTCTGAGTTTATATAAATGAATATTTTACCTGTTTGTTTAACATCTGTACATTAAACTGTGTAATATAAGGTTTTATAAATGAACACTTTCAGTATTACATTTCCCAATAAGTTTGTTTGTGCAGATTACAAACTTCCTGTATGACTTTCCAAATCAAAGGCAGTGGAGTCAGTACATCTATCGACCCCCCCACCCCCTCCACTTCAGTTTATTTAACATCAGAGAAAATCCATTTTTAGTCTCGCTCATGTCCCTCCATGTTGTTTTATTGAAACCAGCTTCAGCTGAATCTGTCAAGCCTGTGCAAAGTGTAAACAATGTCCTTGAAATCCAAATATCCGAATTGGCAGACCTGAATGAGAGGTTAGCATGCCTGTTGACGCAAATGGCAAAGTGATTAATCCCAGACTGTGAAGAGTCAGAGAAACAAGGCTGTATTGAACGTGGTGCAGCCACTGGTTACACACACAGGTATAAATAATAAAGACTGAACTCCTGAACTGCGTGTCTTAAGTGCTGAGGTTGGTCGATGTTAGCATTGGCACACCAAAGGAGTCTGGAGCTCGGCCATATGCTCCTGCACTTCATAATGTTTACTGGTATTATGGGTTGGCAGCGTGAACGGTGGAGAGAGAGACTGTCATGTAATTACAAGGTCGCAAAGTTTGATCCCCGCAACAAGTAAAATGATGCTTGTATTTATATTTTTCTGAAATAAAAGCAATTGTATCATATGTTGATGGGTGAAATTCAAATAATTGAGAATTAAATAATCAATTAAGGTAAAACAGAGTTTTGTTTTTGTTTTTAAAAAATAAATAAATAAATAAAAAATTCTTCCGATATAACATCTGGTTTTCAGCGACCAATAACTTCTGCAACTTTCTGTGACTGTTGTGTTTGTAGCCAGAAAAATCCTGTATAATTTCAACTCTGTTGCAGTCCAATTACATGGATTATTTCTGTGGTAACTAAAGAGGAGTTGCTGACAGCGAAAATGGCAATTTAATTCTGTCTACTCGATATAACAGAAGTTAAGAAATAAAAGCACATAATTACAAAATTGTTCTGCAAAACTGAAGCAGAGATCTATTTATACTGGTTTTGTTTTAGTTCTTATTGATATATAAACCTTGGAGGCTACACAAACAATAGTCATGTCAATTTTTTTTGATTTACAGACAAATGAGAATTTTTGTTTTATTGGACACAAAAACAAAGAGGCCTCCAGCTTCTCCTCAGTCGACGTACTGTCGTTATAACAAGCTCAGGTTTTAATTAAAGACTATATTTCAGTGACAACATGTAGTGTGAGGGTAATGGGCCTGTCAGGAGGCTGCATCAGCGGACATTAACCGCTAACACAGTGAGAACAGCTGCTTATGCTGCACTCACTACACTGACAGTCATCAGTTCATTTGTATATGTTTAATTCAGGCAGTAAATAACAGAGGAATCTCATCGCTCACCGCTGAGAAACTGTAACCTGCTGTTAAGGATGTTTATTTTCTTTTTGTTTCTATAATGAGGTCAAAGCTTTATTTCCCGAGGCGGCTTTATTGATATTAGCAACCATCACCTTCAGAAGGGCAAAGCAGAGCAGAGGAGACGGCACCGTGGCAAAAAATAAAGCTGCTGGCAGACTTTACCAGCACAGATGTAATTAAAACTACAAAAACCAGCATGTGAAAGAAAGCTCAAAAAAAGTGTAGGAGTTTAAATAGTGGTACGACTTGAATAAAGACAGTTGTGATAATGTAACAGTCTGGGCCCAGTAATAATGATTGATATGTTAGTTAATCCTGTCCTGCTCTTTCTGTCTCTAACTCCACCAGGTACGACTTCTTGGAGATGGAGGATCTGACTGAGAAGACCGTCCTGGGTCGTTGGTGTGGGTCACAGTCTGCACCAACCAGTCACATCTCTAAAGGCAGTCAGATCAGGATCCGCTTCATTTCTGACGAGTACTTCCCATCTGAACCGGGATTCTGCATCCGCTACTCCCTCCTGCCCGTGGTGAGTACAGTCTCGGTGGTCAGGAAGTAAAAAATATAAACTAGAAGTAGTTGAGCGATAAGATTAGTTGCCAAAGCACCTCTCTGTTTCTATCTTCAGCCTCAGGGAGTTCACATGGGAGAAAGCAATTCCTCTCCATGTAAGCACAATTAAAATAATTTGCTTGTTGCGTAACATGCTCTCCTAATTTACAGTCATTCATTTCCACCTCAGTGTTCCTGAGGTTTAAACCAGCGTTAGGGAGAAATTATCTTTAAGCGCTTTGGAACATCTGGCACCTGCGCTACCATTTATTTTAGTTATGAAGACGCACAAAAGCCAAAAGTACCTCACATACAGACATAAAATAACTATAATCTCTGCAATAACGTACAGGTTTAGCAGCCAAAACTACGTGACAAATTATAGATTCTGCTTCTATCAATACACTTCAACAGGCCTCACGCTGCAGTTTCCTCATTTCTGGGACTATCAGAAGCATTTCCTCTTTTTAAATGACTGTTATGTTTTCCATTATTGCTCTATATGAAACCACATACCCTCTGAACTCGTACTGTATCTATAGATCCCATCAGATCAGTCTGACAGACGAGGTGTCTCGGTGTCACCGCCGGTGTTGCTCAATACTGAAATGAAGAAAATAAGTGGCCTCACATTCACACAGCAGTCCTCTGACCCCCCCAGGGGGGGAGATCCATTCATGCCCCTGAAATGAAAGTAGGAATTAAGAGATAAAAGTGCTTTTTGTGTGGGAAAATTGTCAAGGCTTGCTGTCTGTCCGTTTCATTTTCTGCTCACATTTTATCATCGCATGCAGCAGCTCAAAAGTAATACCCTGTTTTACCCCACTTCACAAAGTTACCCCTGTTACTTTACTCTGGACTTACCACTGAAATATCAGACTTTATTACATAAGCTTTCTCTCTCTGCTCTTTTCCTGTTATTTCTTCCTTTCATCGAAACTACAACAACTCATAAAGATGCACCTTTTTACATCTATGTGAACTGTCAATGGTTTCTCGCTGTTTCAACTAGCAGTGTAGCACAATCATTGCTGATCCTCTACACTGAAGGGAAATATACAAATCTACAATTTACAGACGTCCTCTAAACAGCTTCTAGTTCTGCTGAAAATAATAAAATGGCAAATGTCAGACACTGTCGTTGGTAGCACCTCTTGTGGAGAAACAATCAGAAGGTTTTTGGAAGTGATTTTCATGGTGAGCTCCAAACATTTCCATGGTTTGCTTCTCTTAAGACCGAACATTTAAACATGGATGGAGTTTCCTGTTTTTTTCTGCCTACAAAGCCTTGAACTGGTCAATTGCTTCTCCAGCCGGGACCAATAGCCCCTTCAATGAGCACGAACACCAGAACTATTTGTAATGTTGTAATGTGGGCAGTGATTCAGAGAACCAGCTGGGTTTCGCTCCACTCGTTCACCTTACCAGAAATGCTGTAGTTCTTTGGCTCCACCAACTGAAAATTTTACTGAACCGGTGAGATTATATTTTACCTCCAGAGCAGCTCTACCTACAGCAGACGCTTACATAACT
Source organism: Polydactylus sextarius (assembly GCA_016801845.1). Taxonomy (NCBI): domain Eukaryota; kingdom Metazoa; phylum Chordata; class Actinopteri; family Polynemidae; genus Polydactylus; species Polydactylus sextarius. The sequence goes on along the minus strand of CM028930.1, from coordinate 23,778,842 downwards.
ACTGTAAAATTTAAATATCTGAAGAAAACACTTCTTTCTCTGAGCTGCTGTAGCTGTCTTTGTCTTTGTCTTGTTCTTATCGTTCTCTTTCACTTTCTTACTTTTTTTTTCTGTCCTGACCATCAGACCACACACACACACACTCCATCCCTGCTTCACTCATTGAAAGCCTGAAGATAAACTGAAGAGACAACTGCCATGTTTTAACCTGTCATGTTTAAGTTCTGTTCACTTGCTTTAAGTAAACAGCTCTACTCCTCATTAATCCCTGACGGCCTACAGCGCAGTGAAATCTGACAGGCAACCAATGTCACAGATGGTGATTTTTATTTTCTCTGTAACATTTGCTTTTTTCTGCTTCTCATCCTCGTACTGTACATGTCATTATTATATTCATTATTCAGTTTTAAATACACATTACTGCTGACAGACAGTCAAAATGTCAAAAAGTCAAAATTAAACCACCACATGTTCTTAAAATCTATTTCAGTTTTACACAACATCTAGACTTTGAGTTCTCTTCCAGGAAGTAAAGACGTGTAAAGTTAGCATTTAAGTATTTAGATCTTGAAAAGGCAGAATAAATTAAAATGAAATTAGTCAGACAAGTAAGTAAAGTTACTTACTAAAGTAAGTAAATAACTTGCAGAAGATATTAGAATAGATCGATCTATAGATCTATAGATAATCTATAGATAATCTATAGATAATAGATTAGAATAATCTCACCATAATAAAGGACAAGGACTAAAGGAGGTTAAGAAACCCCATCGATGTCTCATATAAACCATTAAAAAACATTTTTGAAAAGAAATACTTGGCTGTAACACAACAGGGTTTTATAACATCAAATGTCAAAGAATCGTAAACTGAAATTAATCAGAGTGAAAGTGTTTTGCTGTGGAGTTAAAACATCAGCCTCTGACTGTTTGATGAAACAAGAAGTGGAGTTTATGTTTCATACACCAACTCTCTCGAAGGTGCGGAAACCATGAGGGGGGAAAAGGAAGCTTTGGCCTCTGCACGTTGAGCCTGGTTTCCCTTTGAACTTTGGTCGGACAGAGGAGGAGCGCGCTTAGAACAGCAGCACTCTGTTTCCTCTGTGGTCAACCAGCAGCTACTGAAACCTCGTGCCACGCAGGGGCCAGCACTTTGGTTTATATTTAAACAAGCAATAATTCCTCCCCGCCACTTCCATGGAATGGAAGGGGGAAAAAAATAAGACCCGGTCTGTAATTCACAGGAAGAGATTTTAGGGAAAGCGAAAGGGCCGAGGCAAAGAGGTTGTTAAAACACAGAAGAGAAGGAGTCTGTTGAACAGAGCGTGAGGGATGTTGAGTGGCGGGCGTTTTGTGGGTTGAAGGAGCAAACAAAACATACATCATTGTCTCTGTGAGGTCTCGGCCCAGAATTAAACCGCACTGGTTGGCATGAAGATCACTCTACCAGCTTTGTTTGTTTTAATGGATTGAAGAGAGTTTTACACTCTGTGGATGTAAATCACTCATGTTATGTCTGGATAACAGCACAAGTTGAACTCTTGAATGGGAATAGAGAGACTTGCAAAGGAGAGAGAGAAATACACACAAAGGAAGTGACTACAAATCCTTGTTAAAGCAGATGGTAATGACTGGCAAAGACGTGCAGGAGACTTACTGCTGGCATGGTGAAACTGAGGTCTGTTTTTACACCAACCTCAATTGCAGCGTGTGGCGTATTGTAAGAGGAAAAAAACACTTTTTTTCACGCACAACAGACCTTGTTGCTTACTCAAAGCTCCCTTGTGCAAAGGAAGTGGTTTTGCGACTTCATGTGAAAGAGAAGATATTGTTTTCCAGAGCTCTCCCAAGATGCTATTTCAGAATTGTCATCTCAACATAGTTAGCTGAACCTGTCATTTTAGAGAAGAAATAAAATCATGCGGTTGTTGCTTTATAAGAACAAAGAGAGTTGGAAATGAGGTAATCACAGTTTGAAAACAAGGTTATTACTTGGGGGGCGCAGAGGGCTCGCAGTGTTTGGTCTCAATAAGAGGAACATCACAAGATTTCACACTTTGTTTCAGTCTCAGGTCGCAGAGAGAAAGAAAAAGATACACCGGCCTTTTTTACCAAACCTGTCACTAAATGAAACTGTTTATATAGATTACATAATGTGCAGTATCTGCTTCTATCTGAACATGTTTGTAATGATCGGTTGAAGGATAGAAAACCCCACAATGTCTCAAAATAGTCCTTCGAGTCCCTCTGCTTGCCTCAGGCTGCTGGCTCAGCCATTTTCCATCTAAAAAGAAACTCCTTTGACTAAAATTGTCAAAAGAATTGAACAGATATAATAGATGCCAAACTGGCTTTGACCAGGCTGATGGTGTCCCTATAAAGTTAAAATCTTTTATCTGAAATGATTGACATTATTGCCCCTAAATCCGCTTCCAGAGCCAGAGCAATTTTGGGTTTTCGGTCTCCAGTTTCAGTCTCAGAAACCCTTCCACTAGAAACCCTTCAATTTCTATCCACCCCCCTCTGCCACCTACAGAACTGCAGTCATCCCCAGTCATAGACAGTTCAATATTTGTATTTTCTAAAGCATGTCAAAATAACTGCCTGAAAAAAAAGGTTATAATCATGTGTAAAAATACATTTTAAATTTCATGTTGCGCCAAATTTGTAACTGCACAAATTCGACCCCAGTCCTTACAACACTGCCACCGCACAGCGGCATGTATTTATGTAGGGGACGCTTTGGGTTCACAACGTTTATCTTATGAAATCTATGTAGGCTGCTTGCAAATGATTGAGATATTGGTGAAAGGGATTAAGCAGCAGTGGACACAGCAGCAGGACCAGGAGCAGGACCTGGACCTCCAGGTTCAATGCTGTGACCAATCTGTGTCTTTCTGTTTGCGAATCATCTGCCTGACACAAAAATGTCAATGAAATGGAAACCATATGAGTTAGTTATGGTGATTAGAAACAGCTTCTCAATATTCACTACTTAAGTTTTTAGATCATCAATCTATCATCATCTAAGATTTACTAACACCAGGCTGAAAGCCTTGTTTACTTCTTACTGCTGAATGTTTTCTTAAATTAATTCCATCATACATCAAGTGGTTATGTGTCAAACTTGACACATCGACGCCGCTCTGAATTCCTGCCAATTCATGTTGGTGGTCCATGAAAGAAGTTGCCTAAATGGGAGCTCTCATCTGCTACTTATAGTTTTATTCTCACCATCTTGATGCGTCTCTGAAGGAATGCTTGGCTTCCCTATCTGAAGCTGAACTCGCAGAGCGCCACTAATTGGACGAGTGTTACGCCGTCAACATTCACAAGCTGTTAACGGCTCCTGCTCAGACACGAGGCCGTTCGCTTCACTCGTATTTCTGTGGTGCCGTGTGACCAGGACCCCCCTTTATTTTTTTTTTTCTCCCCAAATAATGTTTCTTTCACATTTGTGTCCGTTTATCTCAGTAGGTGCGAAATAAACCAAAGATATGCTTGGCGGTTACAAAGGCAGACTCATTAGAATGAGTCAAATCTGTGGCATGAGCACAGCTGTGTATCAGCTGTATTTTTGTAGCCTGCGGTGCAGCCATGTCAAACCACTGGCATCCTATTTGAAAGTCTACGCCAAAGGGTCTTGGATATTTTACATGGACCAATGCTGTCAGTAAATTTTAGAAGTGTTTCCTGTGTCTCACCTATTATTCACAGTGTTTTTATCCAGTTGAATCTCTGCTGTCTCTACTGGGTCTCAGCTGAAGTGCACTATATTTACTCTGGAATAGTTTAATAATGCGTATATGGAAACTGTATGGTTTGATGTCTGTATTCTTGTTAAAAAAAAAAAAAAACACTTGAGCATAAAATTATATAAGCCTCATGATGGATGACATTTTGCCCAAATGGTTTTATAGTGCCATGATTACTAAGTCTTTTAGTAGAAGTAGTAACTATTAAACAGGAATCTAACCACAAATCCTTGCTTGTCAGTGCCACGGCCTCTGGCAAAAGAAAAAGTTTTCCTCTAACTCCATTTCTCACTGGATTCCTCTCTAATTCTCTCCTTTAAGTCATCAAAGGGAAGACACAGATTCCTGGAATCATATTTTTTTTTCTTTTCAAACATTTCTGCTTTCATGGAAGCTGTAAGACTCAGCTGCTGCCAGTAGCCGATGTTTTCAATGCTCTACAAGCTGCATTTTTTTTGTAAGTGTCACACTGTTTCCCTCTACCTGTCAGTCACGAAAGATTACAGAGACCAGCGAGCTGACATGTTGGACAAACGCAACGTCACAGGACTGAAAGGTTTAACAGATTAGCCTCTTCTCTCGTGGGAAGACCAGCGCCCCTGGTATCAATCTTCTGTGTGACTGTTGTACCGTTACAGCCCCGAGGGTTCGGGAGCTTGAAACAAATAAAAGCTCCTGCTGCTGACGGGAGTGAAAGGGACAAATGTTGTTATGCAAAGTGAGAAGAAGAGCTGACACACATATGATCATATTTGACAACTTAAAAAAAATGATGCTATTGATTCAAACGGCCTCATGGGACCACATCCTCACATGAAGACTTCAGCTGACCAGGAAACTGAGCTGCCTGCTCTGATAGTTTATTAAAATATGCATGTTTGTCAAGCAGTAGTTTCTGCACGATGAGTGTGAGAAAGTGTCGCAAAACTACGATTCTGTCTGAGATCTCCATGGGCTCCAGCCATAACGCCGCCACACATTACCAGGTCTAACACACTGCGCTTAAATTGGGCCCCAGCTGGCTCGGTTCGTCCTGGTTTCTCTGTAACGCAGCTCACTTCCAAACCACTGTAGCATTTAATGATTCTGAACCCAATTTAAACTCATTTTTTTATATCATGACATAAAATGTACCATTGAGAGTCAAACAGAGTCAAACTTCCCTCCTTTTTATACCTTAACAGTTTTTCACATTGTATACATAAATCACATCTTGTCAATGCTGACAAAGTTGTTCCTTCTGTGTAATTTTCCTCTTTTGGGATTCGTAACCTAGAGCGAGCGTACAAGCTCTTAAATGTCACAGAAAGTGGCTGCGATGTTAAATATCCAGGGGCAGATGGTGTAGTCGGGTGGTTTGGGATGTGGAAACTGCAAGCCCATTGTCTCTGTGGCAAACTTAGGAAATTTATATGGCACACAAGCACATTATCATCCTCTGGCAGCGGAAAGGGAGCAATTTTTTGCAGAATAAAAGTCCATTTTAGAGATAAATGCTGTAAATTTTTTTGTATAAATGAGCTTTCTGTTTCATCTCTCTTCATCATCTGTTGGTTTTCCTGCAGAGAGTATCAGAACCTGAAGCTCCTGCAATTGTCCCTCCATCCCTGCAGAGTATTGAAGAGCTGTCGGACAATGTGTCAGAACTGAGCACTGTGGAGGAGGTGATGAAGTACCTGGAGCCGGAGAGATGGCAGCTGGATATGGAAGAGTTGTACAAACCTACATGGCACGTTTTGGGAAAATCCTTTCTCCATAACAAGAAAGCCAGAGGTAGGACACTAGCTGCAGAATGCAACATAACTGTTGAATATAAATATATTTAATATAAATCCTTGTGCTACAACAATGTGAGTGATTCTGATTGTGTCTCATCTGCCGCTTTGAGGTGGGGCTGATCTCAATCTGCTGAGGGAGGAGGTTCTACTGTACAGCTGCACGCCTCGCAACTTCTCTGTGTCCCTGCGTGAGGAGCTGAAGAGGACGGACGCCATTTTCTGGCCCAGCTGCCTCCTGGTGAAGCGCTGTGGTGGAAACTGCGCCTGCTGTTCTCACCGCTGCTACGACTGTCAGTGTGTTCCCACCAGAGTCACCAAGAAATACCATGAGGTAAAAAAAAAAAACAAAACAAAACAAACAAATCTAAATATCACCAAAGAACGAAAATATAATTCATCACATTTGACCACATAATGACACGAACAGGGGCATAACAGCATTTACCAGATTTATGAGGAATGTGGTCCCAACTATAGCAAACTATAAATATCCAATTAAAATACATGCACAAACATGTCATACGGGAGTTTATAGATATTTCCCAAATAAGGAAAACATGCGGATGTTGCTACTAACTATGTTTTGAATAACACTAGTGCCACAACTATGAACAGCAATGTTTGTTAACCTTCGTGAATGAGATAATATTTTACCATAGAATAAAACTTACATAATACTTAGTACATAAAAATTAGAATTTTATTTAAATAAAGTTGAAAAAAAAAAACCTGCTCATACTCATGTAAAGCACCTTGGGTACTCTAAAAGGTGCTATATAAATGTGAGTTATTATTATTAAAATTATAAAATATATTATATACATTATATAAACTGTAGCTGAGCTGTAATGCCTGTGAGGCTTAAAATTTGAAATTTCAGTCAAAAAATCTTCTGAAAAAGAGTTTCTTGTATTGTCAAAACTATGTAGACAGTAATCGTTTTGTTCACTGACTTAGAAAACGCAACCTTAACCTTTTTGGCCATCGGTGAGTTTTCAAACTTCTTGAAAAACTGGTTTTAATTCTGAATAACTTCATAGTTTTGTATTTGGTGCTCGGGTTTTAAATGAGCTTCTCTCATTGCCATCAGGTTCTACTGCTGAAGCATCGAAGCGGCGGACGAGGCCTGCAGAAGTCCATGACTGACGTGCCCTTGGAGCACCATGAGGAGTGCGCCTGTGTGTGTAAAGATGACTGGGACTGACCTCAGACATGTGTATTAGCTGCCACTGGAATCACACAGGATGCTAAAAAATGAACCTCTGCCACTGTTGCAATGTTCTGTATCTCATCCACTTCCACTGGGGGCTAACAAGATTCTGCCTTTATCCTATTGTCCTTTCGCTAATTGGATGAAGCAGAACAGACTGGAATCTAATAAAACTTCTGAATGGATGTGACTGCTGTGGAATACCAATAGTGTGCTCTGAGTGCATTTTAGAGAGACAAAAATTCACTGGAGCAGATCTGGACTATTACCTATGTTCTCTGAAGACTCGTTTCTTCAGCTCCTCAGAGATAAGAGTGTTGAGGCATTTTTGCTTCGTCTTCTTGAGGTCTTTTTTTTTTTAAAGTTCAGCAAGCGTGGGCTGATAGTGTCGCGGAAAATGGGAGCTTCTTTGTTCAAGTACTTTTTCTATGTCTATAAGAGAGCTGGCTGCAGCTGCCTTACTCCCTCTGCTCCTCTATTATTACCATCAACGCAACGAAAGGTGCTTTTTCATGAGAGGTATTCCCTTTTGCTCTTCTATTGTTTTACCAAAGATGTACTCAGCGGTAAAAGACAGCCACACTTTGGCCAAAAACGCCTCCGTAATGAGACTGTATTATGTGTAAATATTTCATTTACATTTCTTTTCTGTACTTTTGTGTCTTTTCTACCAAAGATTCTCAAGGAGAAGATAAACGTTGCACATGTAGAACCAGCAGGGTGTTGCTCATTACAGCTCTCGATTGGACCCATTTTAGCAATACTAGTGTCAGATCTGCTTCGCTTCAGGAATCCCTAGCGTCAAGCAATCCTTGCTACATTTGAAATTGTTCATATTAGATATTTATTTGTTTAATGAAAGGGAAATTGCTTTGGTCCAAAATGTCTTGTTTGCAAACATGTGTCACTGTGCAGTAGTATTAGCCTGCATTTCCATTGTTAGTCATTTTCATTGGATATTTTCCATTTTCTGTATGCCAGTTATTTATCTCTACTTTTTCAACAACTGTTTGTGTATTTCATTGTACTGAACATCAAAAATAAATTCTTCCATGTCCAATTTGGAGGAAGGTCTACAGTACTGGGAATAATGGATCAGAAACAAGCTCACTGAGGAAAACAGAGATGTAACAAACACATTTACCAAATACCAAATATCTTTAAAGGTGCTATTTTGCATTTTGTTATAGCTACATGGCTAACATAAGCATTAACTGTTACCTCCCAGTCTTGCTAAGAGTGCTACTTTAGGGTAGACTGGGCACTACAGCGATTAAGTTTCAGAAACAGAAGAGATGGGGCATGGCTAGCTGATTAGCATGCAAACTTTAGCAGAAAAAAATAGATACACATTGAGAAAAAAACAAGACTCAACACTGGCATTGCTCTTGGCAAATAAAAGAAAGAAATTTGACGCTGAACTTGCAATATTCGCTATATGCAGGTAAACAGCTGTTAATGCTTATGTTGGCAATGTAGCAACAGCAAAAAACATCCAAATAGCTCTCATATTTGGAAAAGATGCCATATGTGGTTTTCTATATGATATCAGTTCAAATCAGAGGGAGAAATGTGGACCATTGGTAAATAAAATAAACTGAGAGGTTCTTCATGAAGTATAAGAACCCAGAACCCTAAAGCAAAGATACCCAATGTGCTTAAAGATGCCATTTGTAAGTTTGTCTATCATTATATAGCCAACTTTAGCATTAACATCTGTTTATTTACCAGCCTTGCCAAGAGCTCTGACTATCTTTACATTTACAAATCAGGAAGTCATAGTATGCTCTCGGAGTAGCGCTACTTTAAAGCAGACAGAACACTACTGTCACTCAGTATTAGAAACTGATGAGATGGGCAGGGTTAGCAGGTTAGCATGCTAACTTTAGTAGAAGAATAAAATATATACATAGAAGAAAACATTGTTACAGCTCTCGGCAAATAAAGGAATGAAACTGATGCTGAACTTGCAGCATTACTTCTACACTGGCGAGTAACCAGCTGTTAATGTTAACGTTGGCGATGTAGAAAAGACGTCACTGGCACAAATTGTTATATTTGGAGAATATACTATGCGGTTACATTATATAAATCAGATGGAGAAACTTTGACCATTAGTAAGTAAAATCAACTGAGAGGTTCTTTATGAAGTATAAAAGCTCTGTGTAGATCATCCTACAGTTCAAATAAGGTAAAAACCAGTGCAAGAACATGATTCAAAACCCTATAACTTCCCAGCATAATGTATTCCTCTGTGCAATATATTCTATTCAGCAACAAAATTACATGGTTGGGCTTATATTGAAAGTAATCAGGGGTGGGGATTTTCCTTCAACACAAAAAAGACCTCAGGAGAATTTAAAGGTTAAATAAACACTCTCAACGTACCCAACAATAATAGCATGAATAATGATTTTTGAAGTTTGATGTGTTGGCTGTACAGCTATAAAAGTAAATATAGAATCAGAAGGGGTCATTGTAGTGATTGTTATTTACAAAAGTTTTAGGCAATTGTAAAAAAAAAAAAAAAAAAAAAAAAAAAAAAAATCTGTAAAGTAAGAATGCTTTCAAAAAACATAAATAATAATTGTTTGTCTAAACAAATCTAATCTAAACCAAATCAATACGTGGTGTTACTACCATTTGCCTTCAAGCATCAATTCTTATAGGTACATTTGCATAAAGTCAGAGATTTTGTAGGATTATAATCAGGTGTAGGATCAACCATTTATACCAAATAGGTGCTAATGATCATCAATTTCACATATAGGTAGAAACACAGTCATTAAATGAAACAGGAACAGTTGTGTAGGAAGAAGAGCAACAAGACACAAGGTAGTTGTACTAAATCAGCAAGGTCTCGCCCAGACAAAGATTTCAAAGCAGACTGAGGTTTCAAGATGTGCAACAACATATCAATCTTATTTCCCTACAAAATCAGAAGATGTCCAGCGGTACCATCAGCTCAGAACTGGTGGAAACCAATAGGACCCAGGAACACCCATCCACAGTCTGGCCAGAAGCAGCCCTCATGGAAGAGGTTCCTTGTAAGTTTGGGGCTGCATTTCTGCAAATGGAGTTGGAGATTTAGTGTCCTCAATGCTGAGAAATACAGGCAGATACTTATCCATCATGCAATACCATCAGGTAGGTGTATGACTGTCCCCAAATTTATTGTGTAGCAGGACAACAATCAGCCAGGTTCAACAAGAAGTCCCGGAAGTGATGGTCTGGCCCCCAGAGAGCCCTGATCTCAACATCAAGTCTGTTTTGGATTACATGAAGAGACAGAAGGATTTGATTGTGATTAGTTCTCCAAGATGTTGAGAACAACCTACCAGCCGAGTTCCTTCAAAAACTGGGCAAGTGTACCTTGAAGAATTGGTGCTATTTTAAAGGGAAAAGGTGGTCACACAAAAATATTGATTTGACTTAGATTTCTCTTAACCCTTCCATTCTTTGAAAGAAGTCTTAGTTTATGGCATTTCTTCACACTTCATAGTCCATCTGTAACTTTTATTAATCCACATGTCTCTTACATGCTCATCACATCAGAATAGCAAGTCACTTCCCTCAGTGCACTTCTTGAGTGACCCAAAATTAAGTTTTTATCATACTTTATTAATATCATCCTAAATGCCAACCTTGAACTACCTGATATACATAGCAGATGAGGCTTCAGCTCATTAATCACACGCCGTGACCACCAGGAAGTGTTAATTAAAAAAAATCAGGGAAACTTTAGTTTGCCAAAGTTTTATTTTCATCCTCACAGAGTGAGTTTGCTTGAAAGAGATGTGTTAATCGTGCAGAATAAAATGTTACCTTGTTGCCTTTTTAACCTAATATTACAAGTTTTGCCTAACAACTGAAATAGTAAGCACTTGTCCCTGAAGTCTCATCAATTGTCTTTTTATTCCAGAAGCTTCTTATCAGACAAGGAGCAGTGTTGTTCTCTCTCCTCTCGGCCATCAGGTCACACAGGAGGAGGTTCTCATTTGTCCATCTCACGCTGCTGTCCCGGCCAATTATTCTGATCTAATGTGCGGGCTGGCAGGCATCTGCGGTGACGCCAGATGCTACTGCATAAACCTACCGGCTCCCAGTGTGGTTTTTATAATATTAAACAGACTGCCTTCCTTAGTCGGTGCAGTGTTACATTGCAGAGGAAACCTCACTACACTGGCACAAGATGTGACACAGCATGGACAGTCGTTCTGTTTCTCTGTGCATTCGTGTATAGACGAGTGTGTATGAGGACGTGAGCGACTATAATCTAGCACTTGACGCCTCCACCCTCCACCCACATGGCCCGCTACTCAGTGCCTCCTTCGCTGTGAAACCGAAGTGGCCTCAGTCGGCCTAGACCGCAGCATCGTAGTGCAATTTAAATGTCTCTACTAAGCGTAAGAAACAAAATTTTAATTCATTTTGTCTGAGGAAAAACAAACTCTTAAACAGCACCCAATTAAGTAGATTTCGGAGTAATAACCTGTCCCGACGTACTTACAAAAATAAAAGCATAACGGAATAATTAACATGACTGCTGTGGGCTGAGCAGAAAAAAACATTCACAAAAACATTTTCTGACAAAAAAAAAAGTCCACATATGTTGGTACAGACACTGAGCAGTGGTTACTTAGCACCACAGACGTTCACAAAATAACAAACAGCACAGACTGTCACTGGTTTTTAAGACTTTTGGCGTTTGATTCTTCCTCCAACCAAAGACGAGGCACAGTGACAATCTCATCGTCTTCTTCTTCTACACATGAATCATCTTTACAGCGCCGCTTCCGCTCCCTCGGCCTCAACATCTCCTCCTACAAAGCCTTGTTAAATGAAATCACAGGCCTAACCTCTAATAAAGTGCAGGTTTGACCTTACCTCTGCATTTCTGAGTATCCGAAAAGATGAAGCAGCCCACACCTCCAAACACATAATCACAAGAGATAATAAATCAGACCTGAGTGCAGCGCGTTGAGATCTGTCCCTGACATTTCTCCTGTCATTGTGGAAAATGTGGAGGCTGCAATGTTTTTCTTTCTTTCTAATTTTAAAAAATTATTTTATTGTTGATTTTTTACTTTCTCATCAAGAAAATGTTGCTGTTTCCTCTGTTTTCTGTTCTTTAAGCTAAACTAAGTTAATAGACTGCTGGTTGTAGCCACATTTTCAGAGTTAAAGCACAAATGAGCAATATTGATCTCCTCCTCCTGGCAAGAAAACTAATTGATGCAGATCCCAAATAGTCTAATTAGTTGTCCATTAAGTATTAGAATTGCATCATACCCAGTAATTCTGTCCTCTAAGAGTTCCTGAGTTTAAGACTTCAGCTTCAACTTTTTAATGTTTGCTCATTTGATTACTTTCTGCTTGTTTTGCAGAATATTGAGACTTGTCACGCTTGTTTGCTCCTGAGAGCTTAAAAACCCTCTGGCCATGTCTCAAATCTCAACCACAGGCACTTTCGCCGATGGCAGCAGCCACAGCGCTCGTGACGTTTCACTAATCTCTGTCGTTTCCCATCACTGCTGACTATTTCTGGTCTACAATGTTACAAAGTACATTATTCAGCATTGAATCTCAGGTTACCTTTGATTCCAGCCTCATATTTCTGAGGTTTATCCTCTAGCAAGTCCCCCATAAAACCACACAGATCACACTTGGAGATACAGAGGCTGTTCTTTCACCTTATGTGACACATTCCAGGTGAAAACAAACATCTAGATTTAAAAATGTCAAAGTGTCCATGCACAAAAAACCCAGTGGTGCTGCAGGAAACAAAAAATAAACATGATCCAGAGCAGTAAATATTACAGTCTTGTTCTATTTTCCATCACATTACGTTATAGGATCTTCATTCACATTTGCTGCAGCCTTTGTCAGAGCATAGTCACCACATTTGCAACCATCCATCTCCTCTAACTGGCAACTGACTATAAATTTCGATGTGCAGTGTGGGAATCGATTGCAACTTGAGGTCGTTTATAAGTCCGCCGGGTCGTCGAGCACTGACTGATGGGGAAAATATGGCAGCCCCCATCCAGATGACATCTCCAGCATCCCTAATTGGTTCACGGTACAGGGATGGAAAGGCCAAATTGACGGGTGCATGTTATGTTTTGATAATTATAGGGTGCCACAGTAGCGGTTTGCAAAAGAACCGGCTGTTGTTGCTGGGAATGTTCGGTTCTCAACTTTAGCGTAGTATTAATCATGGGTCAGGAAATCGTTTACAAAGCAGCCGAGCAGAGACCTCCACGTTAAATACACTGTAGGTTGAATCATTTGACAGATGTCTCCCATTTCAGCCGTCATCTCCTCATTACGTCCAACGTTTAACCACTCCACGTTACCACACAAAGATGAAAGGATTGTAGATTTACCCTGAACTCTATAATACACTGAGCCTTAAACATCCTGCCATGAATCACATATGTAAGTGCACTGTATACACAACAGTTTCACCAAACTGAGAAACCACAGGCAAAGTAGAGAACCATACCTGACACAAGGTCAGTGTTTGAACACTGAGGCTGCTTTATAAGTCACAGTGCAAGTAGTTGGACAATTTACAAATTTAAATCCAACTTCAGTTGTCACCTCCACTGCCTTGATTATATCATGTCGCTGTGTGAAGGCCATGTGACCGAGCGCCTTATTTTACCCTCAAGCACATCTGGACAAGTGATAATGTGTGAGCTGCGTTCATGTTGCAGCGTTTCTCTGACACACTCACATATACATACGACACGATGGATTTTAAGCGAAGGATGTACGAAGGATCTGGGACTGATGAGCTCTGACAGGCGACTCATTCCTGACGATGTTATTCACAAGCATCAAATGCTGCCGGCAGGCGATGAGCGAAATACATCTTGAATATAAAAAACAAGGTCAAGAGTCACTGTGTCATCCTCTTAATTGGCAGTGCACTTGGCTCACCCCGGAGGTGCACTGTATACGTCTCTAATGATGAATTCAAACTAAGGGGAAAGCTCAATTCCTTTATCTTTACGAGGCGGTGCTATTTTATTAATGTGAAGAGCAAAAATAATAGTATGAATTTCAAATTCCAGGGAATAAAAGATTATTTCTTGGAATGAAACTAAGATGTTTGGGCTCAAAGCCAAAGCAGTCAAAGAGAATTTATTCTGAGAAACACAACTTCTCACTGTGCACATAATCAATGAGAGAGACTGTTTCTCATGTGACAATAAGAAACTGTTTTCATATGTTCAGTGCATGAAAAGGTTAAGTGATGATTACTTAAAAAAATGACATTTTCTGAAAAGGTCGGCTCATGTAACAGGTTTGCTGTCACTTAAATACCCGTGATTACTGAAATTAAAGTGGAAAGCGTCATGTGGTAATTAAAGTGACACTGTCAGAATTAACCGTGTACGCTACAGCAGACATCTTTATATGTCACAGCCCGGAGAAGCATATGTGTAATTGATAACATAATCATAGCTGTGTGCTGTTTCGACACAACGTGCTGATGAAATGATTTTGAAGAAAAAAAAAAATCTTTTCCAGCTTGTTGTGCAATAAAATTGCGCTGATGATAATGAAGGTTTGTTTTTATTTGCCTTAAGGGTTTGTGAGAGATAAAGTTACTGTTCCTCATCAAACAAACACTCTCTCTGAGCAGTCAGGTATCTGACACTGTCGTACCTGTGAGCTAAATGGAATACACAGACGTCAGTATGACAGAAACGTGTGCATATTGACTGTGAGAAGTCATGGCAGGTGAGTGATGGGTGCAGAGCTGACAGATGTGTACTCCATATGGCCTCGGGTGGTAAAGGTCACACCGTCTCCCTGGGGTCTGTGTGTAATCATTCACTGGGAGCTCCCAGTGGAAACCACAGGACCTGGATCCCAACACTCGAGTGACGCTGACAGATATCAAACCACACACATCCTGACATTTGAGGACATCCGTGAAACGTGTCGAGTTTTCACTTTGTTCTTTTGCACTTCAGAAACACAGAGATGCTTTAATTTTATATGTTGAATATATAACAGCGCATATGTGTGATATAGTGACTTTCAGTGTTTAAACAACTGCATAGATGTGGGTGAAATAATAAAGTCCGACTCACAGTTTTGTGTAAAGCGTATAATTACCTTGAGAGTTGATAATCACCACATGCTGCTGCAGTAAGAGCAACACAGTGTGATTAGATGATTTCATTCAACACAATGAAAAGGGGTTGGATGTTTGACCAGTGGCAAACTTTGAATTTTCCACATCAAACATATTTAAAAGTGAAAACTTTTCTCATCAAGTTTTTGTTTAACTCCAAGGGCAGGTTCTTCCCTCATTAAGTTGTTGTGATGAATAAAATTCATATGAGAACCACAGACACACACCACAACACCTAGAAATATTTTATTTCTGCTCTTATCATGTCCCATCTTGTCCCACCTCTTCAGGATGAATATAAGACGCTTATTATGTGGTTCATTATATTTATCTTCAACTTAAAAACAGTCATCTTCATTTAAACTAACAATTTTTAGCCGTTTAATAAATAAAAGGTGTATTTTCTTGTTATGATAGCTACTGTTACACCAGCCGCTGAGTAAAGGGACTGTGGACTTTTACTCAGCCAGTCAGGACATGATCCATGTTAGCTTTCACATCAGAGCATTAGCAAACACAGGGGCTCTCTGTCACACACTGGACAGTGATTAATGGTTTCTAACGCCACTTTGTGTTTCTTTCTGAGGGTAAAAGGGTGACATGGTACAAATGTAAACTGGGCTTTTCAATTTAGTGTTATTTTTAGAGTATTCCTGACACAAAAAAAGCACAAATCTAATATCTATTCAGGTAGGAGTTTTATAAAACGTTAAAGAATTTATCTGAACTAATCTTTACTGTTATCTACAAGGAGGGCATTGTTTGATGAAGAGGAACTGTTTCTAAAAATGTTTTTTTTTTTCTGTTTCTTTGTATCTTTCTTTTTTTTTTTTTTTGTTTAAATAAAAATAGGAGCTGGAACTGGATATGTAACATTTACTAAAGAAGTGTGGCTTCACAGGAATGGAGGAATATCTGTACAAGATTGTGTGAAAGTCTGTGGTTTTGAGTTTGCTTTGCATTTCAAGAGCTGAGCATTAGATCATGGACTGAACACAGCAGGAGCAGGAGACTCTGACCATTATTGAATTATTTTCTTTTCTACATGCCTGGACTTGCCCCATCGACTCACTTTTAGTCACACGCACAAATGGGCCGAGTCAAATGGTTTAAGGCATCCTGTTTTCTTTTTTCGACACTGTTTGAAATGAGGGTCACAGACCACATGTGAGGCACAACACAGGTCCCAGTCAGCAGTCGTCTAAATGTCCCATTCATGTCGAGGCACCGCTGAGCCAGTTCTTAAAAATCTACTCTACTGATGTGGTCACTGGGAAAAAAACACAACGGACGGGGTCAGTTTACGCTGGAGCAGTGAAGGTGTACAAATTTAGGAAACCAGCCTTGGCTGATGACATGAGCAGGCATCTTCTTTGTTGCAGACTTTTCCAGTTGTTCAACGTCTGGAAATTCTCACTCGCTTTAATTACACGAGGTACCGGTGAACACCCAACATCAGTGCTGATAGCATCAGCGCAGCACTAATCTGAAGCAAATGTTTGTCTTTGCTGAAAATCAGCCGAGTGCGCTGCACAAACCGGGAATTAAAGGCAGCTCTTTAAATATCCTGTTTTATTTAATGACACACACACCGAATAAGTCAGCCTTTCTCTGTTTCTGCTGCCTGTTAACAATGTAGACAAGTATCTCAAATTAAGTCCTGAGTGAAGCTAAAATAAACTCTCCCATCACATAATCTTATAAACATAGAGCAGCCGCTCTCCTTTTAAGGAAGAGAGAACAAATGTTTGAACATACCATCGTTTCTGAAACATATCGGTGGGCAACATGCACTTTGAAAGGAGCCCAAAGACAACATCAGATGCTAAGTGTTTGTCAGTGCTGCCAGCCTCTTAAACAGACTCAGACGTTTGAAACTCACAACCATCGCTGCATTTTTCTGTTCTTGCTTGCTTACATTTTTCTTTGTTACGTTTATGTTGTGTGGTAAGATTTTTTATCCACAAATGCTCAGTGTGATCCTAAGGGCTGCACTTGACTTTGATCACCAGCTGCGTTCCTCTAAACACTAGTCAGGGGGCGATACGCTTGCACAAATTGCAGGTGTTGGTGTATATCTTCAGATGTGATTATTCAAAGCCTCGGATAATCTCTTTTAAAAGTAGCCTCTATATTTCTGTCTTTATCACTATGTTCTCCGGTGTTTCTCATCAGTCTGTGTTTGTCAGTTTCGTCTTGGGCGTGGCCTGATTCCAGCTTCCTTCCTGCCAAGTCGTCTGCACGCCTGCTGTCGATCCCGCCGATCAAAACTCATCTGCTGCAGCATTTAACCTCATCCCATTCGCCCAGACTCTCCGCCAGATCACTCAGTCAGTCTGAGTGGTGAAAGTCTGCAGCCAGATCTGTTTGTCTGAGGTCCATCTCTGTACGCTGCAGGTTCATAACCCTTCCTGTAACAGTCACCAGCCACATTTGGCTTTGTTTTTGTCTCGCCTGCCCAAACATGAACACTTGCCTGGTTCCAGTTTGCCTCATAAGCTCTCATATAAGTCCAGTAGCACAGATTCTTGCTCATTTGCTGCCTGTCCAAGAGCGCAGTACCCAGTAATGATCCATGGATCTAGATCGATACAACAATTCAATGATTAATGATCCAATATTATTGATGCAAAGTGAAAACATGGATCCATATTGTCGCGTTTAAAATAAATTCCCTCGACACATCTGTGTTACTATTTCCGTCCAAGCTCCACCTCCTATTACTGCTTCTTATTTCAGTCAACAATACTTGCATCAAAACTCTAAGCATCAAACATAAACATGAACTCATGGAGAAGCTCCAGACCTCCCAGCCTGTAGGGGGCAGAAACAGTTTAGAGACTGACCCATGTTTCCCCAGAGGAACCATGTCCCGGTGAAGGAAAAGTTTGGAAAGAGAAAGAAAAGGATCTCGCTGGAGTTTCTCAGGACTTAACAGGACAAATGACCTCAGCTCTTAGTTAAAGACGTGAAGGTGCAACTGGTGTGGAAATTTCAGTAATGTTTAATTACGGTGACCTGTATTATTATGGGTTGATAATTTATTCATAAAGGTTAAACTTAATGTCTTGTCTAATTTTGCTAGAAAACCTAAATTGGGTTTATTAGTTTTAGTTCTTAGTTATTTGTGACATAAATGGCTTAAATATTAATGAAATGTTGAGTTTAAAGTGTTAATTTAAATAATTCCATTATCTTGTTGTTTGTTTTGAATAATGATTATTGTGATGGGATGTTTAGATGAAAGATATATGATATCTTCTCATACTGATCTCAGGCCCCTGAATCAAATCGTAATCACATCGTGACAGACTTTGTGATATTGACAAATATCGTATTGTGATGAAATTTGTGATTTAAACCCCAGTCAGGTCCAGTTTACCTTTAAACTGTCCAGTAAGTGTGTGTCCGGCCTCCTTGAGTCAAGATATTAAACCCTATCATTTTAGTTATTCATGAAAATTTGATTCATTAACAAAAAAGGTACATATCTTGTGTAAATGTTCGTACAATTCATCGGGCTTCTGTTACCTTTTCCCAGAAGATAAATGAACAGCTCTTATCTACAGTGTGGTATTTCTATAAAAAGCTCTGTCAGCACACTTATTAACAGACCAATTAATCACCATGGCAACCAGTGCAGGGGCTCCAGTGTCTTTCTGAGGATTTTCTAGGATTTTCTTCAAATAAATCCTTGTTGTGAATGTAGAAGACAGAAAACACACACCCATACACTTTCATAAGATTTAAGGACCTGACACCTAAATAGCTTCAGTAAATTTTGACAAATGAAGCTGTGACAGAAGGAACCATGTTGATGGGAAACTCCTGAGACAACTAAATCCTTCAATATGGAATCAAACTTTCACCAAGACAACATGATTGGTTGCTCTCTGATTTGTACTAAAACTACAACCTTGTCCCAGAAGAGACATTAAGTCTTTATCCAACTGTAAATCAAGAGGAAGTCACCTTCAAAGGAGGAGGAGCAACAGTCCAATAGTCCAGATTGGTTTCAGTGCCAATAATGATTTTACTTAGAGAACATGGGAGGTCATTAGCTGAGTTTTTACTTCCACAACAATCATGGCCTCATGTTCACTGACTATAAGTTGTACTGATTTTAAATTTGTGGAAATTGAGCCTTGATATTGGTTCTATACTTGGTGTCTGCAGACACTGAGGGGGAGGTTGAGCTGAGCCGAGAGAGATTGGGAGAGAAAAAGTTCAATGTGTGCATCACTACCTGAAAGAGTTGAGCAACAAAAAAACTGCAGAACATTTGGGACAAACCAGGACTAGTTTCATTTGAGTCAGACTGAGGTGAACTGAGGCTACACTAAAATGTGACAGGACTTATCGAACTGTTATGATGTCCTTGGTCTTACAACGCAAACTTTGAAAGCTCCAGTCATTGAGTGGAGACAGAGCCATTGTTTAAGTGCACACATTTTCCATCAAATTCCACTGAGACTTCTGAGAGTCTTTGCTATTGTTGTCTGCAAACACCCTCCCTGATAATGGATATTGAAAAGCCGCCAAGTCTTGGAGCCAAATTGCTCCCCAGATCTCTGGACATGCTGTGAACATTAACGCTGCACAATAGCTAAATTAAATAAAACAAATATCTATCTTTATCACTGCAATCTCAAGACCGAAAGACACTGTATCTTGTACGGGGACATAATGACAGCCCTACCCAAGCTACTTGAAATAGAAATATTGGATTAAATATTAACTAAGTATCTTCTCTTACTACCCCATATTTCCCTGAAAACTTTTATAAATGAAATGAAAAACTGTTCCCATCATTTCTGCAATACATGTTGCAATTACTGAAACAATTGCATCATGTTTTTGTCAGTAATGCTGTGCAGCTCTGCCAGTTATTCAGCACAGATGATCATTTCAGTGCAGGTGATCTCCCATTGTCTGTTGGAAACATTTGTCACACCTCGCTAACAGATTTGCGATTGGAATTTCAATACGTATTGTAATAGAAAAACCTTTGATGTAAAAAATGGAAAAAAGCACAGCCCTCAATCTAGGAGTTTTTCTTGGTTATCTGGGTCCTTTCTTGTCTTGAGACCGTCTGGCATTTTAGTGCACGGCATGTTTTTTTTTGTTTTTTTTTTTGTTTTTTTTTTGTACCACATCAGCAGCTTAAGTTTTTTCCAATAAAAATGTCTTTGAAGTCTCTCTGAGATAGGATCAAACATTCTAAAACTGTAACAGAATTATTAAATAGAGAACTTATTCTTTCTAAAAAAAAAAAAAAACAAAAAAAAAAAAATGATGCACTTTCTTTTTGTCAGAAATGGCATCAAAGCCTCCTAACTCCCCTCAGGTTGTGGCTTGAATAGGTTAAAGTAGCACAACAGGACTTGAGCATCTGTGATCTACAGCTACTATTTAATAAAAGTCACATTATCTCCACAAGAAAAGTTTAGTCAAACAAAAAGAGTCAATGATTGGAGACTTAATGATTAGTTACTAATTTTGAAATTTATTCAACAAAGCCTGGAGTTAATGAAGGCCACATCTGGTCAAGTTCAAAACAACAACTAAGATCTTTTGTTTCTGTTGTAACATTTCTACATGTTGAAACACTGGATCAACGTTGTCATCAAGCTCCGAATAATGCCACTGCAAATAAATAGCTCATTTTTTTCTCCATTTCTTATTTCCATTGGCATCATTTGTTAAGCAGATTCCTAACAGAGGTGAATTTGTGATCATTTAAGATGTGATGTAGACTGACTGATTGAAGAACTAGCACCAACTTTGCTTTATGTTTGATTTTCACTCAACTTTCAAACTGTACATGCATAACACTACATGAAATTGATGGGGCGTAGAAGCTGTTTTCATCTGAAAGCACCAAGTGCCAAGTAACTGCAGTTTAAATGAGGCTGTTTTTATTGGCTCCTTGGTGTTTGGCTCATGGAGAGTTTAGCTTGAGCAGCCATAGCCTGCAGTGTCTTAAGTAGCTTGTGAGGTCCTCACTTTGCTTTCAACTTCACCACTGAATGAGGCGGTGTGTCATTACTTTTAACCATGGAACAATTAGTTACATTCCATCTAATTGATAAAAGCTTCACCTCCACATGTGTTTGGGCTTTTTACAACACTTTGCAATGTGCGAGGTGTTACTAACTCATAACTGTGAACTCAAGTAATAGATCTACTGAATATTACTGTGGCAAATGTGATGGGAGTTTTCATTTAAAAAGACCTAAGCGCGGCTAGCTCATTTACAACTCAGTGCATCTGTGGTAAGAGTCTGTATTTAATGAGGAAATAGCTCTGGGGTAGTGTGAGTCAGACGTTGTTACTTTATGTGTAAAAGATGTGAATGGTGCATTTACCATGCACCACTCTCATCTCACACTCGACTCTTACAGAAAGTCTTATACAAAAGCCTCCTCTCCTGTGGGCATTTGTGATGTGAACGTTGCCCACAGGCATAAAAGCTCAAACGTCTTCACCTTGTCAGTGCGTCACTCTCAGGTTTGTGTGATGATTATTAAGGATGAAGGATGATGGATCTCTGTGCATGACACTGACGTCTCAGATGGGACAAACATAATACTTGTACTACTTGTACAGCGTCTGGGTGTGTATTGGAAAAATTAGATTCACCACCCAAAAAATGTCAACAAGTATCTTGTTTACTGATCCTCTATTCTCCTCTACTATTTTTTTTTTCTTTTCTTGTCATCAGAATTATGGACGTGCTCGAAGGATTTTATCACATCGAATCAGTGTGTTTCTTTTAAACATCAGAGGAAAAGAGAGAAAAGAGAAAAATCGACCTAAATCATTTACAGTCACAAAACAAGGCAAATCAGTGCAGTGTGCAAGAAGAATTTCATTTTCTCAGGTCGTATATATATTCTACAAAATATCACAATGTTACAATAGTGTTACTATGATTTTAACTGCTTTTTTTAAATTAAAAGGTAAAGGACAGCCCCTAGTCGAACCATATACTTTCTAAATGACTTTAAAAATCGTGTGCTAGGATATGAAAATGCTCACAAATGTCTAACATCTGTTAATATAAATGCCTGAACTGGAAAATACCCAAATCCAGGCTCAGTAACAGAAATGTGAAATACATCTGAAAAGACTTAACCCTGAGGAAACTGAAGACTTAACTGTCATTTAACATCTAAACCAGATTCAAAGAAGAAAGAGCCTCAACAACACACATCACATTTTGAGATTCTGTTTTTGTCAAACGATACTTTGTTTGAAACTGTCATAACATTTTGTTGCACAAGTTGGTCTCGGTTGGTTTTAATAATTTATAATTATTTTTTTATTCCCAGTGGAAAAAAAAAAAAAACCAAAATAAATGATCATTCATTCTTTTTACTTGCTGGTAGTTTCATAATATTTGAAACTGAATTTTCATATTTGGTATCAGCTGTATCATGTTTTCAGATTCTTTGTCGGTATATCCATACATACATATCTATGTATGTACCGTTGTATGAAGCTATAACACAAACAGTTAGCATTAGATAAAATACTTGGAATTGCAACTTGCATTAAACCACCACAACGAACGATATCATAAACTAGTCAATATCTAATACAGACAGAACCTGGTGATACACCACTGTCCTCTCAGGTTGCAAAAATTTCTGTTTCCAACATTTGGAGCAAAAATGAAATAGGTTCAAAATTACTTTTGAAATTTTCATACTTAGTTTAGTTTCCAAATCGACTGTAAAAACATGACCCTGAACAGTGCAGCAGGTAATAGTTCCCTGAGATAACCTATTAAAAGACAGTGTCTAAACATCCCCATGGAGATGGAGGGAGGCAGTGCTGTGTGTGAGCAGTGAGGTGGAGCTCAGAAACAAAACCAGACATACCACAGCATCAGACAGGTCGAGAGTATGAAGCCACAAATCTAATCTTACTGTACACTGTAGTGTTAGCATTTAGCTTTAAAATCTGATGACAAATCAAAAAAATTTTGGCTGATTGTTTTGCTAAAAGAGACTCCAGTATGTAGTGGAAAAAAAATCCATACTGATGATAGAGCAGAGTTGATAAAAATGACCTCTGTGGGAGGAAGCAGGGAGGCATTGGTCGTCTGCCACGACTGGCACAGACTCAGAGTGTTTCCACAGGAGATGCCAAATGGTCACAGACTCTGCCAAGAGAGAGATGGATCAAGGCGACGGGCCGTGGTATTCCCATGTCTCTGATCACAGAAGGTAGACTCTGCAGGGGAACCTGGGAAAATCCGGAGGTGGGGATGGTTTCTGATTTGCTCTCTGAGCAGAGCTCGAACTCGCCTGGGCTGCAAACCTCTGTGGTGCATTTTCATTTAGATCAAAGGGCCCAACCCCAATTCCAAGCATGCAAACACAGTGAAACAGCTGCAACAGAATCCATGATATTTCCCTCGAGGATTTTCCAAGTGGACATATTAAAACAAACTCCTCCGTGCTGTCAGCCACACCCCTGACCGCTGCAGCTCTGACCACTCCATGTCCACATCTGTGTTGGTTTGAAAGGAAAATAACCAAGATTGGCCTTCTTAATCGTGAGAAAATTGTACAAAGATTTTCAATGTTTTGTTCTTAGTTTACTTCATCTGAAAGCTGGTAGATAATATACAGCAGCCCCATGACATATTTACTGCATTGTGAGGGATGGGGAAAGTCTTTCCATCCAGTGAGCACCACAAACACTTGTTTCTCATGCATATCAAGTGGCACTTTTAGACTTAAAGTACTTGAGGGATAAAACACACACTATGATGCCATGTGTTAAAATCTGAACCATTACTGAAACCATGCAAACATCTGCAATTATCATGTTCTTCTGCAGAGTTGAGTCACGTATTTGAGGAAAAAGATGAGATTTTTTCATGTAGGTCGTCCTGTTGAGACAATCTAACTATTAATAGTTTTATATGTAAGGTAGTACTAATACATTTTGACTAATAATATACTTGTCAGTAATGGTACAACAGTTTTAATCAGAAATTTAGTGGTGTTTTGTTTTAAAGCACCAACACCACGAGACGTTTGACACAAGAGAGAAATTCAGCGAGTAAAACAGTTATTTCCTGTAGTTGGAAGAGGATGGTTAAATATGTCAGATGATAGCTTATTAACTATGAGATGGAAGTGCAGGTATCCCCAGTGTTTCCATTTAGCCAGAGAGAAGAACAAGAACATAATAGTCAAGTTTAATCTGTGTAAAACAGAAAGAACAGAAAGACACACATCTAGAAATATCACAGCTAATACAAAAGAGAAAAAACTATATCATTTTACCAGTGACGTAGCCGCGTCACGCACTTCAGGTAGCATGCAGACATGCGCGCGCGCGCACACACGGCCGCCGCCACTCATCCACAGCACATATCACACCGTTTACTGCTCATTCTGTATTTAATCAATATTTATTCATTCCGGTCGTCATGGATACAAACAGATAAAATCCTACATAATCACTTCGTTTTCTATAAACCAGCTCTGTTTTACTCACCGCTCTGCTCCAGTCTGTCATGTGTCCCGCGTCCACTCAAATATTGTACACGTCATCAACGCGTTTAAAACGCCGCGTTGGCGGGTCGCCGACAAGT
The DNA here is from genome assembly GCA_016801845.1 of Polydactylus sextarius. NCBI lineage: Eukaryota > Metazoa > Chordata > Actinopteri > Polynemidae > Polydactylus > Polydactylus sextarius. Next base: position 23,754,329 of record CM028930.1, on the reverse strand, counting down.
GACGTCAACGCCATCATGTAGTTTTTTTTTTTTTTATTTATTCATTGTTTGTTTTATAATTTTTATTGGTTTCAGTGATTGAATGAGAGACTGAACCGAGGTCAGGAACTGTTTTTTTTAGACTTTTCTTTATTTTATTTTAGTCATTATAATTGAACATATCTTTGTTATGTTATTATTGATTTTATAGATTATAATGATTGTGGGAGGAGTCGTGGAGGAGGAGAGTTGAAGTTGCAGTAACGCAGTCGAACGACTGTGTGTCAGTACTTACTAATCATTTTTGGTGTATTTTTGTCAATATTTTTCACCTTAAGTTTTGGAAGTTGGAGCTCAGTAAACCATCCTCACGTAAAAAAAAAAAACATCCATGACAACCAGACTGTGATTCAGGCTGTGATTGTTGCCTTTATTGCACCTTAAGCGATTAATGATAGTATTATTAGTAACCTATAATCATTATACTACGTCACATCGCCCTCCACTGGACGTAGAACAAGCTGCAGTAAAATACATGTTGGTATTTTAAAGGCCAGGTCTTGCTTCCACACTTTTTGGTAAAAGTAATAATAGAAATAGTAATCTGTAATGTGTTACGCTTTGGAAGTAACTTGCCCGACGTCGTGTCCTTGTGTTTGTTCATTATTAACTGATAAAGCTCCGTCTTTGTCTTTGATCACACAGGTATAGTCACAGATGACAGAGGTGATGCAACAGCGTTCTCCTTCTCGTCTGCACACAGACCTGCTCTGGCTTTTTCTTGAATATAGTGTTGCCATGGCAATAAGCATCCTGGCTTAATACCACAGGAGAGACTTATTCCTTCTATAAGCACAGTCACTGTATGCAAACATCCCCCTCAGGCAACCGATAGATGAGCCTGAAAAGCTGCCTGAGGGCAGAGCGGTTCAAACGGGTCGTACTGTCATCAGTCATGGCAGGATTACCTTTGAATTATTGATAATGTGACAGTAGTGAGCTGGAAATTCTTTAACTTCTCTCCCTCTCTCTCTCTAACGAACACTTGATACTACTGAGATAAAGAAAACACCTCAGACCACAAACAGGTGCTTTTTGTTTTGCTCTTCATCTCAGAGAGAATTCCCTCCTTGAATCCCACAAACTTATCCTGTATTTCTTTGGTTATTGAAGGTTTCAGCTTTAACAGCAGCACAAGATACTGTTATGCATGGTTCAGGGGAGGCAGACTGACTTTTAGCACAACATGTGCTCATCAGTTGTTTTTTTTTTTTTTTTTTTTTTTTGCTGTGTCACTCCTGCAACCATCAGGTTATCAGAACATGTTCACCTCCTGGACAAATGTTTCAACATGTTGCAAGTTTTATTAAAAAAATGGCTCATATAATCTCAGGCTACCAGATATTTAAACAGGTATTTTAGTGGGTTTAATGCTTGTAGTTAACCATTTTTTTTGCCCTGCCACTTAAATATTATGTCGTCTGTGTGCCAGAGGAAACATTTGGGAATGTGTTGCTATATAAATTATGTGTGGGAGGAAATTATGCAGCAACGTTTCCTTAAATCTGTAAAGTCACTAGTCATTAGTGAGGAATGGTGACATCAGAAAGTAACAGACTTGTATTGCTCAAATCGGTGCCAAGCCTTAAATAAAACTGAGGTAATGCGACACATTAAAGTGCGGTGACCGATTTAAATATTTGAATGTTGACACGTAAAGTTTCTTGGTGAGTGTGTCACTGAATATAAAGCAGTTGAAATGAGGGTGAAATACCCAAAATCTGTTGCCAGAAATCACACCAATTAACCGATGTTACGTTGAAATTAAATTAAAATTAAATCACAGAATGTTGTGTTTATGGATCTCACAAAAAAGCTGCATGGAAACAAGTGAAATGAAACAGCCTATAGCTACAGACACATGAATGCCAATTTGGCAGAGAACAAACTCCCAGCTTGGTCATTTCAAAACGATGTGGGTTTGTATTTTTTTTTTTTATTTATTTATTTTTTATTTTTTTGAGGCTGCAGCTCTCTACAACCGGTTACCAGGCAACAGCTCTGCCAGCTCCTGGAGCAGGAGCCTCTTCAACTAAAACTGAGCTGCACAAACACAAGTCAGACGTTTCATTTAAACAATTTAGACGAAGGCGGTGTCAGTCTGGATTTTTTAAAAAGGCAATTAGGACGAGACACATGGAGATACACACATTTATATAATGTACCGACACAGTGTTACAGTCAAAGGTTCACAGAATTACATATAAAGTTGGTGGAAAGACTCAGATTTTTACTTCACAAAGCAACATTTCTTCAGCTTTGTTCATAACACATTTCCTTTATTTCCCAATTTACCTAATAACACAATTTTCTGACAACACTTCCAGCTCCCAAAGGTTCAGTTTTAGAGATTTTAAACATCCTGTGGGTTAAAAAAAATGGAATCAAACGTTCTCAGTGCAGAGTTTGTTGTTGCCCATCCATTGCCTGTGTTCACCAAATCCAAAATAGATGTTTTAGCTTTTGTCCCACTATTAACTAGAAGATTAATTGTGATTAACTTGAAATCAACAGTATCGTCCTGAATATGGTGCTGTTGTTTGTTTTGTTTATTTATTTACTTTGTGGCTGTTGTTTCAGTTTTCATAACTTGTTTAAGTTGTTTGGATATCCAGCAATACATCATGAGTAAAGTTATAAGTCTTTATTTTGATATAATCTTATATATTTGCATAAACAAAGTAAAACAAAAGAAAGAAACAAAAAGTGTCTTCTGTGGTTCTTAAACTGAGACAAGCAGCTTATTAGCAATTAATGTATAAATGAACAATGTCCAACTTTCTCCAAGTTTGTCTGTTTCCTCTAAAAACACGAAGGTTTAACTTCTGGTTCTTTCTTTTCTCGTCTCTTCTTTATAGATTCAGGCAGAGACGTGTGAGATAAAGGAAACTGATGAAAGGTTTATCAGAAGTGATGCTCATTACTGCGTCTAAAAATAATCACATAAACAGGCTGTTTTCTCTCAGGTGTGAAATTTATTGCCTGGATAGTTTCTGTATCAGACATAAAATGTTTTTGCTGTGAATTTTAAACGTCTGGATGAGTCAGGAAGGAGACGATCATGATCCACGTCTGACAAGCTCTACATCTGCTGTGCATGCATTTCAACTTCTAACTGAAAAAAAAAAAACTATTTTAAAGTTTTTATTACAACAGACAACCACAAGTTAATTCAGCCACAATTTTCCTTTAATTGATCAAAGTCTTTTTTCCTCTGATATGATGCCATCGCCAACAGATAATGACATCATTCTTCAAAGTGTAGTTCATAATACGAGCCACTTCTTTTTGCTCTTTGACATTATACACTGTTGAGCCTGTGGGTGAACGTTGAGACCTGGAAAATCTGCCTATTAAACAGCTTGGAGATATTTCAAGCCTCGTTAAAGAGCCGCTGTCTGGTCAGAAGATGAATTCCTCCCACGCCCCCTTCGTCGCTGCGTATTTTTTCTTTTTTTGTTTTTATTTTTTATAATCATCCTCTCTCTTAGAGGTTTCAGAGTAAAAGTGGACTGATGGTTCAAAGCGACTTTGTACCATTTCTCTGTGACTCTGCTTGAGCTGAGTTAAGCAACAGTGTCTCCACATGTTTAAGGTCCAGTTTCAACTTTTATTTCTTACTTCAAAAGCTCCAAATAAAAGCTAAAAATAATTGGTTTAACTCCGCCTTGACTCTGACCACTTGTTTTTAACATATTTACTCTTTGTTTAAAAAGTAAACAGAAATCCATTTTAATCATATAAACTGGCAACTAGGTAAGTTAGTTTAACAATCCTGGTGACTTCACATGATTTCAGCTGCTGTTTGATACTAAAATATTTAAAATAAAACCAGAAAATCAAACAGCTAGATGACAAATAAAAGTGTGTTGTTTGGCCTGAAAGTGCTGAAGTAGATTAGGTTATAAAGCTGTTTATCCTGCGCAGCGTATCTCTATCTCCGTCTGGATTAGCGTTACACTGTTAGATTTATTAATCACCAGCTCAGCTTTTACACGTGTAAGCTGCATATCGCTGAACAGAGATAACTTATTTTGCCCCCATAATAATATTGATCTGAACCGATACATTTTCTCAGCCTCTGAGAAACATCTCAATGATAAACTTTAATTTGTACCTATTATGTAATGCATCTTCTTTTCGTGACTTATCAGTAGGATTCATTTACAACTGTAGTGAAAAGTAGTTCTAAAAATACACTGGCTGATAAAATAATGATTGCTAAGTTAAACATAAAGGCTACAAGGTTATTTATAACCATTTAAAAACACTTAGATGTGACCAAAGAGGGTTTTAAACTGATAAAGGTCATATAAAGAGAGATGGATACGTCCATATATATGTGGAGTTTGGATTTGGAAGAAGAAAGAAAACGTGATTGCGCATAAATCAGGTGATGGTAACATAGTGAGGGACAGTGTCGCTAAATTACAGCAATAAAGAGAAAAGAAATGCAAATGACTGTGGGGGGAAGACTAAGATGAAGTTCCTCCATCTGTGTTGGTGTCTGGAGTCACACTGGGAAAGCACCTGTGTGAGACAGAGCCCATTATAGAGCCGTTACAAGGCCATTTCCACAGAGGGAAGACCACAAGTGGCCAATTAGATAATTAGAGCATCCTTTTTCCTCCATGTCGTCCCCTCTGCGTCTTTCTTCTATATCTCTTCCTCACAACTGGAACTCTTGGCTCCCGAGCATAAAAACCTGTAACCATCTCGGGTTTTTGGCTCAGTTGGACACACAGGAAAAAGCATAAGGGTTAACGGTAGGAGAAGGAGTATGTCATTTGTCTTTGTCAGCACACCACAGGACTTGTTTACTCTCTTAACCCAAGTCATTACTACTGCAGACAGTGGAGAATAATTATGTCTGGATGCATCTGGATTGTTGCGTGCACACACACACACACAAGTGGACATTTATGGAACCAAAATACACCTTTATTTTCATTTCAAGCAGTTCATTTGTTATTTATTTTAGTTTTTTGTTGTTATTTAGATTTCTGAATGTGTGTTTGCAGAGTGTTTAGTTTCGACCTGGGTGTGGTGGTCAGAGCAGCGGTTAGACAGCATTTCACATTTCTTGTCCCATCATGTCATAACTAAGTGGTTTCTTGTAACACTGAAGGTAGTAGTTTACATTTTTCCACAAAGCCTTTATCTAAACCCATGTATCCTGTGTGTAGAGTCACAGAGAGCTGAGGATTATGGGTAAAAAAAAAGGCCCATTTACAGACTGACAACCTTTAAAACTTTGGGACATTTTAAAGTCGTCAATTAACACGCATGACTTAATCTATTGGACTATAAAAGATATGGGCATATAAAGGTGTCTATACAATATGGACACTAAAGGTTAAAAGAACCATAAAGGAAAAACTGAAATATATATCAATCACACCGGAGTGTTACACAGTACTCCCATGCTGCTTGTAAAACTAATTATCAGTGATAGACATGATGGATCCAGATGAATGGAAGCTCAACTTACTGTAGTTGTTAAACCAACTTTTTCAGTTGCAACATTAAAATAGATCAAACTAAAATTTATTCTAACTTTTCTTTCAGTTAAAGTCATATTTAAGGCACTAATTACACACCGACAAAGAAAAGCTGTGGATAAACTACATTTGTGAAGCTGTCAAACTTAGTGGTTGTTATTTTCATTTCAACTTAAATGTTAAAACAATGGACAGGTGAGAGAGACGGGTTATTCTCCCACAGAAATGACGTTTGACAATTAAACCTCATGCTGACGTCAAGAGCCGTCTGTTGTGTGTGTGTGTGAGGAGGTGTATGAAAGAAAGAAAGATGGAGCCTTGTTTTCAACTCGTCTTTTTTCTTCTCTTCTGGGCCCCCGCGACAGTCAGTAATAAATAATAGAACTCAAATGCAGCCGGAGGCAAATGAGAACGCAGCAGCTCCCCAAAATTCAAGACCTCAGATCAAAGGATTAACTGTGGAAATCGAGGCACCAGCCACATTAATGGCCGCTCTGCTTCAGTTGCGTGTGTGTGTGTGTGTGCATGAGAGTGTGTGGGTGTGTGATTATCTCTGAATTGTAGAAGTGTGAGACACACACACACACACACACACACACACAAACAGAATTAAAATGGCAAGCGGTAGGTGTACCTGTCGCTTTAATTGAGTCACGACTGGTTTCATTGTGTTGTTGTTCTCAGGCTATAATCATATTTCACTTAAATGAGATACAGACGGATAATATTCAAGCATGATTGTCACCTACATACAACGAGGGAGCAGTTTATACATGTTTACCTGTGTGGGTGTGTGTGTGAGTGTGTGTGTAGGTCTTTTGTGTGTTGTACATCTTCATTTCCCTTTTGTGAATATAATTTTATAAGAGGTGATAATTATTCTTTTACAAAAATATATTAGTTTACATCTTTGCTTATCAAAAAACACAATAAACTCAAATGCTAATCAACAGCAAAACTAGGACTTAGGATCGCTAACAGTAGCATGCTAACAGATTCACAATGACATTAGCATAGCTTTAGATTCATTTGCATTAAAAGAGTTCAGTCATTAGCTTCACCAGTGTTTAGACATAAACTAAACCAGCATTACTGGAGTTCATCCTGAGGGAAACATGAAGCTGCAAAGCTCCAAATTTTAATGGAAATCCATTTTCTATCTGTTGAGATGTTTCTCTCTGGGCCCAAAGTGGTGGACAAAATAATTTCTCACCATTAGCGTCCCCAAAGCAACGCCACGGGTGTAACTAATATATCATTCCCTAACATTACAAAATCAACTGATGTACATTTCATGGAAGTGCTGTGGAACAGCCCTCAGCAAAGTTATTTCATGATGCAACGGGGGCCTCTGATGTTTTTTTTTACATGCTCCTCTTTGTGACATTCATGCATTAGCATTTAATGTGCAGAGTTAAGTCAAAAGATTATAGTTATAGTTATTGAAAGCAATTGCAGACTGTGGTGAAGTGAACATTGTTTTAAACTGCATCTCGAGAGATTGTTGTAGATAATAGGAAAAAAAAAAAGAAAAGAGACACATGAAGGAAAGAAATTTAGTCGATCTTAGAAATACGAAAAACATTGTTCATTCAATATAAGAAGAAACAATAAAACCATAGATTAATGCTGCTCTGTGCCAGATCACTGCACACTACAAGCAACAGACTGTTAGAGAATCACATTCGTTAGATAGAATATGATAATATATTATAATGTGGCAAGTTAATAAACGTTTCAAGTCGGCATTTTAAATAGTCCATTTTAACTTTAAAGCCTTCACCAAAACTCTGTGGCAAAGGTTATGTTCTCAACCTGTTAGAAGAAGAAGACGAGTAAAGGGCAGGACTCAGGTGAACTGTAACCTCTGTTTTTTTGACCTTTTCCATTGTGTCAGAATTAAGTAGTTAAGGATTCAAGTGTCATTTCATAAAGGAGATTTTCTACCTTCCAGGTTTGAAACCTAACGTGTGTTTGCCCAGATAGAAGCTGAAATGAGTCATCCTGGAGCTGAACAGACAAATAGATGACATGAAAAATGTATAAGGATATCATCGAGTGGGAGTTTTTTTTTATTGCATGCAGTGACTCATGTGGCTGTGAATGACATCGGGAAGTCTGATGTAAGCTTTCATGATGCCATGTCTCAAATGAACCTGAACATGAAGTTAATAGACCTGGAATTAAGCCTGGAAACTATTATAGGATCAGTGAGACACTTGTGGATTGTACTGCAATCATGCACTTTGTTTCTATTAATTATGACTGATCCGCAGCTGAGAATTAAAACCATTTTGTCGTCTGTGTGCTGTTCTGTCATTGATCATTGGCATTGAGAAAGTTCCTGGAAATGTGTTGAAATTCCTTGGGAATATTTCTGTTGCAGAACAAACTCCATGAAATAAAAAGATAAATCAGAGACCAGCGCATCTGTGGAAAAACATAAAAATATGTGATCAAATTGAGGTCAAGTCCATTGTCAGTGCTCCTTTTTTAAATAACTGATGTGAAAAGTTCGAATCTGAACCACTGACGTAAACGTCTTTTCAAACTTTTGAAATATTTTAGGAAATAAATTGAGACTGAGATGGGGGGTTTCTTTTCTTGTTGTTTATGCACGTCAGCACTTTCATTCAGACAGATGTAAATCTGTTCACACAGTTATTACACCGAGACAGATTTATGTTCATGCCTGAACTCTGAAAATAAATTAATTGCTTTTCTGATGAGCACACTTTGTGATTTTAGGATCCACGCCCAAGAGAATGACGTCTCCTTGAAAGCACCTTTCCAGCCGTCGGTACTGCGACGTGCCTGGATGGTTTACTAAAACACACTAATGATAGCTGTTAAACTGACAACAATGATACTAAACTGCAGTGCAATTTAGATGTATTTATTTAAATTATAATGTATAACAGCTGCTACTGACTGAGTGAGACTTACAGAGATCAGGACGATACCTGAAGCTACGGTTTATTGGGTCTGTGCAGGTTCAAACAGAAAACTCACTTTCAAACTTCAGGAAAATGATGTACGGCAAATCCCAAGATAAAGTTTATGTGGATTTTGTTCTAGCTGGTGATGAGCAATTATGTATTTTTAAACCTTAATACAGTAGAAATTATTGCTACAGCCTCAAAGGAAAAGTTAGGTACATCATATTCATCTATGAAAAGAAAAGAAAAGTCAATGTGATGTTGTTTCACTCTGGAAATATATGTTTAATTTTGCTCCACAGTAGGTCAAAGGTCAGTTTCAAGCATAAAACCTCTGACCTTTGTCTTTCTTAAGGTCATGTCATCCATTCAGCTGCCTGATCATAGATCAGCGTGATAATATCACACTCAGACTCGCTCACTTCAACGGCCTCCTGTCCGTTACTGCAAGTGCCATTATTTACATCTAATTAAATGCGCCATTATCAAATTAGCCTAACAGTAGGCTATGCACTATATGTGGGTAATAGAGATTGCAGTAATGATGTCAACCGACAATTAAGTTTTCCTTGCGACAGCAGCAACAGCAGCAGCAGCAGCTCAAATTGCAGGATGTCTCTATTGAAACTAATTCAGTTATTTTGATGCCTGATGTTCCACCACTTATCCCTGTGACAAGCGCAGCCTGGTGAAAGAGCTGAGGAGGAAACCTGTGTTTTTGTCCAATTCCCCCAAGAAGAGAGCATCACTGATCAACAAGGAAACACTGCCACCTAGAGGAGAAACGTGTTAAGAGCAAAGCTGTGCTGTTTTTGTGTGTTTTCTCTCTCTTTTTTTCCCTTGCAGCCATTTTGTTGTGAATGAATTCACTAACGTGTCAAGAGCCAGACACTAACTTGGTTTTGTGCCTCACCACTGATTGAGTTCCAACGTGTCTGTTTGAGCTTTTGTGGCAACACTTCGACCCTTCGACAGCCTCTGGCTCCAGCCGGTGAGTGTTTCTGTGATGTGTGTGTTGCTTGGTTGCCTTTACATTAAAGCAACGGTGTTAGTTGTTTCCTGTTTTCCATGGTTGACTCAGTACATGACTTCACAGGCTCAGTCTGCTCTGTTCAGCTGACCTCTCTATCTCCCAACAGGCCTCTGACTCTGAAAGGTGCTATGTTTTGAGGGTTTGATGTGGTGAACTGGGCCGCTGCAGAACATCAGAACAAGTCATTCTTGTTTTATATTCTCTCTTAAAACAGGAAGAATTTTGTTTTATGTCAGTGTTTGTGATGATTCTAGAGAAAGACCACACCAGTTCTACATTATTGATGATTTTATCCACTTATTCAAGGTTCTACTAACAGACACTTGCATCAGAAACCAGCCAAATAATTTCTGATGTTTGCAATAAAAACAAATGCAGGATTTTATTTGAGATCAAGAGATAAAATGTGCACTTTATGAAGTGAGTAGCAGTGTGACCTCTGTCATTTGCATAGATGAAACAGCTCTACAGGATGTTTCCAGAGCGTCAAACAAGAAGGACTTTCTTATGAAGGTACAGGGGGACTGCGAGTGTGTGTGTGTGTGTGTGTGTGTGTGTGTGTGTGTGTGTGTGTGTGTGTGTGTGTGTGTGCATGTGTGCATGTGTGCGTTTGTTCAGGGTGGAGTGTTCACCACTGGAGTGACTAGTTGTTTTTTCCTTACCCGATGTGTGCTACTATTCACAACCTTCTGGCCACTAAAAACAGCGATGGAACAATAATATATATTAAAAAAAATCCTGTGGGTAAAATGACACAATGAAGACATTATACACGAGCTGCATTTAATACACGCTGTAGATCAGGCAGCTGGAGCTGCTGGTGTGGGGGTCGACTGGAAGAAATGTACCCTGCTTTGAAGAAGCAGCGGATGTAAGGGATGGAAGTATTTTCATAGATAACAGAATAAGTCAATAACATGATTTTGGCACCTAAGAAGCTTGTCATTTTATATTTACATTTAAAGTTTTATTTTAACTGTATATGTGAAAGTGAATGTGTGTAGTGCCTCCACAGTTTGTCCCTGGAATAACATGGAGAAATGCAGGATATGACCGTGTAGAGAAGAAAGATTAATGTTATATTTCTTGAGCACTTTTGCAGAAACACCATCACATTTCACATTGTATAGAATATTCACATTTGCAGAGCCGCAGATGATGATGCTTTTAAAAATAGCATTATTAGCAGTCATCAGTTCCTGTCAAGCCGGTGGAGACAGACACTGAAATGTGACCCTGGCGCTGCAAGTCCTTTTGAAAATCCCAGTTGCATAGCAACGCATCTCCATCTGCAGTTAAGCTTCTCTCCACCAAAGAAACAACTGTCATTTTTGCTTCACATGCAGTTTTATACCATAAAACTTTCCAGAGAAAAACAAACATCATCCCATCTGAAGAATACAAGGCCCATTTTCCAACATGCTAAAACTGGGTCAAACTGACGCGCCTTTATACTTTAACTAGTTTTCAATTCGTTAAATATTACAACCACAGTTCTTGTAGAGTCTATAAGTCAAACCTGTGCTCATCTGTTTTAAATGAAGGCCCCACAAGTTACAGAAACAGAAGATACCTGGTTTTAAGAGCAGAAATATGAGAATGGGACATCACATATGTCTTTACAGTTCTTGTAGTGTTAACTTAATTAATTATGCAGTGCAACTCAATAGTTTGGTCATTACTCTATGCTCCATTTTCCAGCAGTTAAATAGACTCTTGATTTTCTTTTGATGAATGAAATCTCATTTCATTTTAGAGCTCATGAAGTATTCATCAAACAGCCACACATGGATGTGGGGTTGCAGTTTAATTGACTATCCATGTTTTGAAATCCTCAACAAGTCCCACACATACCAATATATATATATATATGTATATTAACTTGTGTGTGTGTGAATTATTTATTCATGCATGTTCATGTTTGTGAGAAGCTGCACAGTGCATGTGTATACAGATAGATGCATACATACACATATATTTATGTATGTTACAACTTTAACAGCTGCACATTAACTGCAATCCACAAATTTATCTTAGTAATTAAGAGATGACTTTTAGGACAGTTAGATTTCTATTGGTCTATGTGGTGATTACAAAACATCACCAGTTTTCCCATTTATCTTAAAACCTTCTGATCAAAATCCACTCTGACTGTTCATGTACTTTAACATGTACATTATATTGGCAGAAACATCTTTTACTATTGGCAGCATAACTTTCAGACTTGAAGTGCTCAGTGGCCCGGCAGTAGCGGGGTTGTTACTCAGGGCACACTGAATGGTTACCAGATGTGATTTTGTGGAAGTACTTCAATCACTTACAAAAGCACTCGTTCAGATGGAAGACTGATTAAAAGGAAATTGGCACTTAAGTGTAATAAATGTAATTTATTAATGTAAAAAAAAAACCTTCAATCTTGGCTGATGTGAATTCAAACTGGACACTGTTTTTGAGACTTAACAATAATCATTTCTTTTATCCTATGGTAACCAATAAAAATCAAATCAAATTTACCACTTATGTTTTTGTAGAGTATGATATCAAAAAAATCTGTGTTAGTATGAAATAGCATGGGAATGAAAACATTGTGGGCTGTGAGAATCAAGAAGGTACAATCAATGTCTTAAACTTCTCTCTGTTTAATGTTTTATGAGCAGGTTTCCTTCACATTTGTTCCCATAAAAAAAGTTGGATTATTATATGTGATTCACATTTCCCACACACACGTTATAAGTAGACATTTATGGAACAAAATGTGCCAAATATTATAGATTCTAGTGTTTTATGTGACATATCAGCAGTAGACTGAAAATTTACAACAAAAGTTGAAGGTAACACTTGAAGGTAAATTTTGACCAAATCATCAACGTCAGGATGGTTTCTCTTCATGTGCCACACCTGAAAGGACGGAGGGTTTATCTCACACCTTGACATTTTCCCTCCTTCCTCCTCCTCCTCTCGGTGCTCATCAGTGTGCCGGCCATGCCTGGATGATCATCTAGATCTCAGACCACTGTACTTCTATAGCTGCACTTTTTTTATACATCTTCTCTGACAAACTACAGGCCCTGTGTTGCTCGCTCCATTGAGTCTGGTGGTTTGAGTTTAGTCCCGGAGGTTTCACAGAGCAAAAAAAAAAAAAAAAAAAAAAATGACTTCAAAAATGACTAAGAGCCCACGTTGTCTGTGCCCTTTTCCTGCACTTTAGTTGAAGCACTTGTCACCGTCTAGATGTTGCTGACAACACCTGAAAGTTTCAGAGTTAAAAATGTTGCACAAAGCAAAGAAGACAAAACAGCGACACATGCTCGTTACAAGAGGAGAGTGAGAGGTGTAAACTTGGTGAAGGTAAAAAATATCACAGCACAAAAGCTCTGTTGTGTTTTCAGAGTGAAAACAAACAATGTGTGTGTGGTTGATGATCAGGTAAACACAGTGGAGAAGAACACAGAGGATTACATTTGTTTGTGTGGATTATTTACTCAAAAGTTTCATACAACCTCCAAATTCATCAGCCACGATCATCACACAGTCTATGTGACTATGAGACAGTTTGATCGTATGAACACTTGCACAAACATGAATTGATTAACATGCACAAGCCTGCTGCTGCTTTTATTTTTTTGATTTATAAGTTCTCATCCTGTTGAGCCTTTTTGGAGCCAAACTGAGTCTGATCTGGTTTGATGTAGCCTGCAGTGCTGAAACACAAATATTCAAAGTGAATCCGAAGTGTTTGTGCCCCGACAGAAGAAATGGCACAGACTTGTTGCTCTTCAATCTTTAATATGTCTCATTCTGTGGAGGGAGACGCACAAAGGGAAATATTAGCTTTTATCCCAGGATACTGTTGGTCCTGAGGCAGAGAGGACACAAGGACTTCAAGAGGACAGTCAGTCTTTTTCTTTCTTTATTTATTTTTTAGAAACTTCAATTGAGTTACAACATAAATTGTTGGGTGAGACCCAGCTTCAAGAGCTCCATTTCCCTTGGAGCAAGTGCAAGGGGGCAGCTTCGGATTTTAATTCACATTATTGCTGAGTGTTGCCTCTTTTTTTTTTTCTTTTTGGCTGTACATTTGGCTGGAGAACATGTGGTTTATCTACTTTTATCTGGGCCCACAGAAGGGTTTCTGAATGGCAAAACTGCAGAGCAAACAAGTTGTTGCAATTACGCAAGCAAGCCATCCAGTACATCTTCTGACAATAATGCAAATTATGATTCTTTTTCTTCAACCAGATGGGATTTCTTAAACCAACATGGTTGAGCTATGGAAGGTGGTATGATGCAGACATAAAGCTCACATCTGGAAGCCCAGTTTAACCTGACGTATCAATGGCTTTTTCAGGAACTTGAACACATCGTACAGTGTTAAATAAAAGTGAAAATATAAACACATTATGAGTTGAACAGTAAATGATGCAGTTAATTGTTTGGATTGTTATCTATCTATCTATCTATCTATCTATCTATCTATCTATCTATCTATCTATCTATCTATCTATCTATCTATCTATCTATCTATCTATCTATCTATCTATCTATCTATCTATCTATCTATCTATCTATCTATCTATCTATCTATCTATCTATCTATCTATCTATCTATCTATCTATCTATCTATCTATCTATCTATCTATCTATCTATCTATCTATCTATCTATCTCAGAGTCTGTGTGTTGGATGCAGGTACAATAATAATGCATTAGCTCCCTCAAGTGGACATTTGATAAAACTACTCTCTTAAAAGTGACAAAAATAAATTGCATCCTTTTGTGCATTTTGCCTTAACACATGTTGTTGATATATATTTGTGACCCAACATACAAAAGCTGCAGAGAAACAGTTTTGTTTATTTATGATGATTGAAACAGCTTGTGATGATATATGATATATATTTTGAATGACGATTGACACTGACCCATGATATTTGTAGGATTTAAAAAACAATGTAATGTCTCTGTTTAATAGGAAATATTACCTCTTTGATATAGGTCATTGGTAGAAACTTGATTTAGGCGCATAGCATTAAACAGATGACAGAGAACAAATCAGGAAATATTAATATATCAGAGAGGAGATATATATAAATATCAAACTTATTAAGGTCAACTAATCAAGAACTATTTGTCATGCTGGCATGGATTAAAATAAGTATATAAACATATTCCATAATCATCTATAGCCTAGTAAATATTTCTTTGTCCAAAGTTTGTAAAGTGGCTGAATGATGATGGCTGTTTTGTAAAATTAGGCTGCAAGAAAAAAAAAAGTAAGGGAAAGTGCAATCGCCCACCACTTTGATTAATACTTAAATTGTTTAAAGACGAATGATATAATTAGTTATGAGTTAAATAATGAGTTTTTTTGTATATTTTTTCTCGGATCATTGTTTCTGTTTTACATAAATAGGTTAATGCGCCTTTAAGACGTCTCGTCTAGGCCACGCCCACTTCTACAGCGACACGCCGCGCATGCGCCTGATTAAAATTACTGGCGGGGAAATCAAGACATCAACAAACGCTTTTCTACTTATATCACTGCTTCTTATCAGTGAAACACGAAACAAGCTTTAAAATAAACGGACCTCAGAGATGGTTGAGGGTCCGGGCTGCACGTTGAACGGACAGAAAATCCGCTCAAAAGTCCAGAAAGGACAGAAAGTAAAAGAGATACGAGGGAGTTTGATAACAGCCGCTGTAAGTTACATTACGTCACTTGCTGTGTGTTAGCAAGTTATCAAGCTAATGCTAATGCTAACGGTTGCGTTATATATGTTTATGTTTATGTTTTGACTTTACAGAAAAACAACCCGGAGGGAAATGTCTTCCAACGTTTTTGTGGTTGTCAGTACATCGGTGTAGAAACTCTGGGGAAGGAGCTTTTTATGTACTTTGGTGAAAGAGCGTTGAGGTAATGTTAATTATACATGTTAGCAGCCATCATCACTCACGGTCAGCTCATAATAAACAGCTTATTTAACACCAACAGCAGTTTAAATGTTGAAATACACAGTTTTTGTGTCTATATAAGTGTTTCCATAACTCAGCGCCCTCTTCTCCAGCTGCACTGTAATAACAAGGAAACACGTGATACAACTTGTTTCCTAATCAATAATTTCATCACCAATTTCTATGTGTGACCCTGTTTAAACATCACATGTTCGTCTCATAGTGGGATGGTTAGACTAGAAGAAGACAAGACAAATACAAAAACACACATTAAAATAGTAAATAGGGTAAAAATAATAATAAATATAAGGAAATATATTGATCATAGAAAAAATATGAATGTTTCCAGTGGAAATAAAGTTGAGATTTCTTTCTGGGTCACACGATTTAGTGCAGCTGTTAAGTAGAGTTGAAATAATTAGTCAATTAATCACTAAACAGAAAAAAAAATCAGAAAAGATTATAATTAATAATCATTTGTCGTAAGTGTTGGAAACAAATATAATGAAGCAATAATAATTATTCTCTGAAGAAACAAGAATGTGATTATTTCAAACTTGTGTTTTTTTTTTTTAGATATTGTAAATTAAATATTTAATATAAAATAGAACAAATATATTTGAGGACATTATGTTCACTCTCTGAAGTTGTGATTAATACGTTTTATAAATAAACAAGTAATTGAAACAATAACCAACAAATAAATTGCTTGTGAAATAGTCTTTAGTTGAATCTTTAATGTTAATGTTGAAGTAAATTGCTGTTATTGTCACATTGTTGCTTGTGTTGTTTGCTGTTAGAGGAATATAATAGAAACAATTTGTTATTTTATCTTTAATCACATAACAGTGATGTGGATAACTGATATATTTTGTTATGTAGAGCATATGTTTTGTCAAGTGTGGGTTCTTAAATGCAAAAATATTGATAATCCTGTAAAAATATAACATTATCCAGGATGTAATACTAATAGAGATATTAAAGGGACAGCTACTATTGTAAAAATAATTTTGTATCATATAATCTTTAAGAGTTGACAGATTTATTGTCTTATACTGTCCGGTTTATATTGTCCAATCATCCAGAGTTTATACTGTCGCTTTATTCATCAAATGAAATCAGTCCGTGCTCAACATTTATAGCTGTGTGGCTGGATAGATGTGATAGATGTCAGTGGCTTTTTATGTAACACATGGCTGTGAACAGACACATGCTGATATGATGGAGCCTGTAACATTTCTATTACGTAGTTGAGTCTCCAACCATCTGGTTACCTTCCTGTCTCTTTGTTCTCACGTGTCACATGAATTGAGAAGTGTTGTGTTTTAAGTGAAGGTTTCTCCTTTTCCTTTTTTTCTTTTTTTCTTCATGTTCACATCCATTAGAGTCCACTTTGGGATGAATGGATCAATGCGCATAAACCCGGTCCAGAGGAAGGAAAAGACGGGCTCCGCACCAGTGTTGGAAATACGCCTGACTAACGACATTGTGTGCTTTTTTGACAGCACCGTGGAAGTAAGGTAACGGGGACACCAGCCTAGCCTAGATAGATTGAGGTGACAGAAGTTCACCTTGGGGTATGAGTCTCATACAGGGAGTATGTCCTACATTAGGCTGTGTCTGCAGACAGTGGCTATTGCTGCATGAAAAACGCTACTTGTTTGGCCTGACATTTGTCCTGTTCATTGACTGTGGGGTCCCGGCGTACTGTTCAGTAGCCAGACAGACATTTATTTCTACTGTCTGAAAAATTTCACCTATGCTGCTCCATCTCATAACAAACAAACTCCAACACAGAAGATGAAAGAAACAATTTTGAAGTGTGTAACCTCACAAGTGCACCAGTGATCTTGTGGCACACTTGCAGTAACAGCGGCCATATATTTTTAAAATTCTATAAAATTGTTTGCTCCCAGGTTGACGGAGGACTGTGAGCAGAGGGTGAGGGCTATGGAAAGTCTGGATACGTGCTCCCCGAAGTTCAGCTTCTCCCACTCGGAGGAGGCAGTGAGGAGCCAGAGTAGCAGGATGCTCTGTGATGTTCTCTTAGACCAGGCCGTCATGCCGGGAGTTGGCAACATCATTAAAAATGAAGCCCTGTTTGACTCGGGCCTCCATCCAGCCGTGAAGGTATGGAAAAGATGATGGATTGTGTTCAGCAGAGAGAGGAAAAAAAAAAGAGTAAAAATGCACGACAACTCTCAGAAAAAAAGTTTAAGCCCTCGTATTACTGAGTGATGCATCACAATGAAGAGATTGAAATAAGCAAAAGACAAACAAGCGCATTGCGGCGTAAACTTGTCTTTTCTGTCTGTGTCGTTTGTAAAATTTGTTTTATTTTTAATGAATGTAAATTAATAGTTTTGACAAGGACTTAATTGTTTCTTCCCTCTTATTAGTCAGATGGTTATTTAAGATAATTCACATCATTTTATCACTTTAAATGTAAAAGCTCTGATGAGTCCCGTTGTTCTCAGGGAATATTTTTCTCAACTAAACTATGAACTAAAAGTGTGTTTCTTAAAGTGACCTATCCATTGTAGAAACACATTTTAAGAGACGCTCTCTAGCATGAATACATCTATTACTCAACTATTACCAGAGGCTCTGCTCTGCTCCCCTTAGAAAGTTGTAGACGGGGTACAAGATTATAGCACACTGGACCAAAACATTAATCTAGGACTCTTTGCCCCTTCTTCTTCTGGGACCACTGAATTTTTATGAGTTTCTTCTCTGTTATCGAGCCCCTAGGTGTCCTGAAAGAGCTACAAGTGGTGGGATTCTTTATGTACTGTCTGAGTCCAAGTCAGGTCCTTGTTCCCTGGGTTGCCAGGCTTGGGAATACTTTATGTAATTTCTCTCTGTTGCATCATTTTAAATCCAGTTCTTCATTCATGTCTGCTTGATTTATTGGTTATATGCTTGTATTATTGATTTGCTGACTGTGAGGCGCTTTTCGTCTCTGTTTTGAAATGACGGCCTACACAAATAAGATTTATACACTCTCTGGCTGTGAACCGTAACTAACTGTGCCGCCTCATTCTCAGGTTCAGCAGCTGACAGACGAGCAAATTCACCACTTGGTGAAAATGACGCGTGATTTTACTCTTCTGTTTTATAAGGTTAGACATTTCTTTATCACTTAGACATGTTTTCACTCACTGTAGACATGTCGGTTTGTGTTTTGTTCATTTTGATGTATAAACATGTAGTTTTAGACACACAGTTGACACCTCAATCAGTTTGACTTACAAGGATGGATTAACTTCAAATCCTGTATTTGTGAGGAAGGAGAGTTAAAAAGCAGAGCTCCTTTGCTGAGAGAATAGATAAAATTTCTCCATGCATAATAGACAAGTAAGAAAAACATTCAGTTTTTTTTCTTGTTCTCTTTATCCTCGTCTTTCTATTCACTCTCGTCTGCTTCTCTTGTCTCTATCAGTGTCGCAAATCTGGCTCTCCTCTCTACAAACATTACAAAGTCTACAAGCGTCCCCAGTGCGGCCAGTGCTTTCATGTCATCACAGTCTGTCGTCTTGGAGACAACGGCAGGATGACTTACTTTTGCGAGCGCTGTCAGAAAGGAGATCCCAGAGGAGTTGACATCAGGTACAAAGTCTTATAGACCATTGGCACTTTGACTGGAAAGGTATTGTCTTGCATTCTTGTGATAATGGTTTCATCCAAGGCTTGTGTGTGGCTTTAAAATGGTTGAGAATAAGAGAAACGCCTATTACTGTACAACTCTCAGCACATACACCACAGTTTTATACAATTCTACTATAAGTTTGGATTATTTTCTAGCTGGTATTGTACAAAGTGTTTTTATGAACAATAATAAAATTGTTTTGCTTTTTTTTTTTTTTTTTTTTTAGTAAAAATTGTTACAGTAAAAACACTTGTAAAAAATGTGATAACACCAAAATGCAGAAACAATACAGTAAAACTGGTTGTCTTTTTTTTAAACCTAAACCTCGTCTTTGCAGAAAGTTCTAAAGCCTTTTAAATAATAGGTTCAAATTTAAAGAGGCCGTCTTTGCAGGCAGATGGGCTTGGCAGGGAGTGGGAAGTGTTATGGGGGAGTGGGTGGGGGAATTAATGTGCGTATAAGGCTGTGTTTGCCAGACAGGGCACAGGCTTAACACCTCCTGGGTTGTGTTTGAGCAAAGCTTTGCAAGGGGTTAGAGCCTAAAGCCCTTACAACACATTACTCAGCTGATAAAGCAATCTGTGAGGAAAGAAACTTTCCTTCTGTGTGACTGTTGGCATTGCAGATTTGCCGTCTTGTCAAACACAGTCGTTTCATAGCTTCATGTCAGGGCTCTTCTGTGAAACATTGCCTTCGTACATATTTCCATCTTCTGCTCGAATCGTCAGCATTTGTCTGGTGTTTTCTATAACGCGTGTTTTGAATAATTATGTCATATTTTCCTTCTGTCTATTTAATCATCAGTGTAGAGAAAAAGAGCTACGACATGCAACACAGGTGGTGTGTCATTTATATGTATTACTCAATTTTTTACTTTCAGTACTAGAGATTAATTACTGGAAATGTAAGTAATGAAGGAAATTAATTTAAATCTGCACAAATTGTAAATGATTCAGGACTTATTTCTTAACTAATCTATAAGTAATAAAAGTGAATAAAATAGGAGTTTATGTCACATTTCCTGCTGTGAAAGACACACTTTCCAAAAATGGAAATCCACTCATTTACTGGTTCATTAGGTACAAGTCGATAATATTAATGCAGATTAATTCTGTCCTGTAATAAATTCTACCCTCACATGTTCAGTTCTTGATGAAACGGTTTCAAAGAAATATTGAACAAACCTTGCGATCACTTTGGAGACTTTAAGTGTGTGTGTGTGTGTGTGTGTGTGTGTGTGTGTGTTTGTTTGTCTAAAGTCCAGAATCCTTAGCTCTGTTTTAACAGTATAAAATTATTTCTGCTTCACTGGATATGATTGGTTCATTAGGGAGCCTGTTTCAGTCACAACTGTTTATCAAATCACTGGTGTCACTCCTGGGTTTTCTTTTTTTTTAATTCTCCAGTGAGCTCCCAGTCAGAAACACTCTGACTAACTGGGGATACAATGAGAGAACCAATGATAATGTGGCTAAAAAGGAGGAAGAGGACTGGGCCTGCCAACTCTGCACGCTCATCAACCAGCCAGCAGCAAAAGTCTGTGATGCCTGCTTCACTCCAAGACCTGAGGGTGAGTAAAATGTTCTGGCTTCACTGTCACTGAATTTAATGGGGCGACAGAACGTCCTTGTTAGCAAGAGATAAAATAACAGTGGCTGTAGTTTTGCTGTTTAGCTGAAGGATCCCACATATCGTTTGTCATCGATGCTTAAGTGCTTCTGAGCAAGGCGCCAAACAACCAAGCTGTCACGCTGCAGTCAAACAGGCTGATTTCATTTCTCTGTAGCTGTGACTATGTTGCTGCACAAGTAATGAGCAAATCTGTCAACTGGCCATTTTCCACTGACTGCATTAATATACACGTTGGCATCACTGAGTGTTTTTTTTTTTTTTAAGGATCATAATGACACGTTTCAAATAAAGTTTTACAAATGATAGCTGACCAAATAACTGACTTTGCTCACCCCAGTCTCCAGTTTGTGTGCGGTTCATTTTGGTCACGCTGAGCCTCCCAAACACCGCTGACTATCATATGTCAGCCGCTCAGGTTGGCATCGACTCCTGCTGTTGGTTCAGATTTTTCAATTCCAAACTAACAGCACATTGGACAGAGAGGGTACCCTGCAATTTCAAGGCATCTGGCCACATTTACAGCTCTTATAAAACAGCATTTTATCTTTTATGTTCGAAATTACAGACCTAAAAATGCTCTTGATTAGTGTTATATAGCAACATAAACTCTCCTTTGATTTGTGTTGTAAAAACTTTCTAAAGGTGGTGAATAGTTTTTATTAGAGACCGTATCAGAAACCATCTGAGTTTAATAGCTTTGCCTTCAGTTATTAAAAATAGGAACAAGTATGAACAAACTAGCAGTATTTCTGATGAGAGTGACTAATGATAATGATAATAGTTGCATTTTTACACGAATGGAGATGAATAATTTTTACTCATTCCTGCAGGGAACTTATCTTTTCCTTCAGTAATATCCTGATTTGCATTTCTACAGTTATCTATTAGTTGACCACTGTGAAGCTCCAATAAAACAGTTGGGGGTTAAGTGCCTTGCTCAAGGGCAAATTCATAGTATTTGTCCATGGACAGTAAAAAAAAAAAAAGTACTTAGTTTTAAAGTTTTGATAAATGTGTATACATTTCACAGAATTTTGCATAAAGGCATCATCAGCACAACAGATTTTGTGACTCAATTTTTTTTTCTGCTTACTGTTAAATTTCATGGTATGCTAACCACTTAAAGCTAAAGGCAACCTGCTGGTGCATCAAGAATAAGCTGCAGCTGCTGAACATGAAATGATTTTCTCATCCCGGCTTCATCTTCACAGTCCACAAAGACGACATTAACAACGAGGCGTCGCCCTTCAACGCTGATTTGATTAAGTACCCGTGCACCGCCTTCAAGAAACCACAAGAGGAGCTCAAAGTCAACTGGAGGTCTGCGTTTGGGACTTCCACCCTTGTTTTCTCTGACTTGAGCATCAAGCCAAAGCCTGTAAACTCCCCGCTCTCCCCAGCCGGCAGTCATTTGAATTCCTTGGCGGCAGAGCGAGGTTTACATAAATACAGCGTCTGCCAAGGGACAACAAGCCCCAATTATGCCTCTGGTGGCTGGCAGAAGCAAAGTGCCGAGCTCTCCAATGGGGAATCACTGGCCTCCTACAGTCACCCATCCAAGAAAATGAGAATTGATCACAGTCCCTTTCCCAGTAACAATGCTCAAAATGGAACCCCTAACTCTGGGTGAGTGAATCTCTCTCTTGGCTATTCATGAATAAGTTTATAATAAGAGAAGTTTTTTGCAACTTCAGGGAGATAAGTGGGATAAAAAAGCATCTGACTATGGAATTTTTTTAAATGCAACATTGTTAAAAAAGTTCAGATTGATGAATAGCTACGGTAGAATAGCATGCAAATACAATTATTACCACAACACATATCATCACACACGGTTTGAGGGGCCGTTGTTTGCTTGCTAATAAGGGTTGATATGACAGGTGTCCCTGTGTTTTATTTTCAATTTATTTCATGCTAATAAGACTGTTTCTTTGCCTTCCTGTCAGTACACGCAGAGTAGGAGCGACAAGCGGCGGCTCCTCCATTTCCTCCAGTCCCAGCGCCCCTTGTTGTGCAGCCCACCGCCGTCCAGCTGTCCTCAGAGTGGTCCACAAGGAGGGGGAGAATAAGGGACGACAGTTCTATACCTGCTCGCTTCCCAGAGAGACCAAGTGTAACTTCTTTGAGGTAAAAGTGCAAAGCAACTTATTTCTCTAACTACGCAGCCTGGAAAGTAGCTTTTTTTTCCTAAATAATTTCCAAATATTTTCTGTTTGTGTGTTGGCAAAAAAACCAAACAAACATTATAATTGTGTTTTGTTAGTTTGCATCCGATTTAAATGATGGGAATAAAACTTTACAACTTAACTTAAAGATATCATTTTTTTCCGTTTCAGTGGGCAGATTTGCACTTCCCTTTTTGTCACCATGGTAAACGCTGTTTAATGAGGACTGTTCTGAAACTAGGACCCAACAATGGCCGGAATTTCTTCACCTGCAGCTTTCAAAAGGGTAAACAGTGTGAATTTTTTCAGTGGGCACAGAATGGACCGGGGGTATCCATCCTCCCTGGTTGTTAATGCGTTCTGGCAACACATTACCTCTACATGAAACGCTGCTGCCTCCGTGTTCATATGAATAAATTGTTACAGTATGAGACACGATACGCAGATAAATCTGTCAGAGGGGATAGTTATCTATCAGATGAATGATCTTCAGATCATGTCTTTAATCAGTTATTTGTACAAAGTTGTTGTATATCTAATCAAGAGTCTAATTACATTTAATTTGTACCATGTCCTTTTTCATTGTCTTTTATAAAATTATCACAATGGAAACTGTGATAAATATAATAAAGAAAGAAAACGAGTAAAAGCAAAAAAAGATTCAAATTTCTTTTTTCTTTTTGCAATTATAATTTATTCAGTAAAATACAGTGTGAATACTGTTAGTTCATTGCAATTTTTGAAAAAAACATACACAGTTGCTTTACAAACTTAAAAACAGTCGACAGATTTAAGGAGCGGAGCATCTGACTCAGAGTTTGACACCATGAAATGAAACTGGGAGAAACCAGGGACTTTGTTACAAGCTGCACCTGAGGAGAGGAAAGAGACACAATAACGACACAACAGGACAAAACTTTACCACCTCCTCATTACAGCAGCATGTACCGCTGCTTTTACATCTACATACGTTGTCTTGAAAATGATAATTCCTTTTCTTTTCTTTCTGCTGTTAATGCAGCAGTTTTCGTCGCCTCCGTACGTTTTTATCTCATTCTTCATAAACGTGGTGCTGTATGTGAGCAGGTGGCAAACACGCTGCAGATATAAGGTAAATAGGAATAATACTGAACAAACTGTAGGTTAGTTGAAAATAAAAAGGCTTTCTAATGTTTTTTTTTTTTCCCTGACAGATAAGAGAAACGGCGTGCCACCTTAGCTGCTGCAGTGATTTGAAACTTTGTCCCTGTTGTCATGAGAACAAAGCAGTCGCTGGGTAGAAAGGATTGTGGCAGAGTTTGAGTGAATCGTGGATGACACACGTGCTACTTTCGCAGACAGTTTAATATAACTTTAATGCAACTGGGGTTTTAGCTGTCTGCTTAAAAAATGTTGTACAAAAAAATGATCAATTTAAATTTTATTCAAATCTTTGACCCTCTAATTCCCGTCATACTATGCGACCGCAGTGAAGGCAAATTCAAATCACACAAAAGACTTTCAGCGGGCTTAATTTTAATGTCAAGTTCTTTGTTTATTATATTACGGTATCACGACGAGGCAAGAGACATAATTGGGTTCGTGGAAAGACTGGGAAAGCTTATGGAAATACAAAACTCACTGTTGGATGAAGGTTGGATGACTGTTGGCAAAACATTTGTTCAAGGTAATTTTTGGTTTTATTGTTTAATTTCCACAGAGACAAACAAAATATTATTTGTCTGTTTTGTCATAAGAAATGGTATTTTTAAATATATGGATATAATTTTTCCAAAAAACTCAACTATGACAACAACTCATATTTGTCACAGATATTTTATCCTAATTTACACAGGATTTAGAGAAATTTTAATACAAATAAGAACCTCCCTCTAAAAAAAACCAAAACAAAAAAACGATGTTGACGTGAGAGTGTGCTTTAGTTGCTTTGGCAGTGAGCGGCACCAGTCTGTATTTGTAAATCCAAACACTCACCATAATGGCCCGTTGTGTTAACACAGATGACGGCTCCAAAGAACTCTGAGTAATGCCTCTTGATTCTGGAAATGGCCGTCTTGCAGGCTGCCGAGGGATCTGCCCCAGCCCTCATCAGCTCCACGGCCAAGTAACTGTTGGCAGGATTACATGCAGTGCACGAGGCAAACTTAACGAGTGCTGTCAAGACCACCAACCAGGATGATGACGGGGATGTGCTTTCAAATATGGTGTGGGATGAATCGGATGCAAACAAATATGATGTCAAGTAACAACTGATCAAGTGTGATTTTTTTTTTTTTCCCTTTTTCTCGCTACTTTTCAGGTGTTCGCAAGTTTACAATAACATTTGTGGAGAAACTGTAGTAAATCTACCGTCGATGAAAATCAAATCACTTCCCTACACAGACACTGCAGCTCCTATTAACTCCATTAGCCCGAGGTGAGATGTGTTAAAAAATGAGTGACACATCAGCAGTTTGCAAAAAAACGATTTCTGCAGAAATCTAGGAATTTAAAGTAGAAACTGTGTAGAAACGTTGCTCCTCCAGGAATACTTCTGACAGGACATGATCCATTTTACTCAGTTTTATCCCACACAAGATGGCGAGTAGATAAATGAGTGAAATCCTTGTTTCTCTGACAGAGATTGACACTCTTTACTCTTTTTTTAAGACCATACACATCCTGTAGCCGAGTTATTGCTACATTTAGTTAAACTCTGTGTTACACTCCTTAGGCAGACTCGTAACCTGAGGAGAACTTATCAAATAAAAATATCTAGACTGCTGTGTAACATTTCGGGGAATGGAGAGAGAATGATAAACACACTTCAGTCCATTTGGTGCCAGGTTTTTCTTGAAACCACAATAGCTTCAGGATGCGACTCAGAGAGAGAGAGAGGCAGCCCTCAGGTGTGGCTGTGTGCCACTCTGAATGTAAAGCTGAACAAAACTTAAAAAGAAAAGTATGTGAGCTCACCAAACTATCCTGGATAAATAAAACCGGAAAAAAATAACCCTTCTGAGACTGCCATATTCTCACAGCCTGAAACAAACAGCAGCTTCAGTGAAACCTCAGCTCTTCTGTGGAATGTAATAGAATTGACAGTTTTGGGGCAACGTAGTCCACTCCTCTTTATAATGTTATTGTTGCACTTGCACCTAGATGCTCGCACCAGAAATTGCCTGTTAAAAATCTACACATGCCACAGATGTCAATATTCTCTGCAAAAATAATTCTTCTTTGCAAGGAAAAAAAAAAAAAGCCACGTAACAATGCTGTTGTTCCACGGAGGTGTCTGAGAAACCAAACCCTGGTCGGGATCTGGTCGACATCTTGTGCAATTTAAACAAAAAATAAAATAAAACTCAGAAAAGTTCAGATCGATATTTATAATAAACTACATTCATATTTACAAGGTTGTAGTAATCTCTCTGTCTCTACCTGAGGTGAAATTTTTGCTTCATTTTTTATTTTACACTTTTCTTTTGTTTTATACAGAAAAATAAACCCACTTTCATATTTCTTATGTGCTTTAGTGGGTCTGTTTCTCTCAGACAAATAAAGACACAATCCAAAGATTCCTAACTTTTACTTTTTAATTTCCTTTTTTGAAGGTTTTGTGGCTGTAATTTTCTTGCCTGCAGTGAAACGCACAGTTGACACAAGGTAACAACAACAGGAAAGTTATTTTCAATCCGATGTGACTTTTTTTTGTTGTTATGAAAGAAGGATAGTCGAGGTACCTTGGTAGAAAGCGCATCATTAGGTCTCCATCTCCGGTTGCAGCGGCGCCACCAGCTGAGCTGTCGGCATAGGCCCCTGCTCCGACGATCGGAGAGTCGCCAACACGACTGCAGGGTTCAAACACACACCAGAAGAAAGAGACACACGGTTTGCTTCATGCTCAGGTTCATCCTTGTCTTTCTAGATGCATCAAATATCATCTCAGATTCGTTATATAACATTTAAAAGACATATATAAGACTATATATTTCTATATAGTATTTCTCTGTCTTCTAAAAATAAACAAATGCCTCAACAAAAATATGTTGCGTCTGTTTGATGCTACATACCCTGGGACCTTGTGAGTCAGTCCGTTAGTTGATGTACCTGCAGCCACATGACCGTCTTTATCAACAGCAACCATCCCTGGTGCAAAAACAAAACATCAGTGGCTGCTGGGTGGTGTAGTGATTCTACTGCTGCTGCTGCTGAATTCCTGGTAACTCCATTTGCTCTGATCAGAACATAAATCTCTCTGAGATTAGATCTCGTTGGACAGAAACACAAATTCAAGATCTCCGAGCTGAAGCGTTTGCTGATAACCTCTGCTTTAACACGCCAGTGAATGTTTCCTCTTTGGCACGTTATGCAGTTCACCATGCTCCCCTCCTCCTCCTCCTCCTCCTTCCTCTTCCATTGTGTCAGTGAAGTGCTTAAATATAAAAATGAGAAAATTGCCTGAGGAAAGCTGACTTCACTCTCAGTGTTAACTGCTAAAACCTACCTATGGTGTCGTGGGAGCGTATATTAGTGCTCCGCGCCCTCCTCCTTTGTTTCAGTGTCGTCCTGGGCTTGTAGGGTCCACAGGACTCGGCAGGATCTGGAAACACATTCTTTTGACAGGAGAGAAAACTTCATTACTGCTCGTATAATGCCATTATCCTGGGACTCAATTATTTTAATAGCACACAAGCATCTCATGCTGATCTGTGGGTATTTACTTTTACTCAACAATCAGCACTACTGTCACCAAGTGGTTTGGTTCTTAATAAAAAACAGTTTGCAGTATTGCTCACACAGATCAAGCTCCCAGTCGACCGAGCGACTGGAACATTACATAAACAAAAAACATCCAAATTTACATTCCTGCTGCTGCTATAAATGTGTCCTTCAGCAGTCACATGTCATTTTTATTAAGACACAGACACCGACTGCACCGGCTCCTTCCTTCTGACCTGACCTGGATGTGGGGGTGGGGGTGTACAGGTGTATGTGTGTGTGTGGGGTCACTGCGCAGCACAGGATGTGAATATCTGTCAGTGTTTGACAAAAGGTTTGTCTGTCTCTCCACCTCAAGGCGTCTTCAGTGACTGAGTGTACCGGGTTGAACTGCAGGGAGGTGTGAAAAGTTCATTTGGTTTCTTCTGCTTCTCATTTGATGTCACAGGTTAGTTAAGTGGGATTCAGATACAAAAAATGTCTAAAAATGCCTAATTAAGATCTTAAATATTCAAACAAAACAGGTACGTCCTGTTATGAGTGTTAATTTCCTACAGAGCTTCATCGTTACCATCACTACACCAAAGTTCAGGCTCGACTAGTCGTTTCATGAAAGTGCACCTCCATTATTCACGAAGGGAAGTCTGTTACATTCCATTTCATGAAGGTGAAGGTAAAACCCTTGGAAGAAAATATGTCGTTAGTTATAAATAATACAGGTACAGTTGTTCTCCAGTGACCTCAGCAACAATCTGAAAGTTTTTTCCAAAAAAGAAAAATCTTGTCAAAGGAATCCTTTGGTTTACAAGGTGAAACGGGAATAATGACACATCTCTGCAGATTCAAGTTGTGAATTCGTAACTTAACAACACCTGGTCATGCTTTTGTGTTGAACTGTCGCTGCAGCCTTATATCTTTTTTTTAAAGTAGTTAAAACGTAGATTAAATAATTTATGCAAACAGAACACGTATGGAGATCAATAATGTGCATTCTGTCCTCTGGCTTTTATTTTGTACAGTTTTTCACTAGTTACTGATGAAAGTTTTTTATGCCTTTGTGCCATCTATAAAGCTTTGGGAAAACAAAATGTTGGATGGTAGAATTGATCAACTTTTTCTTTCCTTTACTATTGTTGAGGCAAATAACTCCTAAATTTTGTAGTGAAGCTGCTCAGCGGCCATCGATAGACGGACGCACTTGCACTGAGCAGCCTCTACTGTAAATACTGTAAATTTGATCAATTTGACACTGCATACTCTCTTTGGAACCATAACAGTTGACTTAAAAGAAAGAAAAAAACAACAGCTCTTACACTAGAAGATTTTGGGACATTATTGAAGAGGATTTTTTAAAGAAAAGGCAACAACAGTGCAGCTGCAGGGCATCACCTTTACCACAATTGCTGACTTTTCATGAACTACTTTAGTATGCCTGTCAATTTCTGAGCTTAATATCAATCTTTTAGAGGTAGCAAGCCTGTAGCCAAAACAAGCGAGGGAAAAACACACACTCTCGTACGCACACACACCTTTCGATAATTAGGTTGGCAGTTGCCCTTCAGCCACTGTGAGAAAATATTCACAGATTTGTTGGTAGTCAGGTCTTCTGCGATGAAGCCCATGTTTTCAGCAAACACAGACGCTATAAAGAGAGAAGAAATGCTTTCAGGTTACGTTATACATTCTGGTCCACACTGACCTTGGGTTATAAGAGGAAAAACAAAGGGTCACAAACAAAGGAGGGACTAGAGGCAATCTCATCTCATTTAAGGCTTGTAGCTTTCGCTAGCGAGGGAGGAAGTATTCCATTGCTGATGTTTTGAACAGCAGTGACCTTACCGTTCCATAAAAACATGACAGTTCAATTTAGAATGAAAGCAAATGAATTGAATTCCACTGCCAGAAAAATTAAATAAGTTGTTCTTATGATATTTTGTCATATGAGCCAATTCATTTGATTTAAAATATACTTAGTCCATAGATATAAAAGGCTTGAATACTGGCCTTCAATTCACTTTAACTGACTTGCAGAGAGACATGCTCCTCATGCCATCCTCTATCCATACATTCATTTATTTATCTATTTGAAAAGATGATAAGAATTCACTCACACAGTCCGCACTGAAGGTATTTACAGCAACATTCAGCTTGGAAAAATACAATTAGCAGACACAACATTAAAGCCCCAAGTATCAGCTTTAATTTCAGTAGATTTACATCAGTGCTGAAAGAAATATGTGGGAGGAAAAGCCCTTTATACACGGTGGTCAGACGACAAGGATTCTGAAGTAATTAGATGGATAGAAAAATGAAATGAAAGAAAATGAGCATATTAAATATTTTGTATAATGTGACAGTCTCAGGTCTTGATACGAGCGACACTGTGACTCAGCCGCTGAAGCGTCTTTCACCTCTTCACCCTGTAATGATCTGTGTTTGCTTTGGCCGCGTGTTCACCATCACTCTCCTGCTGAATGATGAAATATCATCCAAGGAGTTTTGATGCATTTGGCTGAATCTGAACACAGAATCCCCCTCTCCTCCTCTACTCCTGTACCATCTCTGCATTCACCCTGTTGCTTCCATCAGCAGCAAATTCATCAATAAATGACAGCGGCAGTTACACAAGCAGCCATACATGTCCGAGCCGTAACAACATCGCCTCCATGTTTGACAGATGAGGTGGCGGCTTTAGGTCATGAGTCGTTCCTGTCCTTTTTTGTTTTCTTTGTGCTTTCTACTTTCCATCATTTTGATAGAGGTTGATTTTTATTTCATCTCTGCACAGAACTTTGTATCGGTTTCTGTCTGTGTGTTTTTGTGAACCGTAGGACGTTTGGACGCCTACATCATTGCTGTGCAGTTATGAACCACTTCTCATTGACCATGCAAATTGATTTTTTATTTATTTATTGGACATTACAAGACTCCATCTACCAGAACATTTGGCATTTTCTACTTTTTCATGTTTCCAGTTTTTTTTTTTCAAGCCTACTCAACTGTTTTAGATTTTAGCAGCTCTCTCTTTTACAACCCTATATCTCCACCTCATTATTGTCTCCTTCACTTGCTCGGTCACGTCTCTCCTCCTCATATTGACAGACAGCTTCACCTCAGTCCGAGTGGCAACTGTCAATATACTGTGTGAGCTCTCTGGTGTATGAACTAACATTGAATCGACACACAGTTGCCCCAGAGACATTCAGAGCCAAAGTGTCCAATTACTTTTAAACCCCTGTGATTTGGCCACTATGTGTTAAAGGGCTTTATCTCACACATGACTCTGTGTAACTGTCCAAATACTTATAGTCTGGATTTTATATTTCCTTCCTGGCCACTTTGTCTCTTACAGTATTTTTCTATTTATTTTAAAGCCCTGTTCTGCACCTGACACAAGCATTTATCAACAACTGCTTACATTAGTGATCTTGAAATTAAAGCTTATTCAAGACTTTCAAAAACAGCCCTTATATAAGTACATAAATCATATTTTATTACTTTTTCTTTCAATCTTGAGTCGTTTCATTAAGTGCAACTACATTTGAAAAGAACCAGTGACTGGACAAGATGAGATCTTTCAAAAATGACACTAAATCTCAAAATACCTGACTCTCCGACCAGCAGTGTGTGATCAGTGCGCTCCATCACCGTCCTCGCTACTGCAATGGCGTTTTTGATTCTTCTCAGATCTGCAACAGCACCGACCTCCATTGTGTCCCTGTTCACACACAGAGACACCAACAATAACCTTTCTATTAGTCTTATGAAGCATTACTGACTGATATAAACCACAACAGTTGCATTTCTCTGATGCTCCGGTTGAACATCCTCCTCTTGATAAATGCTCGGGCAGAAATTAACACAAATTATTTCCAAAACATCGATGATATATTAAGATAAATGAAATAATTCAGAAGTAATTCAGTTACTGGACACTGCAGAGGCCAGTGTGTAATAATTATGAATTCAATCATTATAAAGTAAAATATAAATGCAATTTACTGGACATCTCCTGTAATAAATATGATATAATATCATATAATGTTCGGTCTTATGATGCTGCTGTCATGAATCACATTATACAGAGATGCTTCTAATATTTCCTCCTCACAACAAACTTAAACTAAAACTGTGAGAATTGCTGTTGTTGAGTCAACTCCCTCCTGACACAATATCAATAACTGAACATGCTTCTTGAAGTTTTTACAAATGGAGTATTTTTTATTTATTTATTATTTTTTTTTTGCAGAACTGTTCTATTGGACTGTACAGAATTACACAGGCGTTTTGATTCTTGTTCTCAATCACTGTGCACAACATGTCTTCCGGTGATAACTACAGTATTTCTCATGCAGTGATCCTGGATAGTGTGTGGGAGACTCTTCTCTCACTAGCACATATTCATGACTATGCAACCTAAAGAAAAAAAAAGTCAATTTCCCTGTAAAATGGAGGAGGGAACATCCCACGGCGTAATACCAAACAGCTTGCAGCTTGTCTTCTCTCTTCCACTGCAAGCTGACATTTGCCTCCAATAAGTTCTGAGTGTGTAAATGTTTGCATTTAAGGACTTAATATTTGGCAAAACCTTCAGATCCTAATGAGACTCTTAATTAGCACTTTATTAAAAAACGGCGCGGCTGGAAAGGTCAAACAGTTAAGCCTGTAAATGTTAAAGTTACGTCAACAGCAGCAGAACAAATTGTCAAGACACTTATACAAAATGTTGACAGCTGCAGATGCTTAATTAGGGTACTTATAATTAAAAAATAGCAACAAACATCATCATTTATTTAGAGATATTTCTTACTCATATTTTTATTTTTTTAAATAACAGTACTGTCACAAATTCAAGCTTTGGCCAAAATCAGTCTCTTGGAAAATAGACCACTTCCATTCTAAACCTAACCTATTTAATGAAAGTGAAATTGATGCCATGGCTCACCCGTTCATGATCATGGCGTCCAGTGTGGTCTCTCCAGACTCATCTGGGCTCCCGCCATAGCCGACGCTGCCATCACACTGCTCCATTTCACAGCGGGCACAGCCCTTCTCCACTGCATCCAACACTGTGCCTCCAGACTGCAGGGCACTCCATGCTACAGTGTGTAACAAAAACAGTCATTCATTCAGAATACAATGCAAAAACGGCTTTTGCCAGTGAGATGATTAGAGCATGGAGATAATTTTGAGCATGTTGTCTGGGTTACTAAACATTCAGACGGCTCAGCGTCATCAGTGGGAGACGAGGGACACGGACACTGTGTCCCGAACGGCTAAATCTGACTACAAATGGTTGAGACACTGCTCTGAAAGAAAGTTTGTATCCTGATTTAAAGCTTTTTAAACTTTAATATCACGTTCAAACAAAAACCAGCAAACAGCATCTTCGTCTTAATTTCATATGTAATAGTAGATATTGGTAGATAAATATGTGGGATAAATTTACTGAAATCTGTGAAAGCAGATGAGTTAAAAGTTCAGATGTTGCACATGATGACCGCTGTGATCGACGTCTGATAAACAGGCAACGTGAGCGAACCAGCATTTGGTCACTGATCCCTCATGTGCCCATGGGGGATCAAAATACCAACTGGTAGCGCTGTCACCAGCTTGCCACTAAATTCTCAGACCATTACTCTGTGTTCAGCTGGATGCTGCCACAAATTCCTCCTCTTATCAGTCATGATTCATCCTTCTATAAATTCTGTTCGTCTTCCTTCCTTGGTAAGTGCTCTTGTCTCGGGATATAATTCTTTTTTTTTTAAATATCAAACACAGAATTATAATCTTTTTTTTTACCTTAAAAAAAAAAAAAAAAAACTAAGAATGGAAGAGGAGATTAGGCTGCTATTGTCAGCAGTCTCTGTAAGCCTCCAAAGGAAAAGAGATCTGCATGGGTGGATCAATAGTGGAGGCTCACTTCCCATAGAACAGATAGCTGGGTACATTTTTCATTTTCATAGCTACCTTGGGGAAAAATGGTGCTGTACATCTGATAAATGAAAGGGCATCCATCTTTCAAATGGAGAGATTTTTAAGTTCACTTTAATCACCAACAGGTTTGATCTGATGCTTGAGATGTTCTCGACGCCATTTCTATCATTTCTTCGGTGTTAAGCTACGCAACCTCGTGGAAATCCACTTGACTGATAAGTGAGAAGCAATGCTGAAATATTTTCTGTTTCAATTTGAACACGTCCAATGTATCATCATGAACTAAATCAAACAGTGTGAGGGCAGAGCTGTGGCAACGGTTGATGTGGATTCTGTCCATTTCGTATCCACATCTCAGACTCTGATATTTTCTACGGTTCAGCTCTGTTGGACTCACAACTATACTGCAGAAAAAAAAAAAACATTTTATAATAATGTGAGTTGGGAAATCCAGAAAAGCTGCTGATGGAGGCTGCCAATGATGGCACTGCATTAGACATATAACACACACACACACACACACACACACACACACACACACACACTATCTCCCTTTACCTCTCCTTTCACAATGGAAAATTAGTCATATGGTGACTTATTTTTACTGTCAATTAATCTGACAATTAGTTAACTTGGTTTTTTTTTTTTGGCATATTTCCTAAAACGTCATGTGATATATCTTTATCTCAGCTGACCAGAGACCGACTTAAGCAGTAAATCAGTTAATCAACTAATTTGCAGAAATAAATACAGAGAATCATAACATTTCTATCTTTCTTTGTTTTTTATCATGAATGTCATATGAAATCACCTTAACAAGCTTAATGGTGACTAAGTAATCACACACACACACACACACACACACACACACACACACACACACACACACACACACACACACACACACACACACACACACACACACACACACACCACTGAATCTATTTATAAAACTACCAGTACTGTCTGCAGCTTGCTGAGCTGTTAAGTGTTTGGTTATTATTTAAGAAGTTGAAGTAGATGGATTTCATGAGGAGTAAAGCAAATGATATCCTGGTAAAATAAGTCATATCACACCGTCACGTTGAAGGCAGGTTGATCCAACCTTCAGCATCTCTTCAAAATATCACTGCTCAACTTTTTAATGCTCCTTCTGCAAACTGAAATAACTGTAGGTGGTGCGTTTACAGCAGTCAGTTTTTTTTCCCAATAGCTGTTGGAGACTATAAGACATAGAAATGATTGTTTTTTGCAGCTGCACAGGAATAAAATGAATGAGTGAGTTAACTGAATTAAATGCTCATATCATCAACATAAACATATGAGTGTTACAGTTTTTGTGGCTGCAGATTTTTAGCTACATAGTCACGTGACTGAGCCTTGAACAGAAACTTTTGATTGTTTCCGTGTGTGTGTGTGTGTGTGTGTGTGTGTGTGTGAACTTACCTGCAGCTGATGCATTCTTGAACGGCCACGTATTGACAACAACAGGGAGCGATGATGAATGACCGAGTGGAAACACAGTCGTTAAAGTTAAAATAAGACGCGATACAAACATTTTGTTGTTATTGTTGTTGTTGCTCTGTCACATAAAACGTCGTATGAACATTACAGTGACACACAGAAGCAGGACGGATGTTTCCTGTTCGATGTTACTTTCTTTTCACGTCATATCACAGTAAAATACCACAAAACAGCAGGACGCTACATTTAATATTTAAAAAAAGGCAACAACACTTTGGATTAATGAAACGTTACATTCAAACTTCCTTGTTGTGTCACATGCTGAGTGGGCGGGGCCTTAATTAAAGGAACAGTACAAATATTTAGAAGCAGGAAGAAGCTAAAAGGTGAAGTTTTATAGAAACAATTAACCTATAGAAATGTTAACCTTACAACATTTTTTTGTCGAAATTTGAAGGGAAAAAAGCAAAATTAATTGCAAATCACTTATTTTATGACATTAAATATGAGAAGTAAAGCTGCAAATGGATCAATGTAGGATAAAAAAAAGCATATCGATGGAACCTGTGAATGTAGTGAAAGTCAAGAAACAGTAAACATGTTGTTATGCAGTGTCCAAAATACCATCAAGATACAAAAACACTCACCCAGTTACA
The DNA here is from genome assembly GCA_016801845.1 of Polydactylus sextarius. NCBI lineage: Eukaryota > Metazoa > Chordata > Actinopteri > Polynemidae > Polydactylus > Polydactylus sextarius. The sequence goes on along the minus strand of CM028930.1, from coordinate 23,718,661 downwards.
TAGAAACAGGTAGAAATCAGTACAGATCATACTTAAAGTAGAAACAAGAGAGATCTGCTTCAAATATCTGGGTAACTATCAACAGGCTATAGCTTATTTAAGGGCACAATTATTGAATAAATAATCTTTCTTTTATCTTAGATATCATTGAATCTACTAACCGATCCTGAGCCACACTCCAGTCCAGATGGTGGCGGTAATGCACCAAAAAGCTGGTTGCCACACGCCATTAAAACAAGAAGAAGAAGAAGTAAAGCTGTTAACTTATAAAGCTAGCTAGCTTAAAAATGACTAAACATGTTAGCAAAACATTATCATGTCCCAGTTCTGTATTAGCTTTTTCAATTAGCCCATAATCATTATTAAGGAAAAAAAAAAAAACATACATGTTAACATGCTAATGTTTGTCTTTGAAGACTGGCTGATGTGAATATGTTAGTAGTGTCCTGCTAATCTAGAGACCAGCCTCATGTGGCAGCACTGAGCAGTTGATCTTGACTTTGCCAGCAGCCATTTTGACTTGACGTTGTGGGAGTAGAGTAGGTTTCATTAATATGGTGAAGGTGAAGTATTGCTATTGTGTGTGATGCTAGATCATTATTAACAAGATTAATATCACATGTTCTTTTCCTGCTGTGAAAAGTCCAAACATCTGCTGTCAGACACGTCTAATGTGTGTGGAAGTTTTGTTTTGCGTGACACGACTTTCCCTGTCCTCCCTAGGTTGCTGAGAAGTTCACTTTCCCTCTGGTGAGTTTGTATTTTCATTTTTTTCCCCATTAAAGTACTTCATGAGCAGTGCACAGTTAAGATGAGTGGGCTGACTGGATGGCACTCACCGGACTAGTCACTAGAAATCAAATTGTTCATACAGGTGTGCAGGCTGGCCCATTGTGACCTGGCACTTTACACTGGTTGCGCTCATTATTCACATTTCACTTTACCAATTCAAGGCAGATGCAGAAACCTGTCCGTGCTGTTGGCAGCTTAGGGCCGTCGTGACTTTTCTCAAGAGGTTCATTCACTGTGGAGATGCCTGAAAACCCAGGTATGTATTTGCTGCTTGTTCCTTTAGTAGATGTCTTGGCTCAGGACAGTCTCTCTCTGTGTGTGTGTGTGTGTGTGTGTGTGTGTGTGTGTGTGTGTGTGTGTGTGTGTGTGCATGCTTGCAGATGTCTACTAGCTGACTAAGCCGCCCTCATTGCAGGCTGTTTTTCAGTCCAGTTTCAGCTTATCTGCTGTCTTTGTTGCTGGCAATGACTTGACACAGAGTCAGTTTGTAGCAGGCATGAATTTGTTGCTGGGTGTTCGTGGCTTTCTTGCAGATACGCTGGTTGTTGCTGTCATAGCCATAACACCTGCTGCTGCCTGGTTCTTTATCATGCTGCTGTGTCTGCTTATACTCTAATGACTGGAAAAAAACAAGTAGCAGCTTAGCTGGTTTACTTATTTGGTCTGTGTTTGGTTCTGGTTCTGGGGGGTTTCCAAATGACTCATTGCAAACAAAGTGCTGTTTACAACAACATGCGTCTAGATTTAGATACATTTATTGAGCTTAAAGTATTTGCTGCAATCTCTTCCTAGATGAGTCTTTGCCTCTTAGATTTTGTTTTGTTAAAACACATTTTTTCTGTTACTTGTGTGACTGAGGAGATGTTAACAAATTACAGTCATATCTGATAAACGCTCAGCATATCCAAACGGTGACTGTCCGACTACAGAAGCTGGATCTTTCAAAAGATTTGTTTCTCAAAGATTGCAAAGCAAATACCTTTTTTTTCTCTTCTATAACATGAATAAGTCAGTCTAGACAGAGGCATATAGCTAAAGGTTTTGTTTCCCATGAAAAAATGCAGGAAATGGAAGATGCCCCCTTTGCAGTGAAATATACTGTAGCCTAAATGTATCATGATTGATTACTTTATTTGTCTGTATGTTATAAATAAGGAGCAGACGATCGATACAGAATCCCAGAAAAGTCAAGCAGGCTTACAGATTTTTCTTTTTTTTATGTTATTTATTTATTTTTTTTACTTTCCTGTGCATGTATCATACAGTGGCAGTTCAGTTTTAGTCCTGCGCAAAAGCACGTTGCACTCCTTGTTTTCCCAGCTGTATTCTCTTTATAAAAATAAATCGCATGACCGTCTAACACAGTTCACTCATACCTACTGCTCAATGGAGAGAGAGAGTATTGGCCTATCAGAACAAAAAGAACAAATGATTAATGTAAACCTTTAGATTTCATTGTTTAGATTTTGATTACAAGCCACACATCAAACTAAAATTTCCTTGGAGGACAGTTTTGACATGAAGCCATCAGTTAACTGTCATCTTTAATCAGTTAAGCATATAAATCTCTCCCAGTGTTCCATTAGTCCTTTCAATATCTCCCTCAGTTTACCTCCTGGTAGGAAGCAGTCATTTGTGACAGAGTGAAGGAAGTTGATTGTGGTAAAAAGTTTTGGCATACTCTCCGTGTCATGTCACACCATATGGCACCGCCTTGACGTTACATACCTCTTGCTGGATCTCAAATCTTTCCCTGGAATGAATAAGATATTGTTGTGTGACAGAGGAGACAAAAGTGTCTCAGAACAGAAGAAGAAGAAGAAGAAAAAAAAAACGTGATGGGATCGTCTCATTTCATACCAAGCAAGAACAAAGCCTGGGCCATGCAGGCAGGGAAGCTAACAATATAGTCTAACCTTGAGACGTGGACACCAACAGCATGCCCTCTTTTACATTATTCATATGAAAAATACAATTTTCACTTATATTTTATTCATTGGTTTTTTCTTAAACAATGGGACGTCCTAGTGTGATTTTTACAGGGGTATCTGATGGAGAGAAAATGGATGAAAGAATGAAAGAGAGAGTATTATTACTTTCACCTTTGTTATTGTTCAAAATTAAAGAACAGCAGCTAAAAGAATAGCGTTTTAATAATAACTTCATCAATCACCAATGTCCTTTCAAGCTGTTTCATAATGTCCTTCATAACAGTCTCAGAGGGCGTACTCAGCGTTGATATGGGTGAAACAGTAGCATCTTAAAAAAATGTCTGTTCGGATATCTGAACCTACCCTGCAGTATAGAAGCTCAGGGGACTATATATGTTTACCGATTGACAGCTGCAGAGGAAAAACTGTTGCAGGAATATATAGTGGGTGATTCATATTACAGCTCAAGTGGTTCTGGATGTTCGAGGCTGATATTGACACTGACATGACAGTTAGAAAATACAATCGAACAGTAGTTTTTTAGTTGGTTCCAGTTAAACTTGGTGCTGCTCCCTGGTGGTCAAACTACGACAAAAGAAGACAAAAAATTAAACATCAGTTTTATGAGTTTACCAATAATCCACATAATGTTGAATGTACACAGATAGCTACGATGGAATAATACTGCACAGAAATGAAGCTGCAAACAGACGTTATTGTCATTACTCTAAAATTCATCATGTCTTGTCTTGACTACAAGCTTTTCAGTGGTAATGATAACATTTGGTGCTAATGCAGGATGCAATGTACCATGATATGTTCAGAAAAATGAAGTAATGAAGAAGTTGTAGTGGTGAATGATCATATGACATGATCACGTAATCTTGACCTTGAGTAGTTTTAGTCCCAGACTCACCTCAATAATAATATCATGTAGATTTTGTATAAATCGTTAATATTTGCCAATTAATCTTGTGTTTTTGCAGAATTATCCAACCGAATAACTACATTTCTTCTGAATAAATGGCTGTACTATATTCTTGCTGTTGGAAAAAGAACATTATCTGTTTCATTTTTGAAACACTGGCTGTGTTCAAGCCCAGGGGGATACAGCAGACTGGTTAGTTTCTCAAAACTATTGCTATTATTGAATTTTTGTTGTATGAACTCATTGTAAATGATAGGAAGCAGCTTCTTTTGTATGAGCTGAAATAAAGGAGTGTCTTTCCTTGCCAATTCTTGTTCTTTTTTTTTTTTGTGAACAAAATTGGCACACAATGTCATCCTTAGATACTTTGAAATGTGGACTTCAATTTTTTTTAAGCTCTTAGCAAAAAAATGTCATTAATTCTAATCATTACTTCTTTTGATACTGAACATGAACTTCTTCACTAGGCTTGTTTTTCCAAAAGAACAATGACTGACCGTGTTTATCTTTGAGAACTGACACTATTTTAGGTCAGTTTTATTTTTTATTTATTTTTTAAACAGGTTGAAATTCTTTTAATTCATCATCTAACAAAGAAAATGAGGGTACAAAAAAAAAGTCCCAAGAGTTTTTTTTCTAATTATCTCAAATGCAAGTTAAGTCAATTAGCTCTTTTACGTTCTTCCATAGTATCCAAAGCAGATGGTACCAAGGTTTGTCCAGAGACCTGCCTTTGTACCAGTTGAAAATGGGGGAAAAGTTCAGATGGTGGTATTTACAGGTCTCTTGAAAGAGAAGTTGACTTTCAAAGGCTATAAAAGGGGTAAAACGCCAGCTAGGTAAGCTGCGATACCAGCTGTCAGACTGGACAAGAAGATGGACTCTCTCAGTTGATGGCTGGCACAGGACGAAGTATTCTACTGAACAGATCCGTCTTCAAAGAAAACATAACCTAAATAAGTTAATAAAGTACTCCCAGCAGAAAAGTTTATTTTTTCATGTATTTACAAAAAATTCTTGAGAACCCACTTCCCCCTTTAAGGCATAGCCAAGAAATCCCAATTAGCTAGCTATTGGCTAAGCTTTACACACTCACTCTTACGTTTTTTAACCAACTTCTATTCTCTATTGAAACAATTCTAACCTCTTATAATATAAAAAAATGTTACTGTCAACGTGTAAGTGTACTATATTGTAGTGCTTATATACACTATTGTAACTGTAAACACATGTTTTTGAAATATGTTTTTCAAATGAGTTTATTGCTCTGATTGTGAGAATAAGGTGAAAAGTGAAAGCTAATCACTTAGTGCTGATCATCATCATGAGTCAATAGATTCTAAAATAAAGCAAATCCCAACTAAAGACGTCAGATCAATCTAATTTCTTATATATTGAAGTATTGAATAATAACAGCGCCCTCTAGCTCTCGGTCAGAGCAGCGGGACAAGTGTTTTCCAGCATTTGCGGAATAAGTCTTATGAATTTTACTTTATATTTTACTGTTTGTAAAAATCTCAAAAAGTAAAAGTCTCAATACACCAATGATTGTGTTCATAGTATCCGATGTTGTTGATTCTTGAAGATGTTTCACTTTCATCTGAGAGTCTTCTTCAGTTCTGATGGAGAGTTTATCCGCTGTGTGTGTGTGTGTGTGTGTGTGTGTGTGTGTGTGATCTGGTCATAGCTGTATTAACGATGCTGTAACAACGCTTGTTAAAGTCACCTGAGGTCAAGTGACCACGCTTGACCTTCCAACCCGAGTCAAATGACTTGTGAAGTTTTCTAGAACAAGATGGGAAGGCAGCGTTGTAGGTGGAGAACAGTCTCAATACGCCTCTTTACTCTGAGTTTTACATAATATGCAAACATTTTTTTAAAAATGTCAATGTTGTTAAATAGCTAAACCTCATTTAATTCAGTCCATTGTATAAACTATCTCTTCTTTTTTTGATCCAGACATGGAAACTCTTGAGATCATGTTAGCAAATCTGCATAGTCAGTGAGCCATCTACAGAGGCTTCAGGAGCTTAGGTACAGCTGTATTATTTGTGATTGAATGTTTGAGTCTCCTACAAACTAGGATTTGAGCCCAGTCAGTGTTTGCTTTTTCATTTACTTGAAGCTTGCTGAACAGACTGTCAGACATGCTGGATTAAAGATAAATCCATGCATGCACTTCTAACTAACAGCCAGACTCGCACCTAGCAAGAGGACAGCGCCCAGTTAGATGTCATGTAAGTACACTGAGCTGCAGCTCCAGGGGGAAAAATAGGCTAGTTTCATAGCAGAGAGCACCATACAGTGTGGACCATATAATGGTTTGTTGTCATCATAAGCCAGTGCTGTCTGTGGGTGGATGAATGCTTGGGAGAAACTGTTCATTCTGTCTTCTACAGAAACTGCACCGGTACACTTACAGAATAAAGAGCCAGCTCCTGTGTGTACAGCTAGGGCACAATGTACTTTGTTGCCTTTCAAGTTTAAATAACGGGAATTGTGGCATGAAATATTTGAAAGCTTTCCTGAACTTTACTTATTGCTATTCTGGTCTTTCTTCATCTGTAAAACCTTGAACGTCTTCCTTATTTTCACTTTATACGCTGCTTCTGTTTGCTACGTCTGTTGTTGTTAGCGTCATGTCTTGGATAATTGGTATTATTTGGGAAGCACTCTATTAATGCCATGCAGAACATACAGACACATTTTTCACTGACATTGATTTGTGTAGCAAAAAATAAGGATTTATTTTCCACAATAAAAGCAACACCTGTCTGAAGACAATACAAGAAAATCTATAGGATTTATCTCAACGTCGTCAGTGTGTGTGCTCGTCTCAGGCTGTGTGCTCCAGAATATGTAATAAGCTATAATGTACACTCTTCTCTGTGCTGAAGTTTAATGATAAATGATGCAATAAGTTGTAGCTTGTTTGCTGAACATATGAAAAATGGCCAACAGGAAATTAAGCATTACTCTTATTTATTTTCCATTTAACTTAAAGGGAGATTCATCTCTCAGGGATCAATTTGAATAAAGTTGAAGAAGAAGGACCCAAATGCATCAGTGAAAAGAATTGGACCTGGGAATTAACTTAGAAAAAATACATTAAAAGTCCCTTGTAAAGTTACATCTGGGACACGGCTCCTTAATTCTATTATGTGCATTTCTGTGCCGCTCTTTCCATTTATCGAAATCAGTCTTCACTGGTCCCTTTGTTGTCACAAGTGATACATTTACGCATCTTGGTAAAGGATTTAGATGCACTTCACATACTGCAGGTCTGTTAAAGTCGCTCTGCTTGGGCGGGAAAATGCTGTTTAGGCAAAAAGAAGTGGCAGGTTCTTGCTCATCAGTAGCTTTAGTGATCCAGCTAAGTCAATCACAATGTAATTGTGCTTGTGATCCAGAGGATGGGGCTGAAGCATTAACCACACCGTGTTGTTCTGCTATTCTGTTTATGACACAGTGTGTCTAATCATAAAGCTGCAGTCGGGGCTCGCGTGACAAGGCTGGCTGTAAATTGAATTGCAGCTCACATCAAGACCACCAGATACATTAAATCAGATTTCCAAGTGGCTAAGTGTTGTTGACAGGCTGCTGCTGATGTGTCTGAATTGAACGATAAAGCCTCCATGATAGTGTCATGGAAAAAAAAAAAAAAAAGGAAAATGAACTGGATGTTGGATTATTCTCCTGAATATACGGCGTTGCCACTTTGAAAACAACAGGATTCTTCCACGACACTGGATCCAAGTGCTGCACAAACCTGATCTTCAAACATCTTCAAAAGATGTTTTGAGGGGGGTTTTGAGATGCCTTTAGAGGCAAAAAAAAATGTCTTGGTAAATGTATCACAAAACCACAGGTATTACTCTGGAGATTTAAATTCCTTTTCACGCATAAGAGAGCAAGAAGAGGCACTTTTTCCAGCATTGGCAGGGGCACGTCTGTCTTTTCTCTTTCTCTCTCTATTCCCTGCTGCCTGAGAAGTCCTGATAAGACACACAAGTATCTGGGGAGGAGTAACCTCACTCTGCTGAGGTAGAATTCAAATTGTTTGATGGAGTGACTGATTAACTGTTTTGATTTTTTTTTCCGTTTATTGTTATCATTATTATTATATTTCTACTCCCCGGTGCTACAGGACAGTAGCCTTTGAGGTGGTGGCAGTGGTGCCATTCCAGTTTTTCTGCCGAGCCACTCTCTATAGTGGTAGGGATTAAATTATTTCTGTCATTGTATTACTGGCACAAACGTCAAGCACAGCTCCTGTTGGGCCATTCTCAAGGCTGTAGTGGCAGAGCTATATTAAGAATGTATTTCTCTTGCAGCACATCTATCCATTTTAAGCTTGTGTTAAAATTACAGCCAAAATTCTCCAATCTAGCAAAATAATAATAATAATAAAAAAAAACCCATTAAATATAAATTTTAACTCAAACATCCCAATTCTGGCCTCAACACTTACAGCCTGTTGTAAATTAGTTGAATGTAAAACCAGTGCTAACAGCTTTATTTTAATTGTCATAAACCTTAAACATGTTCCTACGTGTGCAAGTGAAGCAGCATTATTCCACAGCTGAAGACCATGCCATTTTCACATGTTTTATTCTAATTTAGACATGCTGGTCTAGTTACAGTTAAATAAAAGACATTTCAATCAGCGTTAATGGAAAATCCTGACAATATTCTGGCAAAGTGTCATTGTCCATAGATCAACAATGTGTCAGTTGGTCTTTGCCTGTGTGTGGCACCCAGCCCCGTGCTCATTATTTCCAAGTGGTTTCCATTGGTCACAAACACGTACTTTGATTTCTAAAATGCCTGCTAATTTAAGAAAACAGCTGGACACAGTCATTTTCAACAATGGTTAGTCAAACAGGAGAAAACGGTGCCGTTTGCTGATGTATTTTTTAATAGGTTTTTAGGCAACAGTGGAACTCTGTGGCACATGGGAAACAGGCTGATGACAACATACGAATTCTAAATGAGACAAAGATTAAACTTTGATTACTACAGTTAATGTGAAATGTATATGCACATCCAGCAGCTGCATATTGGTGTTATTCTCCAGCATGAAACACCGACATCAAGCCAAACTGCTACCTGTTTTCTAGCCCTCTGTGCCTTCTCTTTTGTGGTGGAGGAATTTAATCAGAGCACACTATCCATTATTTGCATTTTTAAGCTTTATGCTTGAAGAATTTGGGGTCAAGGGCCTTTGTCAGTGACTTTGTATCTGCGTTGTTCCATTCTAAAGAAGTAACACTTGGAAGCCTTCAGTCACTGGCGCACAGAGGGAATACAGTCTCCCGTTAGGGATTGAGCCAACTACCTTATTAATTAGCCTTTGCAGCTTTAGGCCAACCTGCTAACCCATTTAATGAGTAAATAATTGCTTCTTAGGTCTTATGTCATCATGTCTTTTATTAATATGGGAAGTTATCTCAAAATTACTCTTGAACCCTCGGAGTACCGAAACAAATTTGGAGCAGAGGGGAACTTGGCCTAAAGATCCGTTTCAGGGCTATAAATCTTAGAGGATTGGTTCCAAAATAAGATAAATTCTGATTTGATTCCTTGAGGATTTTTATGAATTGTCAAAAGACTCTTTGACAAGGGATTGTTATCAAATAATTGGAAAAGTACAACTCATTTAAATATCATTGTAGAAGTTGTACACACAGATAAATCAAATGTTTGACTCCTTTACAGTCGAACTCTGTTGTTCCTTTTTACTTTACCTTGTTTTCACTTTCACACTTGCGCACCAGCGAGCCTAATAGTTCATTAATTTTAAAACAAGTTTATTTAATTATTTCTTGGTGAGTAATAATTACCACAGAAAAGCACAGAAAGTCACATTCACAGTGATAAATAGATACTTCAGTCCCTGCGGGTCACACGATCATGAGGAGCAGAGGTAATTCTAGTAACTCATATTATTTTACATGTTGACTTAACTTTGAACAGTCCTTTAAGGCCTCCGTGGTTCTGCGCTAAGTGAGTAGCCAACCATTTCTCTTTCACATTGAAAATCAATACCTTGTCTTTCTCAGTCTATAGTTGGCTTGTGATTGATGTATTACAAATCAATGAGGATTGTTATGAGCTTAATATCTTCAATTCACTGCTCTGATGTTATGTCATTTATTTAGTGTGTCAGAGTTGAGCTTTGTTCATCTGCAGTTAATCACGTTGTTTGTTTTTTTATTGGATTATTGTACTTTGAGAAGTGAAGTTTTAATAACTTACATTATTCTTGTATTAGTTTTATTTTATTTAATAGGCATAACTGAAGTGTTAATACGTGTCACAATATTGACATTGCATTGGACAGAAGAGGCTATTGCTAATTTCTGTGGAACATAATAACAGAAACTGTCTGTAGTTCAACAAAAGTCCAGTTAATCAACAATTGTCAAATAATTCAACTGTGTTTCTGTTCCACAGCTGAGATTAAATGACCTCCTTTCTTGAAATAGAAAATGTGTAAAAGCCCCTGAAAGTTCTTGGAAATGAATCTGTTTCAATCACCTTCTCACCTTCTCATATCTGCTCTTCATTTAGCTGGTAAAGTAATGCCCATCAGTGGATTTATAAATAACCTACTTAAAAGAAATTATGCTGGAACATGTGCTAATTAGCAAGAACAATGCTTGCACTGGCAATGTAAAACCATCTAATCCTCGTCCTCTGTGGCTTAATGCTTGTCTCTTCAAGGTCCATCCACTAACACTGTAAAGAGTTAGGGAATCGTTTCTGTGCTGTTTGTGCCTGACCACTGATGCCAGAAATCTATATGCTTGTGTTCATGCTGCGCGGCATTTTAGATAAATGTGCTCAATATTAAATAAAAAACACAAACAAAAATATGATTGCAGCTCATACCATGCATCAGTGCTATAGCAAGTGCATCTCCTCTCTTGCTCTTTCTCTTTCTCTCTTTTTCCCCCTTTAGTTGTAATTCAGATGTTTAAATTATGAGAAATGGGAGAACATGCTCCCTACCAGTTGAGGAGTCTTTTGAAATATATAAAATATTAATTGGATTTTTTGGGGGGAGTTTTGAGAATTGGACAAAAATATCTGGAAATAAGGAGAACAATTGTTTTCCTAATGTTCAGACTGTAGACAGAGTCTGCTAAGTGGCCAGATATTTTATATATATATATATATATATATATATATATATATATATATATATATATATATATATATATATATATATATATATATATATATATATATACTAATTTTAAATATAAAATTTAAGTAGCAACCGTGACGGACGTTTTCTGAAGCAGTTGTGTTTCCTGAACCTTGTGAACACATGACAGCGTGTAGGTACTGATGATAATTTAACAGGAAAGCTGTTGGCAAGCCACAGTGTGTCTGTGGACAGTTCTGAACACTAGAAAATGCCCTTTCGCTGCTTTTCATGCTGATGTCTAACAGCTATGACAACAGCTGCTTTTTTGACTGGCTGGTTATGAGGCAATTTGTCAAGACTCTTGACAACTTAGACGAGAAATTCTGCAATGGAGGAATGTAAGTGTCAATGCAGGTTTTTGTAATGTAGACAGACAGCAATGAGTCAAGATGTGGTGCTAAAGACTGAATGATTTGTTAACCTGTGGTGAAGTACCAGTCCCGTGGATACCAAATTGTTTTGGTCTGAGCTAAAACACAACTGATGGACATGTAAGAAGATTTCTCTTTTGGGAGAGAAATTGCGTGTGTGTCAGATCTACTTGAAGTCTGTGTGAGTGTGTGTGAGATCGTACTGGAACCATTAGATTTATTATTTGGTTTAAATACCGTCTCTGTTATCAAATGGACGACTGCTGCTTTTTATACAATTATTTTTTAGAGAGAACGGGTGGGACTGACCTCTCATTCAGGAAATGCCGATCATTTGTATTCTTTATATATATATATTTCATAAATGCAGGAAAAATAATAAACAAGCAGGAAATAGATAAATGTCAGCAACAGTAAAATGTTTGATAAAACACAACTATATCATTTGCATTTTTATACATTGCTGCTCTTCGTCTAACAGCCGTAGCTTGTGCTTTTGGCTGCGCCGTGTGAGTAAAATGTCTCTAGGCAGATTTTGATGAGACGGCACTACAAAAGCGTTTAAGTGCTAAACTATTTCTTGCCTGGCAACCAGCAGAAATTCTAGGTTATTTGTACTTACAAAAGAACTAAATGACCAAACCTTGTCTTTTTATTTCTCAGCATGAAAGTAAATGAGTGTATTTTTCTCAAAATGTCAGAATTTTTCATTAAAAATGGAGGAGGAAAAAGGCCAACTGGTACTAGATTGTATTAAATCATCCATTGATTTTATTGTTAATAGACTATTAGAGTTCAGCTTTAATTAAGTATGAATGTGTGAACGTTTCCTGTTTCATAAGCAGTTGTATGTCTGTAGCAGTCAGACGGTGTTTGGCTGTGACACACTCCTCAGATGAAAGAGAAGGAAAAACATCTTTTCGTGTGTCACAAACCTCTTGAAGGCAGCTTTCATGGGATATTTGGGTCTATCTCATCTACACAGATAACATAATGGCTCAAATGTCATGTTTCAGAGTAATTTTTCAATCTGCAGCGCGTTAAACACTACACTTGGGACAGTAAATTGAATAGGATCTGCTCCGTATCTTCGGAGCGCCGGCCACTCTTTCCACTGCTTCCTCGAACACAACCAGTTCAATTGAAGGTAATTAGAATGAATGTAGGAGGAATTATTTGGATGATTGAGACAAACAACCAATCTGTGCACCACAATTGAATTGTTTTGTTGGCAATAGAGCTTCCAATCAGGGCTGGACACCTCTCTTTTCCCTGCTGACTTTGGATACCAAAAGACAATGTATGCTCATTTGCTTAGTAAAGATTTTTTTTAGCCATGCTGATTTCCAGATTCAATTTAAGGCCAATTTCTTGCCAAGTAAAAGGAAAGGTCCTCTGGAGTGCTGAGAGTATTGTAGTCCCTGTTTTGATCATTGTTTTCTTTCAGGTTGGGGAGAGAATTATTGATTTGGATTCAAATGAAGCTGTTGTGAAGGCGAGAGGTCCATTTGTCGAAACTCGCTGGCGTGCGTCACTCGAGATAATGAGGAAGCATAATGAAGCATGTAGACTCTGCGTTCCCTCATCATCAAAGTCGTCAGTAGTGGTGCTTTGATTGGCACCTGTCGCCGAATCAATGGAATTGACTAACATTTATGCCTCGCCATCTGTTTTATTGTCGTGCAGGATGTTTTTTTTTTTTTCAATGGGGTGGGAAGAAGCGATGATAATTTCCTTCCTCTGTTATTTTTTTTCTTCTTCTGACTATTTCAAGAGCATAAATGAGCCCATTCTGCTGTGTAGAGCTATGTCATTTGCAGTTCTCCACGCAGATGAAATAATGCATAATGTCAAGTTGTGGAGAGTGCAGAAAATCACAGAGATGTTTGAATCTCCCTTTGTGCTTTATTCTCACTAAAACACGAGCAGAGGTTTCTCATCAAACTGCCATATATAGAATCTCAAATAAGGGTGAACTTGGTTACACAAATGAGCTTGACTATACACATATATCCAAAAGGTAAAAAGAGTAGGTGTGCCGCTGCTGCATGAACCAGGGTGACTTGGCATACAGATGAAACAGTCGAGTTAGTGTTCCCATGAGGGGCTATCCCTTAGATCTTTAATTAGGGCAAGAGAAGACAGGAAAATGTAATCAATCCTATCACCCCTGGGGTTTCTGTAGTGGGAATATGCAATAATGTATATTCCCAAGAGACTGTTTTTTCATCAATATTCTATTTAATAAACACTTTTTGTAATCATCAATAGGAGTGGCAAATTTTAGTTCTTCAGATCACCAAAGCTGAAATTTTGTCAGAGCAATTTATGGAAAGTCTCTCTGCTGTGTTTATGGATTACGCCTGATTATTGTTAATTGTGAACAAAATGCTGATGATAATAAACAATAATGGACAGTGATATGTAATGTAATAGCTTTAGCGAGTGATTCATAACCAGGAGAATTGCTCGTGTTCGTCACATTGTAATATAGATCAACTAAACGTGACGTTTTTATGTGTGTTTTTTTTTTTTGGGAAAGGACACTGAAGTTGCCACACAACCACTTGCTGTTTATAAGAATACATCAAGGTTGCGTTATAGTCCTAATTAATGCGTGCAGAGGATTGAAGCCTCCATTTATGCCACAAGACATTTGGGATAACTTTAATTTATGGAGTACAGAGAGAACTGGTGCTCTGACACAAGCAGCAGGGGGTCTTTGAAAGCGGGCGGCGTTTTGCTGTGGAAGAGCTTTGAACATCTCTCCCTAAAGCAGGGCAGGAATCAAAAGCAAAGGCTAATGCGCCTTATGCACCCCAGTGTTCCATATCCAAAATTGGCTCGAGCAGTTCATTATTCATAACAAATCCTTGTTAGGTTAGGTGTATGTCTGACATGGCTGCATCAGGCAGCTCTTTATGTTTTTCCCTAACTGCTAGATACATGTTCACTCTGAGATTAATGCAGATACGTCACTGTACTACCGTAATTCGGCCGTGAAGTTAAATTTAGCCGTTAAGCTTCCATGTGTTGCTGTTGTGCTTCTTCCAGCTCAGTGCTGTTTGACCCTCTGCTACCCCCCGCAGAGCAACAAAGATGTTGTTGTTCTTGTCAGATGCTCACAGCAGCTAATTAGAGAGAAGCTAAGACTGGTGAGAACCAATACCATTGCCATAGGTAGTTAAACATAAAAAAAGTGTGTGTCTGCTTTTAGTAGACATGTAAACACTATGCACTTCAAAGCCTGCAAATATAAACCAAAGAAAATGATGTGCGAGTCAAAGTGTTTGTCACAGAACTCCTCGGAAAGATAAAGTAAATTGATAGAGATCAAGGGAGCATTGCAGAGCTACTTCTACTGATGTCGACGCTGATGAGAACTCCTATCGAAAGAACGGCATCTCAGAGGATAAAAGTTTAGTTTACACATGTAAACACTTGCCTGGCTGAACTATCAGAGCCCAGATCTGCGGTAATTGTATATGAGCACGGCGTCATGTAGTGGCACACACATGCCTTCACTGCCAGAGAGCAATATGTTTAATTTTGACTCTGCAGGGAGCTCGGCAGCTGATCGCAGGCTTAGGAACCATCCATTCAAATGGTAATTACATGATCACACCCTGTTCTATCGTGTCTTAACATAAAGTCACATACATCCACTTGATGGACAAAGTGTCTGTGATGCCATCAGCTCCCCTTATCCCTGTGGTTTTTAATGGAGAGAAACAAATTGAATAGCTGTGTAAATGAAACTGCGAGTAAACCTTATGATCTGTGAAATTCCAAATGTTGCCTTGTGGGTTGCAGCTGCTAACTGTTTTTATCTTGATAAGCCTGAGGAGTTAAATACATTTCATTAAGCCTTTTCTAATTCCACTTCAGCTGAAACTTACTCTCACTGCACTTTCCTTCACTATAAAATCCGTACCGTAGTTGAAATAAAACAACCTGAAATCTGTGTTCAAATGTGTTTTCCCCTCGGTCCATTTGAATCCTATTTGGATGGTTTGAGAATATGTTTGGATAAAATGGGAATAAAATAACCCACCTCCGATGTCTTGGCTTTGGCGCTTTGCCTGGCTGCTACAGTCTTCTGAGGCTTTTTCTTTTGTTCAGATTTGTTTTGTTTCAGAAAAACAAAAACGCATGTATTGTCTGGAAGCTAATGAATGTCACTCAGGTCATTTGCTACTGTTCATTAAGTTTCTAATTAAGCATTACAAATTCTGAGACTTACATCACACATCATGCGGCGCTATAGATTATTGATAGAGCATTAATGAGCTGGAAGTGTTACCAATATGTTAATTAATGTAATTTAGTAATAACTGAAAATTAATCATCTGTTTTTAAAGTGTCAGATTTAATGACAAACTCTAAAGTTTCACATGGCTGAAATCCATAAAGATTTGAACAACAGAAAATAAAAAACTAAACATTTAAACTCGCTGCAGCTTGAAAGCGACAGCAGATACAAACAGGACACAGGTTAATGTAGCTGTTACTCTAGTTAACCTTTCAATCAACTAATCATTTAAGAACTACATTTACATGTATGAGTTGGGCCGGTGATTACAACCTGACATTAGTGACTCTAAAAAACTCCAACTCCAACAGCTTCTAGATCGAAATTAATCAGAAATACAAAATATAAATGTACTTTAATTTATTTTAATTATATATTACAACATATTGGATTACAGTATATAGGAACATGTTACTAGTTATTTACAAAAGATGATCAGGTCTATTTGTTTTACAATTAATTCCTACAATCTCCCACAAATTAAAACAAACAGATGAAGAATTTGATAAATCTTGAATCATCTGGTACCTTTGACTTTCTGAAGCTGATAATGTTTGAAACGTTTCTGTGAGAAATCTTCCCATCTTTACTTTTACAGTCGCAGCTATAATAGCAAAAGTAATCACAAGTTAGCATCATCTTCATCCTGTGATTAACCGTAATGGCTGTTTTTGCTGTTTCAGTCTAATGATACCACATCTTATTTACAAAACTAGCTCGCTGTTAACAGTCATATCTAAGATTGTTTTTAAACAAACAACAGTTTAAATTTGTGGTTACCTAACTAATGTTGCTACAGAGCCAAAGACACGGAGCAGAAATAGTTGTCACACTGTAACATTATTTCTTTTAAGACGTGAATTTATATGTGAAAGACAAATATTGAAAAGAATTTTGATTAAATACAGTAAGATGCTGTTTGAAATCCTCACTGTTCATTACAGTGTGGAGAGAAAAAGGAAATTAATCCTCTTGGATTTGGACTAATAACACAGGCGTTATTGTATTGTTCTTGTTCGTATTGAGTACATCATCAAACATTCAGAGTGTAGGTCGGAAAAAAAAAAAGTGTGTGAACCCTTCGGCTAATGACATCAACAAAACCTAATTGGAAACGGGAATTAGCAAACCAGGAGTCCAATCAATGAAGCAAGACTGGAGTTGTGGGTTAGAGTCGCTCTGACTCATGAAAAACATCTTGAGTTGTGTATTAACTCAGATGAATCTGCTGCTGTGAATCACAAAGAAACAACCACAGACTTATGGTCGAGATAAAACAAACAACACATGACTAACACTGACAAATGAAATGAAGTTTTCTTCTTACAGGATAACGTCAGGGTGATGAGGCTCAGCCGACACCGTGGGTGATGCAGCAACATGGCGTTCTTAAATAAGTAAAAACATGTAGTGCAGAATGGATTTAAACACATGTGTAGAATAACCAACAGGAAGAGACAATGTGATCCGCAGCTGCCAGAAGCTTTTATTTGAGGTTATTCCTGCCAACGCAGCTTCGACCGCTTATTAGATCCACGGCTTCATTTATTTTTTCCACCAACGCTGTGAATGTTTAATGGGTGTGTTCAATAAACACAAAAGCTTATAATTGATTATGTGTTATTAGCCTGAACACACTGTGTCTGTCTATACTTGTGACTTAGATTTTATTTCACAACCAATTAAAAAAAATTCAAATTTTAAAGGATTCAGACACTCTCTCCTGCCGCCACATGTACGTATTTATTTAATTCATCTTAGAAGTGAGTATATCTCAGATTATTTATTTCTTTTCTACCTACACATGTGGAGTCTCCTAGTTAGGTGTGCTGCAGGAAAGAAGGTAACTTCAATGACATCCAGTGATTGCGTCTACCGTTGGGCTGAAGTATTTCATGTTGACAGAAATAACTCCAGCTCTTCTTGGCTGTGGAAATAATATGTGCATTCTTAAATCAAGCTCCATTTCCTCTTTAAGAAAAAGATACTTTTCTACAGTTACCTAAGTTTCACGTCGAAACGTATTGTATTTACACCATAGGCCCTTCGCCGTCTATGAGTTGTTTGAGTATTTTTATCTGAATGCAGTTCTCCAGGGGAGTGAGGCTGCTGAACACCCACACAGCCGCGCTGACAGCCTTCAAACTAAGCAACGGCGCTGAAGCCAAGATGCACTACCTCAGTTTGTGTCACTGCAACGTACCTGCTTTGACAGTCTTATAGCAAATGGATGCCCTCTCTCTCTCTCACACACACACACTTACATGCACACACACACGCAGTCTGTGACATCAAGTGCTGATGGTGCACCTGCAACCAAAAAAAAGTGCTGAAAAGTGACCCTGGCTGTGCCCTTGTCACCGACTTGGGGTAACAAGTGAATGGAAATTGGTTTTACCTGAGTCAGGTAATCATTACTAAATGAATTTGCTCCTGAGCCAAGGGTATAAGTGGGATAAATATATATCTCTGAGATGAATACAAATTTCACTTATGTAATGAAAGGCAGGTTGCTTATTGATTTTAGAGGTTATACTCTGTGTGCCTTTCATCACCGGTCTGTTCTACATTAGAATGATGAGTTTTCAATTTGGCAGGTGTTTACATGTATCTGTCAACAATTATAGCTCACGATTATTTGAATGTTTTGTTATTTTGCAGGTCCTTCAGTCCAGTGCACGGATGCAAATCACTTTAGTTTCATGCATGCATAATGAGCGTAAATGTGAGCATTTTCACCATGCTGATTATTTTTTTTTCCAGCGCGTTTTTGTGCACCGTCATCATCATCATCATTGACACAGACATAAGCACACATCACCTTCATTATCATCATTTCCGCTGCCATTATTTGCTTTCTAATCAACATTATAATCAGAAATGGCATAATTATTACCATTGCGACTGTATGGATGGCACAATCATTGCTATTGTCGTACACTAATAAAGTGGCAGTGATTCATTTCTGCATGGCTCTGACTCTGTTCATTATACCTCAATAACAGATGGACCCTGTTAACTGCACACGTCTGACGACTGCTGAAGTGTCGGCTTCAGCACACGGAGCAGCTGCGAGGACATGGCCCGTGTTTCAGAGCTGGTCCATGCTCTTCAATAATTCAACCCTTCCAGCTGTCTCATATCAGGCCCAAAGCTCCACGGCCTCCAAGCTCACATCAGAATTACACCCAGACGCTGCAGTGGACCAGCTAGAAATGGACTAACGCGCTAGTGTTGTTAGTCAAATAACAATGTGTGAAGCTCATAACTGCAGCGTAACCTTGACCTTTATTTAAGAGAAAGTTTTCTATATTCCCTTTTAGTTTAACCAATTTCCTTTGAGAATTGAAGATATTAGTCTTTCTCTCCTTTTTTTCCCCACTCAAGGCGGACTTTTTGTAACGAAAGATATGTTTAATTATTGACTGGTGCCCTGAAGGAGAGTGGTTAAAGACCCTTGAATTTATTTTTTCTCCTATAGGCTTCCTGGAAGAAGAGAATGGATCTATGGATGTGGCATCCTGGTGAGATGAAAGTCTCATTATCTCTCAAGAAAACGAGTGGAAAGGCTTTTTAATTAGGACCCGACCGAATCCGCGCACTGAGAATTTGTACATTGTGATGGATGGTGTGTTCATCTCCTTAGTGACTGCAGACAGAATAATAATCTGACGGAGAGGAGTGGACTGTGTAAAGCAGGGTGGCCGGTGAATAAGCAACCGGGAGGGAGGAAATTGTCTGGTGAAGGAGGTGGAAAACCCAAAGGTGGGGTTGAAGGGGGAATTGAAGCGTTGCACTCAGGAGTGTAGAGGCTGATGTTAGACTAAAAAGAGGTGTGTGTGTGTGTGTGTGTGTGTGTTTGTGTGAAAGGCCTAATCACATGATGCATGAGGCAGACTCAAGTGAAAAACAATGGCTGAGAGTTAGAAAGAGAAAGACACAGAGATTAGGAACAGAGAAGTAAATAAGATGGAGAAGTAACAAAAAAAAGGGAGAGTTAGAGAGAAAGAGGGAGCAACAGAGCCCCGAGCGGTAGCCATGATTGGTCCCGTTCCCAGCGCACAGCCGATTGGTTAGCCTTCCCCACACTCCCCTCTCCTTGGCTCTTACCTCCCCTCTCATCTCAGCAGGGGGTCCACCAGTCGCCAAGCCCCTTAATGCTCCCTCCACTCTTCTGCTGTGTGGCTGGCATGCAGAATGCATAATCACTATATAATCATAATCAATGTCTGTGCATGTGTAGGAGCAGTATAACAGTGGCTGGATTGAAACTGTTTTTTTTTTTCTTTTTCTTTTTTTAACTTCAGTGAGACATAAGAGCAGCATACTGTATATGTAAGGTACCTATACAACATCAGCTTGGTATGTAAATTTACCAGTTAAAAGAGAACACGCGATAACATGATTATGTCTGTGCAAACTCGATGATAGGCTTGAAAGAGTGGATGTGAGCTGCGAGTACATTAGGTGTGCCTCTGAATTTGAATGCTTTGGGAAAGCAGCCTCCTTTTTATGTATTCAGAGCAGCTCAGGAAAGAAGGTGATATTCATTTATTCAAAAATAAACAGGCTGTTCGGTTTCAGGTTCAGTGTCAAAACCAGCAGTTTATTGATTCCACTTCTGTAGGTTTCAGAGACTCTCTATAACTGCCCTCGTCTTTTTCCTCCTCATCTCACTCATTAAAACAAGTAAATAACCTCGACACTCAGCCCCTCACCGGTTAAGCATCAGAGCATCATCATGGTTGATTGATAATTGACCAACCCGATCGAATGGATAAATCGTTGTGATGCTTGAAAGATTCAGCTGCGCTGCTATTCTTGCAACTGCGTGTTCGGATTAACACGCGTGGTTGTCTCAACATTACTTCTCCCTTTTTCTTTTTTTTTTTTTTTTTTTAACATTTGACGTCATCGTCACAGGTGGTTTAACAAATGTGCAGGCACCAACAGAGCTGAAATAATGAAAAGGCCAAAAGATTTCTAAATAAATGTCAGGATTTGGATTAACCACCTCCTAAAAATATTCTTTTTGGATGAGAATCTGCGTGTGGGATGTGGGTTTTTTTTTTTCATCTCACTATTTGTTTCTATGCAACAAAAATGTACAGGTGGCTCATCTGTTACAGTATCCCACTGTGAGCAGACTCGGCTGCATTTAAGACGGTAGCTGTGAAGCTCGGGGTTGTGACTCTCCAGAGGATTGGACGGTGACTGGGTCCTTGTGATGCGAAGATGAGTAATGGAACATGAAATCTTGCATAATCTAATCTAAAGATATTTTATCGTGTCTAATTGTTCTGTGGATTCCTCTTTTATTTTGAAATAATGAATAATGTTCAGCCTCTAGGCTTCCTTTGATAAGTAATTAAATGTAGCGGCCTGAAAATTATACAAAAGAAGGTTCTTATGTTGCAGTATGAGGACGTCAGTGAAATCATGAGTTAGGATCTGAGCCTGGAAAACCATGACCATGGTTTCTGCTCTATTCTAATCAAAACACAGTGATTGTGCTCATCTTAATTCCCTGGTGAGGACGCGGTGACCTCCATGTTGCTGTAAAACTCCTTTGAACTCTTTTGTGGGATTCAGGACTCAGACTCACTCATTCTTCTGTTCCTTTGACCATAAAAGCAAAAGCTTATATTGTTCTGCCTCGACTCATTATCAGTGCAGTGTAACATGATAATGATAGAGGTTACTCAGTGGGTGCTTCCTCACGAACAAATTATAACTTTTGCATTTTTAAGCCTTTATTAATTCAGTTTTCATGAGCATCAGTGTGCCCCTGAACCTCAAGCATTTGACCCCTCAGCCTGTTGAGTGTGAACGTGCAGTAAAATAAATTTAAGCTCGTCCCAAATTTACCTCTTGAACCTGTATTTTTATTTAACTGTTTTATTTTTAAGGACAGGTCTGAATAGAGACTTGACACTTACACGTAAAGTTTCCCTCAGGCCAAACTAAGTCTGGTACT
Organism: Polydactylus sextarius; assembly: GCA_016801845.1. NCBI lineage: Eukaryota > Metazoa > Chordata > Actinopteri > Polynemidae > Polydactylus > Polydactylus sextarius. Next base: position 23,697,134 of record CM028930.1, on the reverse strand, counting down.
TGAGTAAAATTTGGAGGTTCTGGGACTGAACATGTTTTAAAGCCACAAACACTTACGAGGTAAATATTGTACTTTCTCCTCCTACATTTATCAGTTGCAAAGTTGCAGAGCATGCAGAACATTTTATGATTTTTTTATTTTTTAAATTGATTGCGATTGTGATCAATAGCTGAGTGAAGTGGACAAATACAGTACATTGGGTGACCAATCATATGGTTCACTGCTGTTCAACAGTCAAATTCTGTTAACGGTGTGGTCAGGAGGTTTTTCTATTCATGTGCCTTTAAAAGCTCAGAAACCAGTGTCTGTTATCTTTCCAACACATTCCTCCTCTGGGAGGCTATTCCGTATCCGGACAGCAGTTTGGATTAAGCCTTTGTCCAAGGAGAGTGCTCTTGAGTGGGAGTGGAGATACGGTGGTCTGGTGTGGCGAGTGGTACAACACCTGACATATGGTGTCGGGAGCATGGGGCAGTGGTGGGTGGGCAGCTCCTACAAGAAGGCAGCACCCTGACGTCTGTGGCTACGACTGGGGGGATGCTTAATTGAGAACAAGCAGGAGACTTTATCCTCTCAAGGCATTTTTAGCTTTTTTTTTTTTTTTTTTTTTTTTTTAGCCAAGATTAGGATGTTGAGCTCTCATCCACCTAAATAAAATATGCCCCACAATCAGTGTTGGGTATGTTTAACAAGGCAGTACTTTTTGCTGTGTTTTTGCTAAACATTTTCAGAAATATTATACTGGTTACATATTTCAGTAACACACTTTTAACCCAAAATTTAGAGTTGTTTTGTTTTATACCACCAACACGACAAGATCCTTCACACAAGAGAAAAAAGTCCACCAGTAATTGTCATTGTAACAGTAATTTCCTGTTGCTGAAAGATGATGGTTATAGATGTCAGAGGATAGGAAATTAGCTATGAGATGGACATACTCTCACTATTTTCAGCTGGTTTGAGAGAAGAACAAGAACATAACAGTTAAATATAATTTCTCTGGAAAACAATATCAACTCTCTGTGTCGTGAAACGGACAAGCAATTTAAAGAAACATCAAGAGCAACGCTTCGTTGGTAGACTTTGATTCTTTGTAATTGTGGCTGTGATTGTTATTTATAGTGCACGATTAATTATATAGTTATTAGTAGCCTTAAGAGCCTATAGTCATTATACTGCACCCATAGGCGTCAGATTTGTTGGGGACGACGGGGACATGTCCCCAGCACTATTTATGATGAACAATTTGTCCCCACGTCTTTTAAAAATGTTTATCAGTTTATCATTAATCAGTAGTGGCTCATGAGCATTAAAATTAGAGAGGCAGACACTGGATCGGGGGCATTGTTTTTTAATGTCGGATTAATATTCATTCAGTAGTCTTATGTATCACAATCATCAATCTCTTAATGTATCTGTCATTTCAGTGTAGTACGTCTGCCAGACATTATTACAGAGCTACAGGAAACAATTGCAGTAACAAAAAGAAACGTCCAACTCACCCTTTATCAGTTCACTCACATGAAATTCAGCTTCCTGGTCCTGTTGTTATCAATAAGAGAGTATTGATAATCCACTAGTCTTACCTGTCCCATAGAACTCCTCAGACAGTTCTTCATCAATTTAAGCTTAAAAAACAACCATTGACAACCATATGAAAACAATGCAAACGTCACAAAATGATGCACCACTGAACCTGTCGAGGTAAGCCCGGCCGTGGTACTCGACAGGTGGCTACAGGAGCTTCAGAGACCTGCCAGCGTTGCTCCGCACGGGTCTAGTAACTCCCAGCATGCCTTGGGCCTTTGTAAATGTTGAAAATAAAATAAAGTGCAATTATGATTCTTATTTATAGGTAAATTAACATTTTTAATTGAAACATCGCAATGTGGATTAAAAAAAAAAAAAAAAACATAAAACATTGTGGACACCATGATCCATGATAAACTGAAAAGGTTCTATAAATACAGTTCACTGACTTGTTTTGAAGTTGTTTGTTACATTGCTGTATATTCCCCCTACATCCATATTGTTATAAGAGAAGTATGAAGTGTGTGTGTGGTGAAGTCAGAGTGAGGGAGCAGCGTGGACGAATGTGTGAGCAGAGAGAGAATGAAGTGGCCAATAAGAAGCAGCGACTTAGCTTAGCCCTGAAACTAACAACCAGCTAGCTGAAAAAACCAATCCCCCCTGTTCCCTGACTATGGTCTAGAACCGGTCAGTACAAATACCAACATCAGTCTGTGTTTATGTTCACTCTGTCTGGACCAAGCTGCTTGATTGTCAACTCGCTGCTTTTGTTCTGATCATGTGAGGTCTAATGCAGTGCATGTTGTAATGAAACGTCAAACTGATGAATGCATAATTGTACCCAGCTCTCTTCAAACCACCCACTCAAGCTCATGGTTATTGTCCCCGGCACTTTCAAAAACAAACTGATGCCCTCCTCTGGATGGAGAATGAGCTGCAGTAAAATACACTGTATCATGTCTGCCTCCGCAGTTATTTATTTTTTTTTAAAGTAAAGGGTCATGAAACACATTACAATTTAGAAACAGTAATATTATAATGTAACAAATTACATATATTTACAATACATTTATTTACATATATACATATACAATACATATATTTACATTACAAATTACATAATAACAATAATTAGTGATCTGTAATGAATTAAATTTTGGAGGCAACTTCCCCCAACGCAGTTCATCATACTACCAGACTGCTCTTTATGGATTGTGTCTCGACTCGACATAACCTGATGGAGCTGCAATAAGCCGACAAAATACACGACACACATGTACTAATCACAGGTTAACACTGTTTTACTGTTCACATGCAAGCTCCCTGTAGGAGTGTCACCACTAACAAACAGCTCATCAGGTAGAAGAGCATTGTGTATAACATGTGCTATGCACTTCTGGTTGCCAAGCAACTAAATGGGGGGAAAATTGTTATTGAAAATAAAAATAGGTAACAGAAAGTATTATTTGCTTGTACTTTACTTGGAGAAGGGAGTGAAGAGGTGATTACTCTCCAGGAGCTCTCTGTTCCTGCAGCTCATTTTATTGCCACACAGGTAAAGAGAATTACATTGAGAGAAATATCTGTTAATTAAAACTTAAATGAATAAGCTCAATTAATGACATCATTGATGTAACGGGTCATACTCAACCTCATTAGAATAAGTGCTCGTGGTCAATGTATCATGGTGATTACAGCAGGACTTAATGAAGCTCAGGCACCTTTCGTTTCCTGAGAAATGTCTGTCAGAAAGTTCAATGACGAGTGCTGGGAAAAGGCAATGTCATGGGTGTTTGTCTAAGAATTATGTCAATAGAAATATATATTCATTTGAAAAGGTTAAGATTATACATTATTACATGATTACAAATGCAGAAGCTGTAGCCAACTCTAGTCTCCAAATGCAAAATACCTGACTTAGCCACAATTATTCAATGAATCCAGTAGAAATCTACTCAAATAGCAGTGCAAGAAGTATTAATTGATTATTTACTTCAAGCTGGGTGCAAGACTTTTATATATAAATACACATTTTATAATTAAGTCCTCGCCAAATGAGTTCATGATGTTGATTCAACCAGTGTATTGTTTTAAATCTGGTGTCTGAGGAGAAACTGTTTGATTTTTTTTTTTTTTTTTTTTTACCAAAAACTAAAGAAGTGGAAGAAGAAGAACAGTGGAGATGTAGAAGGCTACAACAATGAAGAATAAAGTGGAGACTGTGGTTGATAAAGTTACAAAACAAGAAACTTAGGAGTCAATGAAAGATTAGTCTAAAATTAGAAAATAATCAATGGCAAAAACAAACAGGGATTAACATCAGTGTGTTGGAGACCAGGGACACAGATGTCACTTTATTACTTATTGCTTGAACAAGTTGGCATTTGTCAAATATTTTGGAGTTGGATATGTAGCTGTTGCATTTGTACAATTTAAAAAATTAAAAAGTTTTTCTTAACTGAGGAAGTTTCTCCACATTTGTTGGTATAATAACTGTCAGTGGCAGGAGGGAGAGACAAAAGCAGTAATAATGTGATGGAAAAGGACAAATTCAAGTAAAAAGTCCTGTACTTTAAAGCACAGAATAAATAGTAGATAAATGTATTTCATTATCAAAATGAAATGTACTCAATAGGCTTTATATCTGAACAGTTTGTGGCCAATTTAAATTTAAACACTTTATAGTTTCTGTTTGTCCCCCCCGACCCCGAGTACGGGATAAAAGGGTAGAATATGGATAGATGGATGGATTTATAGTTTCTATAGTTATAATATAAAAAAATTACCCTTGAATAAGTACATACAGTTGCATCAAACAGATATGCTCACTTACAGTTGCAGCCCTTTGCATTAACATACCTTTCTCTAGTGTCAGTGTGGCTGTAAATTATTTAAGTTTTACTAAACAGGAAGAACGTTTCCTCCTCTGTTTACACACACACACACACACACACACACACAAGCAGAGCTGAGACAAAACCGAAACGACCGCTCGTCGATCAGACGTCTACTCTGAGTTGAATGTAGGTTTAGATGAACCTGAGCTGCTGCTGTTTAAGACACGGCCAGGTGAGCACGGCATATTTCAGGTATCATGTAGACCGAGCGGTCAGAGAGAGAGTCGGCCATTTCACGGCCTATTTCTCTCCTTCCCTCAACGAAATGGTGACATTCTGCTTTGTCATTGCGCCATCACTCATAGCTCAGTAGGCCTCCTGACAAATTAACCCATGCCCCCAGAGTCGTTCAGCCTTGTCACTGCCATGAATTTATCATGAGAAATGTCAGTCAGTGCAGCGACAGACTCATCAGTATAGTTGTCACTTTTTTTATCTTAAAAAAAAAAAAAAAAAGCACAACTATGAGTGACGGAGCAGCATCACCTTCGTTGTCAATATTCTTATTCTCACTCAACTCAGTGAGAGAGTTGAGTTTTTGGCCACTAGGGGGAAACACAGTAGGACTGAACTGAACTGACTTATTTTTCTCTACTTCTGAAAAAAAGTGACTCTCATTTTGTGAAACAATATTAGAGTTCATTTGGAGCCGTGTTATATCAGCTAAATATTATATTAGTCCTTGTAACTGTGCTTTAGTTAGTAGCTAACTTTGTGTCTGTTTGCAGGGAGGATAGTGTGAAGAGGGTTTTTTATCGCTTTGCTTAGAAAACTGCCGCCTGCAGCTGCTGAAAGCGGCACTAATGAGAGCAGCGAGGCCGAATCCAAACAGTAAATTTGTGGGAAAGTCGTGGCAGAAGCTAAAAACGCTGTGCAGAACCGAGGCGAGTCGGACAGCAGAGTCGGGTGATAACTGCTTATAGGTTTATTATAATGAGGAACCCTTTTCACATTACACATAGTCGTTTGATCCATTGTTAGTGTAAAAATATTGATTAGAGCAGCTTTAAGGAAGACCGTGGAGAATACCATTGTCATTGTAATTATTGTAGATACAAGGGGGGACTGTGAGTCTGCAGTTAGATGCTCTATTGTTTAACAGCTTGTTGGCTAACTACCTGTTTTGATATAAAGTAGCTGCCATCAATCATCAAAACATCATCTCCAGGTAAATTTGATTAATGAGGCAGAAATAAACACTGCAGGCCAAAGGTCAGGAAAAAAAAACTGCCTGTAAATGGCCACCAGATGTTTATTAAAGTCTTATAAGAAAAGAAACCGTTAAAACCGACCAGGTATATTAAAATTGCAGGTAACTATAGCAACAATACATCTGCTTATTGCGGCATTATTAGGAAATAACTCTCACTGCAACCGACCCGGTTATTGGTTAGCAACATATCTGAACTACAGATTTGGTTGATGATTTAAACACAACACAACACGACCACCTTGTTTTCCTTTTCTTTCTCCATTTCTACCATTTAAAGCACAATAACAGATGGAGCTGTCACTGCGTGTTATTGCGAACATAAACATGTCATCACACATGTCATTCGTCATCACAGAATAGTAACGATGATAATAAACATATGGATTATTAATGCTGTAAATCCAGATCATGAATGTATCACAGTGGTGGTGATAGCTCTATTTTTCTTGGACACTCTTGTACGTGTCACTTTGGCAACATTTAACCTGCCGACAATGGCTGAAAATAGCTTGTGGCCTTTTTTTTTTTAATTGTATTGGATACAGGGCTGTCAGTTTTTTTAGTGTTGGTGAGTCGAAGTCAATGCCAGGACACGTGATGCTGAAAGGCTGTTGAGGAGCTTATCTGAGGTTTTAACTGGGCCAAACCTCTGCTATTACTTTAATACAGAAAAAAAAAAAAAAAACAAAAAGGGGATCAAGACCTTTATTTAGATGCCTCATCTCTTTTAAATGTCTCTGTATCATTGGGGACAACAGTAGAAACCCCTGCGAGCTCCACTCTCTGCTTTCTACCACTTGTAAATATCGATCCAAAAGAGATGCATGAGAAATTGATTATTCTATTCAAACACTGGTTCAGGTCAGAAGATATAAACAAGTTTGATTTTCTGCTTCACATAAGAACATTAGGTTTTTTTCACCGTAACACGTGCAAACATTTACAGAAGAGAAATTACAGTTTTTTTAACATGCATGACATGCTTTTCTACAGCATGTGCATGTGATTTTTTTTTCAAGTTAAGATCATAAATGTGTAAAGAATTGTCGTAAACATGGTTACATCAGATAATATTCAAAGTATTAAAGGCTGTGTCTCGCCGATAAAAACATCTTGTTATCCCTTAAGGCCAGAATTATGTCTCCTATCAAAGATTTGATGGTAGGCGACCTAATAGATGGGCCTCTTTTCAACCTCTTTTCAAGAGAGGGAATGAGAGAGCTGATCATCCAATCACTGCAGAGCATTAGGTTGAACAAAGTATCATTGCCATGGGAGACCAATTTCAGCTCAATTATATCCACTCCCTGCTGCTTGTGCCCTCTGTAGTGCTCAGCCAAGCAGCTGTGAAAGTTCTCTTCATCTTCCAAAGATGTTGAGATAATTATTTTTCTTAATAGTAAACTTAAATTTCAGTTGCACTGCTATTTTTTTTTTTTTAAATGTAAATGTCAGCTGGCTCTAAAATGGCTCCTCCACCCGTCCACCATTTTCACCACCAGATCTGATCTCAGGCCTGCCATCCCTGAGACATTTGTATTGACAGTTTGTCTTGGGATTTAGAGAGATAAGTCAATACCATGTCAGTCAAGTGTTGATGTGAATGCCGGAGCCGTAGGGAGAAGACGTAACGTGCACACACCCACTCACACTTCATACTCAATCACTAAAGACTTGATATATAGGTTAAAAAGTGCAACCACAGAGGTTAGACAGTCTGTGACATGTTGTGTTTTTTTATCTTTTTATGTGTCTTGGGAATTGACTTTACAGCTCTGTAGTGTAAATTCATGTGATACAGATGGTGATAATTAAGATCTATGCATTATATTTAATTCAAGAAGTAAAAGCAAGGATAAGAAAAGTGGTTTTGCTGTTTGGAGGAGAGGAGGTTTCCACCGGGACCAACAAAGCTCTGATACTTACTCTCTTTGTAAATTATCCTAGTTTGAGTTTGCTGCTGCTGCTTACACAGAAACTATCCTCAAAACTCTGACTGGAAGAAAAAAAGAAAGAAAGAAAGATACAAGAAAAAGTGATCTTTGTGTAACTGTTAACAGATAGGGCGTAGGAGAGAATACAAGCGCTAGGTCAGGTAATAGTTTGCAAGTACTGAAACAAAAAACAACAAATAAAAGCATCTTGGTGAACTGTCAGCCAGCCAGTTATTTTTATTTTTAAATGCTGTATGTGGGCTCTGATGTGGAGTTTTTTTTTTTTAGGCGTTGCTTGGCATGTGTGCACACATGTACTGTGATCTTTGCACATTATACTGCTAAAAAATCACTGTTTTTCATTTAATCATAATTTTTTTTTTCTGGGAAATATGCCAAACATTTTCTTCAGCATTTCACTTACAAATGAATTGTTGCTTTTCTTTGTCTTGTATGATATGGAGCTGACATTTGGCTAAATAAGACATTCATAGCTGTTAACTTTGGGCTGTAGAAAATCATCATGGTCATTTTTCACAATTTTTTTTGACGTCTCATACATCAAATTGAAGATTAATCGATAATGAAAATAATTGTGCGAGCTTCAGGCTGTGTGATAAGACTTAAGTTAATAATTCAACAGTCTTTGTGAGAAAATCATTTTAATATCAGCATTAAAAGTCAACTGATAAATCAGCTCTGCCAGTTTCAATCAACAAATACGAGTTTGTCAGATTCGTCAGAGACACAGACAGTAACTGGACGTGACAGTATGGAAATCACAAACATACAGAATATTTTAGGACGTGATTTTGTCACAGTATGTGACCCAGTCAGCACATACCTTACCTTATTTTATAACCCTTTATTAAGAAAGTTTAAGTTATTCTCTGCAGCTCAAAGTCACAAAAAATCCTTTTTTTTTTCTTTCTTTCATGTTCAAGATAAAAAAGAAACCTCCTCGACTTTTGTGCTTCCTTTTTCTCAAACATTAGTTATACAACTATTTGTGATATTGGCTGAAAATATCATTACTGATTTTAATACTCAAATATTATTTATGTCAGCCTTGAATATCCAGTACTAGTTCAAGTATAATCAGGTGTATAAATATATACAAATCAATAGGAAATGCATGTAAGATTATTCATGATGATGATGTCATTTGACATAACTGCTTCTCTTATTTCCACACTGTGGCTTCAACGTGTTGCTGTAAAAACAGGATTGGCTTAGTTAATCTCAGATTAAGTCAGGGAGGATTTCACTTAAAGTCTTTCTCATCATGTGAACAAGAATCCAGCCAGATTATTCTGCCACATTATTTTTGCTGCGTCAACCTTCATGTTCTCAAGCTGGTCGTAGTCCACACAGGCTTAATATGAACCAACATCAGCAGTGTTGAGTTTATTATTTATGCACAGCCTGAGCCACAGCTTCACTGTTATTGGCAGACTGTCACTCTGTAGCTCTGCACAACAACATTGTCAGTTTAAAGTGAGAGTGTTGATCAATGGTGTAATGATGTTACATGCAGGAGTATTTTCTTCTAAACGAGTGACTCAGAGAAGAAAGGAGCACAAAGAAGAGTTGGTGATTGTATTGAAGCAGAATCCAAACTTCTTCTCGAAACTGTTTTTTTAATTCTCAGACCTTGGCCACTTCCTCTGTGAATAGCGCTGCTGTTTTTGTCAAGGTGTGCTTACGCATGTCTGCGTTGACATGAAGCACAATGGGACCAGGAAATTAATTTTGAACGCCTTCGTCTGTAATTGAATCACGACGCTTGTCCGTGCCGCTGTTGTTCGCCAATAGTGAGGAATAATTGTCAAAGGGAAACTATGTCATTAATGAGTGAAGAGAGAGGAAAAAAAGGAGGAGACGGTAGATGTGGTAATGATGAATCTCGATGTGTTTCACAGTGCCAGGAAGCAGAGCTCTGTCTTCTCCCTGTGTTTGGGAAAACGGTGCCAGAGCAGAACTGTAATGGCCTCCTGTTTGCCTGTCACTGGAGGAGAGGGAGGAAGTTGAATGAGTGGAATTAGATTGCATTTCCCATCCCCTTCATTGTTATTTTTGGTCAAATAACACATTGCTCTTCCACTCACAAGCAGCAGCAAAAAGCAGTTGGTGTGTAATCAATCCTTTTGGAAGAGGGGGGGGCTCGTTCTCTGCCTGCCGCTGTGCACAAAATGGAATAAATGTGACATTAGGGACGCGGGTATCATTACCTTGATGAATTACGGAAGGTATAACGATTATGGAAATTGTCATCGACTGATCATTCGTCTCAATTTATTGCAGCTCAGTGCCACTGTGGCCCAGCACACTGAAATGTTATCATGTCAATAGTTCTAAGGGCTGTTATCAGTGCTTGCTTTGCTCTCACAATGGCCGAGCACTGTCGGTCTGTTGTACGCCATCCGTTGCAGTCCAGAGCTCATCAGCGGACCCCCTTGATAGTTGGTGAGGTGAAAGGAGAAACTAATTGAAAAATTGACTGGTCACAGTTGTTCACTGGTCATAGACTTGGAGGAAGATGTAAAGCTATCAATGAAAAGGGTTTGCCTCGATTTCGACTTGTAAAGGAGAAGCTCGATCTGGAAGCCTCTCTCTCTATCTTGTTGCTGTCGATCCTGAATCGAAGTAGCTCTATTAACTCACAGAGGAAATGCGATCACATCTAAAAATAGTATTTGAAGTGGTGATACTCGCGGCACAAACAGCGCAGCCATTTGTTTTTACAAGCAAAGTCAAAATCTCTGATTATTTCTCCCTCTTTAGCACATAATGACATTATCAGTTCGACCTACAGCGTATGGAAAAATTAAAAATCAATCCCCAAATTACTATGTCAATGCTCAACTAGAATTTACACACACATTACATTAACAATGTTGTTATGGTAATTATGTCTTTGAAGACAGAGTAGTGGTAATACAGCGTTGTGCAGCAACACAGTGAAGTGTGTCCCAAAGAGATTCCTGGAAAGATATTGCTCTGGTGCTCACTGTCAACAATATCAGGCCACCTCAGGGAGCTTGTTAATGCTCTGCATGTTTGCAAGTATTATCAACGAACCTACAATAAAAAGAGAGAGACATTTAGGCCCTTTTACTCACGTGACACATCACATTCCCCTTGTTGAGAATATATATGAATATGATTAAACCCATGACATTCATAATTTGCAGTGCAGTGGTGAAATTGGTAAGCCTCTGAGACAATAAATCATAGTTATGTCAACTGCGCTCATTAGACTTCAATTTATGAAAATTGTGCAGGATATGAAGATTTGCAAAGGTCCAGACTCAATGAAAGCCTGTGATAGAGCCCCTCTGGAGAGTTTTCTAATCGCTGCAGCAGGAATATGGCCCCGTAATGGAGGACATATCTCTTCATTAGCCCTGTGTTGGAGTACAGTAGCGTTCACTCAGGCTTTGATAAACGCAGTGCTGTTTTCTTACCCTGGCACTTTTAGCACACAAAAGTTGCCTACGTTTAACCAAGTCCTCTCGGAGTGGATGTTATTGCTTATTGCTCTAAGTGCAATAACCAGCTAGGGAGCGCATAATGGTGTACTTAGCCAACATTAGATCAGAATCACTTTTACTTGCACAGGACAAGCAATTTGGCAGAGCAGCTGCTGTTTAGGTAAAGCAGGATTTTATTACAAGGTGGTCTCAGTATTACCTAAATCCCACCTTCACTCCTCCCCTTATATACTAATGATTTCACTCTGTGTGTGTGTGTGTCTGTGTGTGTTGGATATTAAGAAGCACGGTGCAGAACAAACGGCCATGTGAAGTCGCTGCAACCACATCTCAAGTTCGCAGAGGCTCCGAGGCTTCGGTGTGGTCGTACTTCAAACCAGTGAAGCTGCACAAGGTCGCACCAGTGCTCACCTGTGTGTTGTCTCACTGGCAACACATTTGTTAGTCCCAGGCTAATCTCCCACAGGCCCTTCTCAATCTTAAGCTTATTAAGGAGCCGTACGGACATCATTAGGCTGAGGGGAGGTTTGGAAAAGGGGGGAGGATTATGTATTTTTTTCCTTTTGCTGAAGGGAGAGAAGTGTCTAATTTTTTTGGAGACTGGGGAGACGGCGTTTAGAGATTGAATAATTGACAGATCTTGTCATTTGTCTCTGACCTTTATTGAGCATAACCACGTCCGTGAACTTATTTATAACTGAACCAGATTCAGATTCTTTGTGCAAGAAGGAAAAAGTGAATGTGGTGACAGAGGCTAAAACATTTTCAACCCACACAAATAATTTTCATATGGTCCTGAACATGAGAAGAGACTGAGAGTTAATGTTCTCTGAGGACGGAGAGCGAGACAGAGGTTTCACTACAATTATTTTGGAGCATCTTGGTTCCTTAATGCAGGATATTTCTTGTTGGAATCGGAGGTGTGTGTGTGTGTGTGTGTGTTTGTGTACAACTCAATTGGTAATAGGGGGCACACACTCGGGGGAGAGGAAAAAACACTTACATGAATCAAACAGGAACACACAAGTGGTAAACTTCAGACTGTTTATTGCTGAGAGGGTAGAAACAAGTTTGGCTCCACTTAATTTTAGCTTCCTCCTTAATTTACACTAACCAGACAGTTACATTCAGAATCTTTCATTTCAATCTATAAACTAATTTTATTCTTAGATAGAAAGAGGTTTATTTGACGTTAAGAGGTAGAAAACATGCAGCCCCAAGTGTTTTGGGTGCTCCATACTCTTCTTTATTATCAGTATGTAATACTAAAAAAATTACACTCCAGTGCCATTTCCAAGATTATATATTCACTTAAGCAACCACTTTAACGTTTTTCCCAAATAAATAAATTTCGGAAAGCTGTTGGTTAGCAGCCTGAAAATTAACCTTGTAGCTGCAGGTGATTTGTAATTCAAATCACACAGAGAGAAAAAAATAAATTATCTTAAACTAATATTATATCTGTTGGATCTGGAGGATATTTTCTTTCTCAGGAAATCCACAAAAACCCACAACAACAACAACAACAACAACATTACAAAAATGTAAATTATACAAATTATACTCTGTGGTGAATATATTCAAAAGACAGCAAGTAAGAAAAGTACCAAGGTTTTATTGTTATATATATATATATATATATATATATATATATATATATATATATATATATGTAGATAAAAACTTTCCATTTTTTTACAAAAATATCCAGACACTATTTTCTTAGAAATTGACAAAAATGTCTAAAAATGTTTTGTAATGTTAAGAAAATCCTGGCTCCACTTCAACGATGTCGGCTCCAAAATGTGACAGTTTCTTCTCCGGCTCAGGCTCCGTCCCTCCACCAAGTTTGGTGCAAATGGATTCAATATGTTTTTGTGTAATCCTGCTGACAAATAAACAGACACGGCTGAAAACGTAAAGCTGCTGCAGCGGCCGAGGTAATAAAGAACGACCCAAATGTAGTTTCTCATTTAGTGTGACTCTGTGCAATATGTTGCAATCGAACAGACATTTGCACAACTTATTGCCTGTTTCAGCGTCGACTATTGGTCTTTAGTCTTGAAATTGACTTGAACTCGGCTCAGACGGGCTTGACACAGCCTCAGGTACAATTACAACAACAGGAGAGAGGAAGTAGACAGAGCACACAGTGCACACAAGGACATGAAGGATTTCACCTGCAGTGCAGGAGCAGACAACACACAGTGTCCAGTAAGTCAGGACACTTCTCCGACTTCTTTCAGTATCACTGTTACTCCAGTTGTGCACGAAGTATGTTTTTATATTTATATAAATACAGTTCTATATTTCTCTATTATATTCATGGGAAATGATGAGGTTTAGTTACTGTATTTGCAGTAAACTCACAGGTCATTTTATACTCATAGCCTGATTTGAAGTAACACACCAGTGATTGAAGTTATATTATCACGTTAAAGCTTTAAGATTATCTATCTGTGTTTTATAATATTTAGATTCCTTTTTTTCCCTTTTATTTTGAGTAAAGATAAAAAATAATTTCACATTCAGTAGAAGTAGTGAAAATGAAAAGCCTCCCTGTCTGAACAGACAAAGATAAGAGAGCCACCTACAGAAAGTCCTTCCTTATCAACACAGTGGCAGTGATCACAGATAGATGAGCAGAATAGCAATAACCACAGACTGACAGATGACGATGTGTGTGTGTGTGTGTGTGTGTGTGTGTGTGTGTGTGAGTGAGTGTGTGTCAGTCTCCAAACTGAGTGACAGTTCAAGTACAGTCAGTGATGTGGCTGGAACCTGCAGCTCCGGCCGCAGCGTTTCTGTGTTGAGGTTTGCGTGTTTTTTTTTTCCCCGTGTTGACATGATCTTCCTCCGGGCGCCGCGGCTTCCTCCCACAGTCCAGAGACATGCAGTTTTGGTTAATTGGCAACTCTAAATCGCTCGGAGGTGTGAATGTGAAAGTGTGAATTGTTGTTTATCTCTATATGTCAGCCATGTGATAAACTGGCGACCTGTCCAGGGCGGACCCCGCCTCTCTTAGCCCCAATGTCAGCTGGGATTGGTTCCAGCATCATCAATCCCCCCCAACCTCCCCCTGTAAACCTCAGAGGATAAAGCTAACGGATGGATGGAGTAATGTAATGTACAGTTGGCACAATTAAGCAGAAAAAGAAATCAAGTCCTTTTTTTTTCAGTTTCATCAGTATCGCTGTAACCCAAGGTAACCTTTATAGGAGTATACTGTATCTACACAAAAAGCTATTTTCATATTAATGATTACACATTTTGGGGAAATTTATTCCAGAATTGGATTAGGTTTTATTCATGCAGAACTCCCAGTGTTGCCTTAAAGACCATCTGCCAAACGTCTGCTCAAATAAAAACACAAATGACAAAAAATGTGATATTTATGAAGTTGAATACAGCAGGCAGTGTCAGCCTGCCTGTGATTCCACGCAGATAATGTTACACTATATATTATTGTACAGTACGATGTGAATAAATTACTTAGTGAAAAAAGTAACCAGCTGCTGCTGTGACTGCTCTGCCACCACCTGTTGTATTCCACATACCTGAGTGAGTGTGTTTTATCTCTCGCCGCTGCCATCTTTACTTACCGCTGAAGCTTTTCAAATTAACTGAGTGGAGTTCACGAGGTCTCCCACCACTAGCTTTGATTTGCCACAGGTGTCATCCCTTTGAGGGTGTCCATCCATCTGAAAAACGCAGAATGACACTGAGCCTGACTGATATTTCAAAAAGGTATTTCATCTTACTGTCTCTCTTTAGCCACATATTGAAAAATCTGAAATCAATTTTTGTCAGATTGAAGTTTAAAGCGCTTGTAGAATTTTATTTTTGTCACCCAGAAACTCCAGCTATAACAGCAGCTTATTATTTAACGCCACATGTGGAGGATATGGTGATAGTACAAGGCGAACATTTTGATCTACATGGTAGGAGTTTTTTTAATTACCTTTGAACTGGCCCTAAAATTGTTTTCTAGCTGTCTGTTTTCTCGGGGTCTCTACTTCGCTCTTTCAACTTGGTGGTGCTATAGCGACCCACTACAATCAATAGAAATGTTCAGCAAATGGCCTCAGAAGGAAACCAAGGCCCTCCCATCTCGTTTCAAAGTGTCCTCTGAGGTTTGAAAGCTTGGCAGAGAGGCATCCATCTCTGTCCTCCTTTACTGTGGGTGACTGTGAAACATTTCAGTCCTATCAATACAATTCACACACATTTGCAGAAAGCTAACGTTTTCATTTTTATTGAAGTATTATAATTCTTTTATTGCCTGACATAAATTTGTATTTGCGAATTAAATGTTTACTCTTTTCTTCTTCTTCCTTCGTATCTTTTTCTTCGGAAGGGAAGAAAGGTGCTTCCCTAAAATCCTCACTGTATAACCGAGGGTGAAAGCTGTTTTGTCCCTTTGGAAGGAATTCATTTCCACATGAAAAGAGAAGTTTTGTCCAATCCCTTTATACATGTCCATTTGGTTTGTGGAACACAATACTAGACTGAGAAAAGGCAATAGCCTCTACAGTGTGGATATAATGCACTTCACACTTCTACAGACTGCACATGAATTGTTACTTGTGCTTTTTAAGGGACATCGGACAAGACAAGACACAGCTTTGAACACATTAGATTCGCTGTCTGACCCCTTGGGGACAAATTCCTGCATACATAGGAAGAGTATAAGGGAGAGCATGCATAATTTGTCTTTGGCTTTTTTATAATGTCCACAGGTCTCTCTGTCCCCACGGTGTGGCCCATCTGTTTTCTCTGCTGATACTGTACATGTGTAAAACATAAGGCGGTGAGCAGAGATACGCGGTTTTATTCTTTAATGTATGCTATACTCTAGGGCTTCAATGGTGAAGTTTCTGGTTCATGTTTTGTGTATTCACGCTCCCTGCAAGCTGTAGGTAGCCTGGGAAGCAAATACAGCCAATAATAGGGTAGTATGTTCCTGCATTTAATTTTAGTGACTATTCCTGACTCTAATCTATGAGTCCAAACAAGGCGCCGCGCTACAGGATGCATGAATCAAACACTGCATGTTCACGCTGATAAAACTGAAACTCCACCATCGATATATATGATTTTGTCTGTGGGCCATTTGTTTTATGTAAAGTACTTTTTTTCACTTGAATCCTTGCATCTCCATCTCATTACACTTTCCAAGTTACACTTTCAAATTCCCTTCAAACCTCTTTTCATCATGCAAAACACGATGGTGAAACCATATGCACACTCATCACACTGTGCTTTGGTCTTTGAATTTAGATGTTGAAAGTGACTGGCCTCCAATAGAGGGCACAGTTGACTGCGTGGACAAGGAGTGAGTGCGTCTGGGAGAGAAACTAGAGCCTTTTGCCGAAGGTCTCATAAAAACAGAGAGTGGGAGAGAAGGAGAAAGAGAGCGATAAGCAAATCTGTATCAAGGATGGAAAATAAAGACAAGTTGTAGTAACATTTTTTGTGAACAAGAATAAACTTTTTTTTTTTTTTTGGTTCAAGAAAGTGAAGGACTGTTTAATCTATCATTAACCCCCTGGTGTAGCAAACTTAAAAGAACTTTCATGTTAGTAAAAAATGTTGCTTAGTAACTAACTTCCACATAGAGTCTGAAAAGCCCCTAAAAATATTACGATGGAAGAAGAAGTGACTTGAAGGAAGCAGGAGGAGTACTGGCTCCAGACGTCTTTACAAGAATTCATCTCCTTTTTCACGTCTTTTTTTTTTTTCTTTCTTTCTTTCTGTCTTGCTTCCCCTTTTTCATGTGCCCTTGACTGAACATTGAATGGCAGGGTTGGAGATAGATTGTTGGGCCGTTGCCTTTCATGCAGATAATGCCATTTGATGGAGGCAAGTTTTTTGATGTGCTCCGGCTATAATAAAAGAATCAAGCGTAGAAGGCCAGGGCTGATTTTTGCTTGGAGAAAAGCTGTCCTCAGTGATAACTTCATCACCACATGTGGTCGGACGTGGGGTAAATTCAGGAAGGGGATTAAAAAAAAAACTGCCCAGTCAGAGCTGCAGTAGTTGGACCCCTATTGAGCCACGGGGGCCTGCAGACCGTAGCTTGAAGGTCTGTGATCTACCACTGGTATTGTTAGTCTTTCTCTCTTCTCTCTCCCTCAAAACCAAAAAAAAAAAAAAAAAAAAACGACTCAGCCTCAAAATGCCTTTCTAGTGGGATTAGTGGGCCTGTTGCTTTTGTAATTAATGAAATTCTGCTTTCCCTGGTCTATCGTCTAAATGCTATCATTTGAAGCCTATCAGATAGGGTCCCGTATGTTTTCTTCAATCACAAAGCTAATTCAAAGTAAATGTGTTTTTTTTTTTTTTTTTTCTGTTTTTTTTTTTTTTGGTTTAAGACCAGGACAAGGCTGGAGAAATAATAAAAAAAAATGGCCTGGAGTCAAATCGAGAGGCTTATCTGTGTTACTGGAGCTCATCAAGATGAAGTTTTCAAACTTGAAGAAAAATTCTTCAACTTCAAATTCTGTATGAGGAGGCAAAAACCTCAAAATGTGAATGTGACCCCTGAAGAGAAAATGGACCATACGTATTACACACCTCTTCTGCAGCCAATCACCCTCTCTTACTGATTATGGATAGAGCAAATAATATATATATATATATATATATATATATATATATATATATATATAAAACCAATAACTGAATGAATCCAAACTGGATTCATCGTGTTTATCAAACAGTTTAATTAACAGCTTGAATAACCTTTAGTGAGCTGGTGTTCTGTGAGAAATAACACATTTATTTACATCAGGCTGCTTCTTCTCCTGTCTACCTCTTTTTTTTCTTTTTCTTTCTTTTTTTTTTTTTTTTTGTCAAAGTGACTGAAGGTGAGAAATTTGGAGGTTTGAGAGCCGGCCAATTATGTGGCAGTGTGCTCAGGTTTTATAGGTAGGGCTTTAATGAACAGCTTCTCAATAGAAAAGAGGAAAAGAAGAGGATGAGAGAGCAGGAGAGTTGGAAGAAAGACAGGCAGGTAGGCTGAGAGCAGAAATCAACCTCTGCTCTTCTTCTTCTTCAATTTACACACACACACACACACACACACACACACACACACACACACAAACATCTATATATTTATATTCATGTTTATGTTTATGTTTATACTTATATGGATTTTCTTGGCTTGTAATTGACTGAAAGCTTGTAGTTGTTTCTTAAGGTGGAATCAAAGTGATGAAGTTAGATGTTAATTAAGTTTTGTAGCTGTTTGCATGTTGCTCATCAGGGTGAAGGTCATAGTTGACCCTCATTTTATTATTATTATTTTTATTATTATTATTATTATTATTATTATTATTATTTGCGGCCTCCACCGGTGCTGATAGGCAGAGCAGACCAGGGGCGACGCTGAGGGGAAGCGACGGGATGCGCAGTTTATCAGCTGACAAGTGCATATCGGACAAAAGAGCAGCTGAGCTGCTGCTGAGCCTCCGCATCCTGCACCGACTCACTTTTACCGCTTTTTTTTTTTTTTTTTTTTTTTTTCCATTTCTAAAACGTCCTGCGCTGTGACAGGACACACGCGTTTACCTCCTCGAAAGAGGCGGACAAGTGTATTGTTGGAAGTAGTATTTGAGCTGAGCCCGAAACACGGGAAGGACTGAGGAAGAAGAAGAGGAAGAGGAAGAGGAGGAGGAGGAGGAGAGAGCAGAGAAGGAGGGAAGATTTCAGAGCAGAGACACGTTTCTCGCGGAGCTGGCAGCTGCAGCTCCGTCTCTGCTCCTGACACCACAACGCAACATTAAACCCTCCACTCTCACAACACTGGACGGTTTCAACGCGTAACCGTGCCAAGAGATTCCTTGTTTTGTTTTTGTTTTTTTCCTTCCTCCGTGGAGATTTTGTCTGTGAAGATTTACAACTGTGTCAAATTGCACACGCGGCTATTGTGGTGAAGGGAGCAGGATCTCTGCGACGCGCTCTGCCGCTGCCGCTGCCGCTGCTGCTGCTGCCGCTGCTGCAAGTTTGGACTAAAACAGAAGCGCACCGCTGGAAGTTTCTGTGCAGCTGAAGCTTTGTGCAGGTCAGTGCTTCTGTTCGTATTTTTATCAATTCGCCTTTGCTCCAAATGGATGTCAGCCGCGCGTAATTTAAATAAATGGCAGAATCGGTGGTCCTCGTTTGGTGCCTAATTTGGTCTGTTCGCTCTGTTGCAATATCCCCTGACATGATGTTGGAGCCAGAGCTCCCAGCCTCCCTCCCCTCTCATCACTATCTTGATAAAATGAATTAGATCACACTTTGATTCATGCCCTGTGGATTTTTTTGTAGCTGAATTGCAGTTTTGTTTGAGTGAAAGTGTTGAGCAAGGTGCATGCCTTATTCTGGCTCCAATTATAGAGAAATTCATCATAAACATCAAGTTCAGCAGCACAAAAAATACAGTTTGTAATAGTCACCTTGATATGGAAAGTAACATTTCGTGCTTTTTAAAGATTTTGCAGATCAAAGGGCCCAGGAAACTAAAATATTTTTTCTGTTTTTTTTTTTTTTAACAGAGCTATTGAACTACTTTTTTTTTTTTTTTTTTAAACAATAAGAGCATCACCTCTCACCTCTGTCCTCATAAGGACCAGGACCTCTGACCAGGAGGTGACACAGTAGGAGGCTTAGCTCAAAAAAAGGATTTAAAAAAAAAAAAAGAAAAAAGGAATTCATCTGCTTTTAATATTCAGTTCTTAAAGCCTGAGCTTCTTCCATGGGGTTCATATCACCTGCAGAGATAGCTCAGCTCAATCCGCCAATAATACAAGTGACGATGAGCTTTACACACTCACACACTTATACACATTTGCTTAACTGTAGCACATCTGTGGCTTCAGCCTCAGGTGGAGGAGGTGGAGAAACTTCATCAGAGTCTCTGAATGAATTTGAACGAGGCCTCCAGGAAGGTTGTGTTTGGTTCAGGGATTCAAAACCTCTTGAGTCAGACGTTCGCCTGCAGAAGCTGCAACTTTGAGGGTTGAATTTTCTGCATTAGAAGAGAAGGGCGGTTGCCTGACAACCAACAGACAGAAGGAAATGCATTTGTTGATGTTATTGGTGATTTTGTTTTATTTATTTATACATCTTTTTAAGGAAGCGAAGCTCATTTAAAAGGACAATTTATACATGAGCTGGGTTAATTTTCTTCCCCTTAAGTGTGTCTCTGCTCTATAACATGGTGACTACTTGTCTCCGTGTTTGGCATGCGCCGCAGAGAAATGGTCTTGATTTCACTGTGGCATCAGACACAAGACGCAATCAGCAAACACACGCATCTGAGTCCACATGATAGCCCAGAAGGACACGTATATCTGTCCAGCTAAATTGATTTATAGCTATTGTCCTGAGTGTTGTTGAGGAACTGCAGCAGTTGAGGTCATTTTCTGTTTCCTTTACTCCTCCTTTAACAAGGACGGGGGTTTAGTTAAGTAAGATCTTCAGCCTCACCTCAGGCCTTAGTGATGAATAATGTCAGCCAGAGGAATCACACATCCTCTTCTCCGTCTCAAATCATAACATTCGCTTCTATTATCGTGGTGTTTTGAGATTTGTTGGGTGTAAAGTGGCAGGTGTATTGTGAAAAATCTGATTTTCACATGATCGATATTCTCATCTCAATCATTTAGCCTTTGGCTGTGTCACGGGGGCCACATGAGCACAAAAATAAAACGACTCATGGTACTAGAGGAACAGTCTGTCTTCCTCGTGCCAGCCTGTAAAAGCATTACAGTGACACTTATTGGGTGATATTGAACATGTGGTTTTTCTAATAGGGCACTAGAACATGAGTACAGTTTGCATTATCCTTTTTCAAAGCTTTGATGCTAATTAAAATAGACTTTCTATGAATCATACGACACAATCTGTGTTACTAATGTTGTGTCGACTTCCACAGAATCCTGATAAATGAAGAGTGTTGTGTTTACGCTCTGCAGAAACACACCTGGAGTGAGACAGCGCCCCGGTGAATACTGGGCTGTCGACACATTTTTGCACAGCTCTACAGAGAAAAATAAACAAATCTCTGTAGTTGTGTGCTAAACTCTGCCATAATGAAGCTCAGAGACATTTAAGCTTTCTGCTGTGACCCCCCTCACTGAGGCTTTAGCCTCGGCTTCAAACTTCATTGCCCTTTAATCCCACTAATCAAAGTAGGTGACTACAATTTCAGACACAGCTGAAAGCATGAAATTCTCAGGGTGATTTTCGCTCTGCTTGTAGCTTAAAAATCATCTAATGAATTCAGAAATATTAGAAGAACTGTATACACAAAGCTGCCACTCCATGTTCCTGTCCTTAAGTAATTTCCCCTTTCATTATTCCTGCGGAGAATTTAATATTCTGTGTGATGAGAACAGCCTCCTTTAGGGATAATGTCGGCTTGAATACTGGCCCTAAACAGTTTTATAGATTGTTAAGGGGCAATCAAGATGACTCCTCTCCCTCAGTAAAAATTACTCCTCTAAGATCTGAGAGATATGGAGGCAGAGTCGATGCACAGACCAGGGCCTATAATATTTCACCTTATTACTTGTGGATGCCGACAGTGACTCAGAAGATGACCTTATGAATTGTAACATTTGATATGGCAAACAGCATGGCCGACTCGCCTGTTTCAACACATCAGAGCAAACATGTGAAGGTTAATGCAGCCTGACAAACTACCCACAGTTCCCTGAGCTCGGCGGATCGCTTCCATGTCATATTTACTTTACATAATTGGTGCCCTCTAATCTGTTACTATTAACACACAGCCTGCCTGGCTATTGTCTGCTGCGCTCTCTTTCACCTGTTTTCACTCTCACTACATTTTCCCCTTCCTCCCACAGGAATAGCTGGACATCATGATAAATAGCCGGTGTGAAAGTAAAGCATGCCGTGATGTGTTTAGTATCTGTAGAAATGTAAAGAATCCAGACGCTGGAATGGACCAAACCTCCATTAGCAGACAGTCGTGGCGCTTATTTACTTTTAATGACCTTGGGTCAGAGGATTATTTGGGTTTTCTGTTGCAACGTGATACTTACAGCAAAGTTTACGCTCATGGCAAAAAAAAAAAAAAAGAGCGTGTTTTTTTTTTCTGCAGGTTGCCAAATTATTGCTGAAAGTCACCCCACGATTTGGGGGGAGGAGATTGCATGTTCTTGAAATGTGCTTAGAGTAGGAATATTTAGTGACAGGACTTGATGCATTACCACTGTGGTCCTTAACTACATTGTACGCTGCACGAGAGAGAGAGAGCAACGCCATATAAAAACAAAACATGGATGGTATGGATGTGAACACTTTAGGACTGTATATACTTATATATCCTGTCTCCTAAGCCATGATAATGTGTTTTAAAATTTGCTTTATAGACGCAATTTATAGTTTATTCTTTCTCTAGTTTATAAACATCTTTTATGAAATTAAAATATTAATGCCGTGAACAGTTTGAGTAACAGCCAAGGCTATAAATTGAGTTTTTTATTAGGCTAAAAATGGATTTACGTCGTATTTTCCATCTCGAGTATCTGCTCTGTGTGATGTGATACCTGCCATTGCATTTTGATTGAAAAGGAGAGAGGCGTGTTCTCAGGGGAGCAGCCACCGAACCCGCTTCATGGCTATTGTAGACGCTGCATGACCTAATGTGTTGTGCATAACATCAACTGCTCCCTGAATCTTCACACAGCAAATAAAATGTGCAAATAAGCTGGCAGTAATGTAAACGCGTAGGTGTTCATGAACAAAGAAGCTGAGGCGGTAATTGTATATGATGAAGTGGAAGCCACTATACAGCCATGTATGTATTCACTTAAAATTGAGAAGGAAAAAAAAAAAAAAACAAATACTGAAGCGTAACAGCTCTTGGTTTTGTTTCAAAATTTTACTGCTGCTTCTTTGGCCAAAGCAGGCTGAGATGAAAGCCACCTGCGATTAGCCACAGGATTCTGTCCTGCTGGTCCAGCTCTGGGAGCAACACCGCTTCACACTGTTGTAACCTACAGATTAACATTTATGGCTCAGCATGCTCTGGTGGACTTTCTGGGTCAAGACCAAGTGGCAAGATTGAGGAGTGGGCCGGACTTTGTAACAGCATAACTCTCCCCTGTGCTCGCAGGCTGAGTCTGGCGGGGAAAGTCAAACAGAAATGTGCTTAGTTCTGTCATAGGGAGAACAAAATAGAAAAGCATTGTGGTCTCTGCTTGTGAAAATTGCCCTTAGTGAATACCAGCGTGATGTCTAGGTTCAGCTTTTGAGAAAAACAGACGTTAGACTCAAACTCAGAATACCTTATTTATTTAAAGGACAATTCGTGGCAAACACTTGCTACTGCACATAAATAGCCTTGCCTTTAAATTCATAATATATTGTCAAGTTAACATGAAAATATTGATTAGACAGGTACTTTTATTTTTCAGTCAAGTTCAAAACTTTTTTTTTTTTTTTTTTAATGTCCTTCATGGTGCCTAAAGAATGTTTTGCTGTAATTGCACAAAGCAATATTAGCACCGTAGGAGGTTTCCCAGAATAGCTTCAACCTGCCAAGGGCCTCGGGTCTGGTCTTTTGTGGCCCTTGGACAGCCCAGTGGGAAGTTGGGCGTCAGCTATGCTTGTCGTTGGAGCTGCTTGACGGCTTCAATAATTCAGCTCATGCGACCTCTGTGAAGCCGAAAGCTGTGAGGAAGCAGTGGCGGGGAAGAGGCAGAGGCGCTGGTTCGTAGGTAAAAGGCGGTCAGCAAATGCTTCCTCTGTCTGTTTATTGTCAGCAGCATGGAAAAAGAAGAAAATATTGAATATCACACCATTGAGGAGTGTAAAACTGGCACCTCGGAGTCAGAGTAATGGTATACAGGTCAGCAATCTTTGACTTCCAGTGGAGAATGGTGTGCATTCTCAAGGTGCGCTCAGTCAATCGCTACCGGGCAGATCCTCCAAGTTTCAACCCTGGAAGTGAAGAAACCAGTGCAATGTTGGTGAATTCTCAGATTGATGTTTCTTTAATAAGGCCTACAGTCTCTCAGTATTCTGATAGTGTGCCATCATGACCTACATACTTCTTAAAACGCTGACAACTAGAGAATAAAACCCTCCAGTTTCTTTATGTATTGTGTGGTGTAGTGGCACCATGTGCCTAAAGATAAAACACTCAATAAATTATTCTCTGTTAAGTGCAAAAATTGTGTTCATTGTGCATCTGATTTTGTATTACCTCTTAATTTCTTCTATCATTAAAGTGAGTAATTTGATTCCCTCTTGTTTAAAGTGTCTGTGTGGTCAGGTTTGATATTTTTTCAGTTGCAGCAGCGCTGGACTATTTCATCCCATTACACTATTGAAGCTTTTCCCTCATCGCTTCACTTTTCCTGCCACTATTATGATTGCTGTGTTTTCCATCTCCCACTGGAGATGCAAAAAAATAGGGAGCGTTAGTTTGTTCTACAGTCATGTGAGATGCATTTGAATGACACTCAATGTCAGCACTTTAGATATCTCTCTGCAGTAGAATTTTTATCTGGTAGCCAGGTTTGTATGCTCCCAGCATTTCAAATGTAGTTTGAGTAATGACTTTCAGTCACTCTCCGAGTGCTCTGTTGATGGCTTATAGTAGAGCTACAATAAAGTCTCCAGATGTCTAGATTAGGCTGTCAAGGAAGACTGATACTTGATTGAGAATTTATAATTAAAAAAGCACTGCTGGTTATATAAATAAATAAGATACTTTGCAATAATCCCCTAGTTTTTTCCTCAGCGTGATTCAAGGTCTCAGAGCCCTTTCCTTTTGTTTAGCAGATATGTTTTGGACAGATATGATGTGAATTTCATTCTTTCAATCACCCTCCCTGGCGTTGTGATTGCTCTGTAGGTTCATTACAATGCAGCTGCGGTATCGGCCCAATTTAATTTATTTCTGTAACAATGGGTCGATCATGGATTTGTCTGTAAATTGCCACAGGTCCGTGGAGTTGATTTTATTTTTGCACACCATGGAGTCAATTCATTATGAGTAAGCATTAGACTGCAATTGTTGACACCGTCTTGTAAGATTCTCAATTAAGCGAATGTACATGAACATCATTACTTCCTTTGATCCCTCGTGTGAAATAACATTGCATTGATACCAATTTGAGAGAATGGAAAACTGTAGCCCATTGAATTAAAACTGTCTGGTGTAATTGGGTGTGTGATATGGAACAGGGCATATTTTGATAAGAGCTGGCTTGAACAGTAGTAGCCTTGGATACAGATAAACGGTGGAGACTGTATGTGTGAATGCACTGAATAACCTGCTATTACCACGTGAGATAGAGGGAAATTCTGCAAGAGAAACATTATAAAACCCTGCGTATTTTATATTCCAATTGTCCACACCCAACAATTACATTTTAAAAAATGAATTTGGCTGCGCTAGCGGTTTCCCCACTAAACATTCAATGAATATATAACTCATACTGTCACCAGTGAAGGGTTATTTGGGGGATTTGTAAACATCCCTGCTCAGCTTATTATGTTGTATCCTGGCATTGGCAGATGCCTTCTTTCATTATTTAATTCCCATGGACAAAAAAAAAAAAAAAACAACAATAAAATGGATAGGGTTAGACGTTGACCGCTATGATTTACCATTTACAGACAAGAAAAGTTTTATAAAAAAAAGAAAAGAAAAGCAAAACACTGAGTTCAGCACAGCTTTCTGGTGATTTGTTTTTCATAGTCACAGTAGCTTTGTTTGTCTTCTAAATGTGCTGAAACTATGAGGGATAAGGCTTCAAGCTCAGTGTGTGTGTGTGTGTGCGTGGAATAATGTGAAGTGGCTGTATCAGAGATTTGCATCACTTTACTCCACTTGTGAATATTCTGCGTCATACGATCAGACAAGAGACTTAGCACGAAGCAGGATTTCATCAGTCTTCCTGAGAGTCTCACTGAGAGTAGGAAGCTCATCCGTCAACAACTATGCTAAGGATATAGCTGCCACATAAATTTAATTGCTGGTAAATACTGTCATGATTTTGTTTGCTCTTTTTTCCCCCCAGCTCTCTAACTTTCTTTTTCTGTCTCTTCTCTTTATACATGGTCAATGTTTGTATACATTTTATTGTAAGCACTGGACGGTTTAGTATAACTCAGCTCAAGAAGAAGGAAACTTTGCAGAAGTTGATCAGATCGTGAAGAAACCGCTATATAAAAAATCAGCTAATGAAAAATTGATCGTCTCTACTGTGATTGTCGTGTAGTTTTAGGAAATAGTTCCACACTTCATGTTGCAGTGAGGGATTTAGGCATTGAGCCTCAATAAAGAACGAACACAATCTGGTTGAGATGGCATCCAGAATTCACAGAGTCTGGGCAACGCGTTGCAGACAAACACTTCTGTGTCTCCAAAATCACTGGTGTCAGGGGGAAACAGGCAGCATCTGATGGAACACTGCCCTGGTTCTCCCTCTCCCCTTATCCAACCGCCAGGAGGCACAAAAAAAGAACTGAAGAGAAACTGAAAGAGGAGAGGGAGAGAGGAGCGTCGAGGAGGAAAGAGAGAGAGAGAGACTCGACAAGATGAATTATGCAAAGCTGTCAGAGGCGGCTATTGTTGGAGGTGCTGGCTGTGTTAAAGGGAGCCAGCCCTGATCTCCACCAGCTCCATCAACCACTCTCACCACTCCCCATGGCTGAGAGCCGTCTGATCTGTGCTCCGGCAAATGGCCAACAACAAGATGAGAAGGAGGAGGGGGTTTGTGAGGGGTGAAGGGGGCCAGGCCACTTGGTGACAGGTAGATTGTCTTGGAGGGACACACCAGCGACGACAAGTACGCTCTTTATTACCATTATTTACGGAGGTCACCGACGGGGAGATCTGAGCTGATATGTACAGCAGCCCCACGGAAATATAATTACCGAACAAAGGCTTAGTCGAGAGTTGCCATTTCAGCATTCTGGTCAGCGCTGGCTACTCCTGTTTTGCAAAATGCTTTGTGTGCTGAAGTCCTGGAGTGTGTGCCAGCTCAGTTTATAAGCTGGTGTGTTTGTTTATTAAATTAGTTTTTTGCACAGAACTTTTTATCAATTCTAACTCATCTTAGAAGTCAGGATTTGAAATAATTTTTCATTGTCGATGACTTTTTGGTTAACTTGTCAGAAAAATGCCCCTCACAATCTCTCGCGTAGCCTGAGGTGATGTCTTGAAAATACGTGTTTGGTCCAGTCAACAGTTGAAAAAGATGACGACAATGATGCAAGAAAAAAAAAAATCCAACTCAGACTTGGAGAATGTTTGTTCGATAAATCGCTCTTAAGGTGAAGGGATAGTGGTTTCCTAACACGAACACGCTGTTATAGTTAAGGTTCAAAATGATTTGTTGATATCACAGGAGACTTCATTTCATTTCATTTTCTCTAAGTTAAAGTGGGAGAGAGAAGAGGTGGAGGAAAAAAAAAAACATGATGTCATCAGTATTTACCAGCAGCTTGTTTCTTATTAAGTCATAAGTATGTGAAATAATAGAGATTTTCTGGAGCTTTAAATGATTTAATATTGTCTATCAGGTTTCTGATGCAAGACCTTGTAATTGTTGAACTGCAACTAACGATTATTTTTATTATTTAGCCACTGGGTTTTTTTTTTTTTTTTTTAATTAATGATGTAGTCTATCACATGTCAGAAAGTATTTAAAAAAACACCCATCACAATTTCCTAGAGCCTAAAGTGATGTTGTTCCTAACCCAAACTCAAAAATCCTTCATTAATAATGATAAAAAATAAAATAATAATAATAATAAAAAATCTAGTTCAAGCTGCAAATCCTCACATTGGAGAAGCTGGATTCAGACAATTATTATTATTTTTTTTGATAAATGGCTGCATTATTCTGAAAGTCATTTAGGATTAACTGTCTGTCAACTGACTAACCAATCCATTGATTATTTGATTCAACACTAATCAGATCATTTCCTTGCTTGAAGGCTTAAAAAAAAAAACAGCAGCCGTGTGTGGTCTTGATGAATTAAATACTGAATGTCATTAGAAAAATAACTGATTTTGTAGAAAAACAACTTATTGGTTTCAAGACTTAAAACATTTTCTATTTCCTTTGGTCATTCGTTCCAAATCCTCTTGAAGTTGGAAACATGAAACATACCTCGCTCTGGCTCTCTCATCTTTGACTAATAGCATGCTCTATGTCAGGACATGAAACAAGTAAATCTCACTTGGATCCTTCAAAACTTCTTCAACTGCACCGAAGAGCCAATTGACTTGGACTCAGTTCCTCACACCATATTATACAGATGGTTTATGGTTTACGCTTCAAAGAAGTGCAGAGGTGTAGGACAGTAGCAGGCGTCGAGGGGCCTGTACTCCACCGACTTGGGAGTCGTTGGTAGTTCGTTGCGTAGATTATGAAGTGTCTCTCTCTCTGCCTCGCTGGCTCACCAGAGAAGACCTCTGCGTGACACTAATTTTGCAGTGTCGACGGTTCCACTGGGCGGTCATGGGTGTCTGACTGTCCTTATTTAACTGCATGATCAAGGCTAAAAGGGAGCGTGGAAGTGAGTGATAACAGAAACTGTAAAAAAAAAAATGCACATGGATTTACGAAATTTGATGATTTTCATGAGGTGTGAAAAAGGTGGGGTTTCCAGGTCTCCAGAGTAAAGCAGAGTTGTTTATATGGGGACAGGCCTGGTCACCCAAGGGCTTCTAACCGATTAGGACACAAATCTAATTCGTCCTATAGCGGAGGCTCGTGGCTCAGTGGGTAGACCTCGCTGTTTTTCAAATGGCGAATCTCTCTAGAAGTCCATAAAGAAGAGATGTAGGGTAGGGCTGTAATCAACCAAAGAAATTCTTGGTCGACTGAAGCCCTGAAATTTCGACTAAAAATTGACTAATCGCGAGGGTGGTGTATGTGTGTGTGTGTGTGTGTAATTATTTTGCACTGAAATTAATTACACACTTGAGTCTGTCGACGGCGTTTTGCATCGCGTGTCTCTGAACAATATCATAGCCCATAATTTCCTAAAATATACTGTCAACTAGTGATATCAGCACAAGAACTGTTGTGACTGACTGACAATTGTTTTTTTTCATGTTATAATAATTGACTCTGTGCGTGTTCTCACACGTCGCAGCTCAGCTTCACGGCCGAGACGCGTATAAACTATTAACTTAATATCATTTTTGCATTTGGATGATAGGAGGCTTAACATCCAGCATGGTCAGTGTGTATCTGAAGGATGCTGCCATTGTTGCAGGCGGATGCACCTGCTGTTATAAAACAATTATCAGGCTAAAACATTAAAATATGTTCATATACTCAAAACGGACAGAGCCGCCTAACATAGACAAGTTAGGTCAGTGTTTTTAGGTGTAATGCCGTGTTCAGGGGTGGACTGGGAATCTGTGTGTTCTGGAAAAGTCCAGAACGGCCACCCGGTCTACGGCTGACGACCGTCTGTAGTCCTGACAGTCCTGACACTTTTTAATTTATATATTGGTCTGACCGGCCCATAAAACCTGCAGATCAGTGGCCTGATTGACAGTGGGCTGGTCCAATCCTAACCACCGGCCCCTGACACGCTGGCCTGCGGCGCATTCGTGTTGAAATTATATTAAATTGACACACCAAAAATTGATCAATCAGAATTTTGGTCGAATCAGAATGTATCAACCAATAAATTGACCAGTCGACAGCCCTAATGTAGGGAGGGGGTCATAATCAGGGAGGCTTTCTAGGTGTGTCTGCTTGCACTCATCCTGTACATTAATCCACAAATCTGGACAGGTGTCTACAATTTCCTGAAAGTGATGAGATGTGAGTGAGATGTCCTGTGGCATCGTAAAACAACCGTGTGTGTGTGTGTAGGTGTGTGGTGGCGGTGGGGGGTTAGTGTTCAGGCTTGAGTGTCAGGGTTACAACAGAGTGTGTCACTGATTGCATCTCAACCCATCAGGGAACAGAATGATGTCCAGCAACTGTGCGAGAACGAGGGAAAAAAAAAAAAAAAAAATAAGTTTGAAGAGGCCTAGAACAGCTTGCAATTTTCATTATCCCTGCATCCTGTACTGTGCTCGCGCCCGCTTCAGTTTTTGGGTAAGTCTCTCAGGGCTTGCTGTTCCCTCGCAGTGCGACAGTGTGCGATCTCGGCTTCATTGGAAGGTTTTGATGCTTGATGTGAAACGAAGTAGTTCTCATTTGGGGAAAGAAGGAGCCTGATACTCTAGTCTTACAGCTCAGCCAAGAGAGAAATGAAAGTGTGGGATGTGTGTGTGAGTCTGAGTGTCAGGAGGCAGTGGAAAATGGCTGGTAATAAACACTTGTGACACACTGGGGCTCCCATCCACATTCCACTCGAGGTTTTTTTTCTTTTTTGCAGATTAGTCACATTCACAATCCCCTTGTCCACATTTTGGAGCACTGCCCCCACCTGTGAGAGCTTCGTCCTTTGAATTTTCAACAAGTTAAGGAGTTTTAGTGCTGACATATTTAATGTTTGTAAGTGCACGATCAAATTAGTTTTCAATTCGAGGCACATCACGGCTCGGTGCTGAGGTTGGGTATCGAGACGGGTCATGGGCAGTATCACTGACTGATGAAATCAGAAAGCTGCGTATGGGTTTGCATTTTGATAATATATGTCAAATCACTGATATTTTGGCTGTTGGTTGGTTAACTTGTGCACACGCTGATCGTGTATATATATTAGCTATGCGGCAGTTTCAAGGGTCAGTTCGTCTGAAACAAGAAACAAAAGAAACTGTATTTTCTCTCTAAACTCTTTACTGGCTGTTCTTCCTACTGAACACATAGTTTCTGTCGACTACATGTCCTGTGACTTGTCCAGAAAATTCGGTCTCTGTTTCTGGAAAGACCAATCACTGGTGAATTTTTTGAGATACATTTTTTTCTTTTCACCTTCCTTGTGTTTGAGAAGAGGCACATCTCCAAACTACAGCAGAGCCAGAGGCCAGCACAGTGACACAAGTCAGAAAAATCCATATACAATAGATATAAATATTTAATTGAAAAATGTCATCTTCTCCTCATCATTTCTATTCTGTTTGTATAATCTGACACCATCTTAACATGCATGTCATGGTTCAACATTATAATTCTCTATGAGTTACAGTTGAAATTAAAAATTAAATCTCAATACGTTCGTGTCAAAAAGTCACCAGCCACCATCATGTGACACTTAATGATTTATTAACATTTGATGTAAATTTTGGGATTATTTCTATTTTAAAATTAAACATTATACATTAGAATAAGTAAAAATGAGCATGTCTGTCTGAAGGACAAGTTTTAAAATCAACATACTGCATGTAAACTTGATTTTAGAGGCAAAAACAGGCAGAATGAGACAAAGTAACCTTCTTTTTAAGAGGGGAAGTCATGTATGGCAAGAGTTCACGGGTGAGGTTTCAGGGATGGGGAAGTAGCGGCGGGGTGGGGCGCTGAGAAGGGGATAAGTGTGTGCTTTTGAAGATGAAGCAGATGGATTAGTGTTATCTGAGCTCCTTGCTTCCTTTCCCCTTCTCTCTTTCTCCAGGTGGAGTGGGTGGAGGAACTGAATGGACTGAAGGAGTGACCGTCAAAGGTTCAGACGCAGGGAGGGGAATCAGGGGGATAGTCGGCACAAGACGCCAAGCGCAACCAGAGGGGGTAAGAGCAGTGGGAGAACAGAGAGAGAAAGAGAAATAATCCAGTGGTGAGCGTCTCAGGAGAGCGCTGGTGGTGAAGGGGAGGAGGCTGGATACCCAGCATGCCGGCAGAATGGAACGGGTGAGGGAGCAGCGGCCTTTCTGCTCGCTGTCCAAGAACCAGAGAGACAGAGAGAGGGACTACGAGAGAGACAAGGATCGGGAGCGCCGTTACACTGCCTCCTCAGCTGACCGGGAGGAGGGAGCCTGCCGCGTGCCCACTCAGAAATCATACAGCTCCAGTGAGACGCTCCAGGCCTTTGACCATGACCCTTCACGAATGCTGTTCGGCGGCAGAGTCAAGGAGATGGTCCACAAGGAAAGTGCCGAGTACAGCAGGCCAGGTTAGCGAGAGCAAATCTTTGCTCAAGTCATTTATATTGGGAATTTTCACTGTTTTGTCAGATGCATTTACATAATGTGAGCCAAGTGGGGGGGCGGGTTTCTGAGGCTGCCGCACAGAAGTAGGAGACGCTTATGTGTAACTTTAAGACCCATTTATCAGACGATATCAGTTTCTCCATAGACACTGAATATTATATTGTCTTTATTTATACAAAAATCTGAAAAGGAAACTGTGGTTATAAATCTGACATACTTCAGTAAACACAACAAACAGCAAAATCCTTATATCCACGTTCATTTGCTGATGTTTAACAGAGTGAAACATCATCAGTGAATCAGCATGGATTCAAGGGTTTTACTTGTTGTGTTTACTAAATTCTTCCATCTTACAATTTTATCTCCCACTTAATCTGAGTGAAATTGCACCACATCATAAACAGTATGATGCCAGTTATGTTAGACAGAGGTAAACACAATTAGACAATCTCAAACAAAGCCACAGTTTCTTTTTTTTTTCCTCTTCACATTACGTCTGATCTGTTAGGCTCCTTTAACCTAAGAAAATTGTTCATACTTTACTGAACTATGTTAGAATAATAAGGAAAAATGCACAGTAAATAACCCCTCCTTTAATTGGCTGTTGGAAAGTGCTCTAATTTCTGTAATTAAAAAAGTTTCTGCATTTTATTCTTATGTTATTGCACTCCTTTGGCTCATAATATTGCAATTAGAAAATCTATCCATTACTCCCTTACATTTTCTTGGTGCTAATTGGTGCCCATTTTAGAATTAATGGGATTATGATGAAGTTGTGGGAAGAATACTAGTTTTCTTTATTATTATTTTTTTATTTAATTTTTTTTTTTCAAATGTGAGAGTTTGATGTTAACGACTGTTTCTCACATCATCACATTAAATGTCATATTTAATGTGACAAGAGCATATTTCGCGTAGATGAGTGTAGACGTTATATGTGCTCTTTTGTGTGTGTGTGTGTGTGTGTGTGTGTGTGTGTGTGTGTGTGTGTGGGTGTATGCAAATATCTTCCTTTTTAAATGGTATAAATTTTAATGTCTTGATTAGAAGAAGTCTTGATTAATATTATTATTAGACATTTGTATTTTCAGACATTGTGCTTTTAATTTGAAAGGGTTTTTGTCTCAGCAAAAAAAAAAAAAAAAATCATGAAGATATAAAAATATAAAAACTCTTTTATCAAACCATGCTTTTATTTATACATAGAATCTATATTCCAGTGCGTTTTAACACATTTGACCTTGATATTTAAAAATAAAATCCTTCACATTGTGATGAAACTTCGTTTCCTTCACCGACATGATTATAAACTGGTAAATATATATATTTTCTTATACGTTAACTTACGTTGAAAGAGTTTTAGTTTAAATAATTTTATACTGTTATTACTCTAGTGACCATACAGCTGAAATATATTATTTAATAAATATTTTTTAAATCTACTACATCAAGTTAGTGAAACAATGAGAATATAAGAATCCTTGTTAGCTCATGTACGTCTTACTGAGGTTAACATGAGGTTTATGTGTCTTTTAATTAAAAATAAATAAATGTATTTGGCTGCGTTGCTTTTGAAAGCATAGTAGACTATTATTTTATTTTCAGTCCACACTGTAGCCTGAAGTAATTACAAATGAAGAGAAAGACAAATTATGGTAATGATTCATTGTGAGACAGACTCTGTCTGAAAATTATAAATAATAAATTGGGGATAGCAGGCTTTTTTTTTTTTTAACAGTTTTCAAATGTGTAGATTAACCTCAGAACCTTCACTGCAGCCGCTTGAAATCTGTTAAGAATATTATTTTATCACTCGAGCTGCTTTGTGATTTGAGACAGACAAAATGCATCTGGGCTTCTCGATAAGTTGATGAGTGTTAAGTAGCTTGGGAGGATTTTTTAAAGGTTTTAATATCACACTGCCCGCTCCACAACCTCCCTCTTGGCTCATGGGTTAAGTGTTGTTTTAAGTAGCCCTGCTCTCGGCCATTAACCGCGTTGTTTCTTGGTTTGTTAACTTTACAACTTCTGTCTTTCGCAGGGCAGACATTTTCATTGAGGCAACTCGGGATCTGTGAGCCACCGGCTCGTAGAGGTTTGGCGCTCTGCCCTGAGACGGGCCTCTCCCACCCACTCAGCAGCTACTCCAGAGGACCGGTCGCCACAGAAAACCATGAACCTGTATCACCGGAACGTACCATGACTCTTTGGGGCACGGGGGCAAAGTCGGGGCAGAATTCATGCCTCTCCAGTCGCTCTAACTCGGCGCTGACGCTCACCGACACGGAAATGGACAATAAATCGGACAATGAGATGGGTGAGTGGGGCACACGTTTCTTTCTTTTATCTCCAAAAAGCTTATTTGTTTACGGCTCATGCTTTCATTGCTTTTCAAAGGGGAGGAATCAGCATGTAGGGGGGAAAAAAACAGCAGTAGGTTGGATTATGGTTGGTGTTGGAGACAAGGTCCTGATTGGTGGAAGGAAGTGGAAGCGCGATTGGTGGGGCTCGTATCTGGAGAGGCGTTTGCAGCTGCCTCTCTTTGGATCAAAGGCGTGCTTCCTCCCTGCATGCGGAAAAGAATTTGGCCTTCCGATTGAGTAGTTGCTAGTCACCTGGTCTCTCTCCACAGGAAGCAGAGGAGTTTGATAAAGTTTCCCCATGGGCTAGCGTATAATCAAAGATAGCTTTGTGTGAGATTTTGCTTAGAAATTCTGCAGTGGTTGACTGGGCTTGCACAATGGCTGATTAAATGGGGTACAATGGTTTGAAGTGCAAATGTGATCATGCTGGAAACCTGAGATGGAGGATTGAGGTTCTCTATTTGAAAAGGGCAAATCTTTGTTGCGTCAAATGGAGGCGATGTATTTAAGATGTATCTGCGCTGTTGATGTTGCTGTTGTCCTGAAAGGTTAATTTGCATTTTGTTAAATTAGTTATTTCTCTGTGTAAAATATTCATCTCTTCTTTCAACTCTGTTTTGTTTCTTTGTTTTCTTTATCCAATGCAACACATCTTTTCACCCAAAGCTTTAAGTCACTAACATTTTTCACCCTTCATTGAATTTATCCTCTCAGCTTCATATGTTTTAAAGTAAAGCTTTAAATTTCTTTCCTGACGTTGAGTGCTGCTGACATTGTACATCATTCATCATCATCATAGCGTGAGCCATCACCATTATAACACATCCAATGTAAAGCTCTAATTATTTTTAAGAAAAAACGATGATCTCAAAGAGTGGCAGGCAGTTAAAATAATTAGGTTTGATTACACTTTCCTGGCAAGAACATTAAAGAGAGGGTAAAAAGTAAAAATGTCTTGTGTTCATGTGCTATCAATTTTTATTCTGAAAACACTGGCTACATTCTGACATTTGAGACAAGTCATTTTCTTAATGGCAGTATTCATCATAGTGAGCTTGTCTCCGGGGGGTGCCTGAGTAAGTCTTTTACCTTTTCAAAATGCCATCACAATTCAAGCCCATGTATTTGTTCCAGTGTCTGGCCTTTTGCTTTAGTCCAACACACTGTGTACATTTGTGAGTCACTAAAAGCTCGGCCTTAACCACAGAGGTGCCTGTAAACATAATCCTCGCCTCCGTAGCGCTCACAGCCCCAGTCGTATTTGTTCCTGAACACGCCTAGCATGAAACCATATCACCGCTTGTCGCTCCATTCTGCAAGACAATGCAGCCTCTCGCTTTCAGTGGCTTCTCTATTGAGCTTCAATTGCACCTGCCCTCAACACACACACACACACACACCAGCCAACACCCCTTTGACATGCCGTCTCCCAAGTTTCTCCCCAAGAAGCTGCTGCTGATTGGCTGCTGTCATCACCACATCCTACTGAGACTTAATCTAACTGACAATTGTCTCAATTATTTTCATTATAGAGAAAATAAACATTGGCTGCTTGACCTGTATACCAGCTACCACACATTTTAACGCTACAAGAAGCCAAAAAAATAAAAATAAATAAAAAAAAGCAGGCTGAGACCACCTAAACCGTAATTTATTCACGTGTACTTCAGTATGTTTGTGTTCTTTTAAGTGTACATCATCTTAAAATGCTGAAACTGCTCTGGAGAGAGAACATGGTGCGTCAGGCTGTGATTTAAAATTCTACCCTATTTTTGTTGGACTATTTTTAGAACAAAAGTCCTTTTCCATCATTTAGATTTTGAGCTGGAGCAAGAGAGAAACCTCTGTTGCCTCTCTTCCACCTGTATAGATCTTGGCTCTTTTTTATTTTTTTGGTCAGGAGGCATTGCACTTTTGACTTTCACTATTTAATGAAGCAGCTAAGAGAAATGACCCATCCAAAAGGTTTCCATCAACTGAATATGCATGCAGAAGCTCCGACAAGGGGCCGTTCAGCCCCACTTATTCATAAATGAACTCAATATTTCATTCTAATTCGCTCTGTTCTACAGAGTGTTCGACACAGACAAGTACCAGAGCCTCAGCACATTTGGAGAGCGTGGCGTCTGCAAATGTTAACCTCCGTGATCCGAGAGAAAGAGGTTCACCTTTTTTTTTTTTTTTTTTTAAGATGAAACCAGAGTGGTCATCTTGTAGACGCAGCAGCGCCAAATGATCCACTCGGGAGGAGGAAATGGGGGCAGATGATAGATCGTGTAGGAGGGGGGTTGTTTTCTGGACTGATGCGTCTCCATGTTTGTGAGGAGCAGTAACTCTGACTAAAGTAAAGAAGACACACTTCTGTGCTCATCAAACGAGCATGATCATCTTCATTTAAATCAATGTTCAACTTGAAACTTAAAACAGTTTGACCTTCTTTTCCATTATAATAATTAGAAATATATTTAAAAATCAAGCTCTTAATTTTACTTGGTTATAGTGGCGCCTATATAAGAGATTATATCCATCAAATCATTACTTAATGACACAATATTACATTTTTTCGATTTTAATGGAAAAAAAAAAAGTAGGGAAAAAAACCTGTTAAGCAGCTTTCATTGATTTTGGCCCTTAAGTTAATCCCCTTCCATTGATGAAATTCCTTGAAAACAAAATTGATTGATTAAAGCGTCTGTTTTATTGGTTTCCTGGTTGTGAGAGCGACCACGTTGTCCTCAACAGTCCTGGTGCATCTTCACAGACGACACTCTTCTCTTCCTACGTAACTTGTTTTAGGTAAATAATCAAAAACTTAACCATCTATACATGTTAAAGACTTATTTTCTTATATCTCTGTCTACACTGATACTCGTTTATAAATATAAACTCTTCATGCTCTTTCTGTTTATGCAGAAATTATTAAATATCATCGCCTATATTTGACAGTGATAGTTTGCCATCCGCAAACACACACCCACGCTGACGTGTGCATATACACACACACATTAACATATGCTCAGTTATTGTCTCATGTTACATTTAACACTGTGACATGTACCATCTGTAAAGTGTTGGAGCTTCATGTCTGTGGGGACCGTAACTTCCAGCTATAAGTGTATAAGAGCTTTTTTTTTATTTATTTTTTTTTAAAAAACTAAATAAAATAAAAAAATAAAAAAGATTGAATATGTTTGCACTCAGCAGCTGGAGCGAGATAAAACTGAGCTTTAAAGACTTCAGTGTTTATGAAGTGAAAAGCTTCAGCCTTTTTTCAGAAAAATGAGTTAAATGATGCAGGTTAGACAAGAAAAAAAAATTATACAACTATACAGACACATCATGTAATTTATTAATACATCTACACTGGGAGAAATGCTGGTTCTTCATTTTAAATAAATTATTTTAAAAAATATTTCTACTTTTTTAAAAGTAGAAATATTATATTATTTATTATAAAAAAATATTATAAAATATTATAGATAATATTATATTTTTATTACAGAGATGATAGAAACCCAAGAAGCAAGCAAATAATAAAAAATTAATTAAAGACAGAAAAACCAAGAAGTGGACTTGGTTTCTTAAGGTGACCTCTGTCTTTCAAAAATGATTATTTATTTGTGCCGGTAATTAATAGATAATAATAATAATAATAATAATACAAATGCTGGATTTGCAGGGGCTACAGTGTGGGTCACTTGATGTCCCTGGATGTTTCACACAAATGTATTATTATTATTTTTTAAATTAAAAATAGATAAAAGGACAAACTGTGACCTTCTACTCTGTTTTGGCCAAATTTGAAATTTTTTATATATAACAAGCAGTTTTATAAAACTACCATGGATTTAAAAAGGCTTAAATATGAAATGTAAAACTTAAATTGTACCTATAAAATCGTATGTAAAAGTGTTGTGCTGCCAGTTTTAGTTGCAAAAAAATGAAAACAATAAATTATAAACAAGGACAAAGCGACTGTGGAGCAGGAGTCACCGATGTGTAGCTACCTGTGACTACATTACAACATTTTTTATGTTTTAATATGAAATTATAATGGTTTGTTTTCAGCTGCAGCTGTGTAAATGTATACATATGAATATTTCAGGGCGTTCGGTCAACGTATAGCTGCGGTGTAAAACTGAACGTAGCCCATGAAGAAACATTTTTTTCCAGCCTAATGTTGACTGCGCTGACTTCAGAATCAATATTATACCCCTCATAAAACATGAATGACTGCACGAAACAGAAACATAGCATGGCCCAGTTGAGTTGTATTCCTAATAGGGTGTGAAAAAGCTCGCACTGACTTGTTAGATACTGCAGCTACAGCACTGCAGTATCTCGTGACAGCTCTCCTCGGCTGTAGAAACCATCACACATGGGGCTTAGCATTGGTGGGAAGAGGCTTGATGCTCGCTGACCCCTGGTTACGAGTAAGGAACTTCCAACAGCAGTACCTGTCATCCCTTTGTAAAGAAGCATCTCTTCACTCTGGCCTGCTCCTTCTGTCCAAGGAGATTTTTTTGAGGGAGACAGTGTCTCCCTTTTGATGTTTTTCATGCAGGATGATGAGTGTGGTTGTGCTCGTCCCTGGTATCATCCTCTCTGTGTAGGACTGTTTTCAGAAGGAGGATGCAACTGAAAATAATTTCAGTTTGTAGAAGGCAGAGGTCTGCAGCGCAGTCACACGCATTCCACAGATGAGTATAGCTCACAGATTCATTGTGAGAGCGGTGCCAGTAAAAGGTTAATTAAATCAGTAGAGGAGTCACAGCAAAGTGTGCTGTAGCACAGCAAGCACCAAAGGCTTTTTGGGTGGGAGTATGAAAGCGTATCAGACACCTTCTAACATGCGTCTGTGTGTGTGTGTACATGCATTCATGTTCCCTTCACTCTGCACCACACACACACTCTCACACTCACACACATATCTCACTTTGTTTCTCACACTTTATCTCTCTAAGATTAGAAAAAAAATCAAGCAAAAATACAGACATTTACACACATGCTCCAAAACCTCACACGCTTACGCATGCACGTGCGACGTCACGCTGACGAAGGTGACACGCCATCTGTCAAAGTCCTGTCTCAGATCTGTGCCTTGTATTGTGACAGTGGAATCAGCCTATTGATCGTGGCAGGCAGAAATCCTCCCTCACCACTTTCATAATTCAATATGGCACAAGCAGACCACAAAAAAGAATAAATAACATCAGAGAGGGTTTTTTTTTTTTTTTTTTTTTTTCTTTCTTTCTTTATTTCTTTCTGTTTTTTGTTTGTGAAAAGGGGCCGTCCATCTGTGATGTTTTTTGAACAACACTCCAAACATTTTCATCATTTGTTAATGGGAGCTGAGGAAGGTGTCGCAGCTTTATCTCGTGCCTCGTCAAATGAGGAGGCGCGGTTTTGATTGCCACCATTTATTGTCATCACTTCCTTGCTCGCTGTTGCTGCCGCCAGATAAGTGCTCACACTGTTAGTGCTCGGGGGTGACAAGTGTGGGGGTGATGTTGTGTGTGTGTGTGTGTGTGTGTGTGTGTGGGATATGGCTGTGACTTGCCAAAGGTGTCAGCGGGTGTTGTGCTCATCAGTCTTGTGAAAAGATTTTTCTATTTTGGAGTCATTTTGGAAATGCCCCGGAGCAGGAGGAGGAGGTCATCACTTCGGGTTTTTTTTTTCTTTCAGAGAGCAAAAAGGTCGGTGACATTCTTAGCTCCTTCTTGGGCAAAATAAATAAATAATAATAAAAAAAAAAAAGTCAAACTGACCATCGACGGTGTAAATTTGGATTCATCTGTTTGTCCTTCTCGGTGTAGACACATTTCTTGTGAACACATTAACACGACAGCAACACATGGTGAAAAAGTTTCTACTCACACCACAGCTACCCCCTACAGAGTGGATGATCTGATTAGACTTTGGAGTGTCTTGCTGTATAAATTAGCATATTAAAAAGGAAAAACAGATTTTTTTGAAGCTACTATGTCATCTTAGTAGAGCGAGTACTCTAAAAGCCATTTTATATATATATATATATATATATATATATATTACTACGAATTAGTAATTGCTATAACTTATCCTAAGTATGTGATGATTATTATGGCTTGATGTGTAACATACTAACATAAAATACAGAATTTGCATATGGTGCATTGTATTTTTATCCTGTGAGGAGAGACCCCCGTGGTGATCTCATTCTGTTTCAGTAACCGTCCAAAAACCCCATCCATATTGGATTGACTCATACAAAACAACAAATCTTTACATTCAAGGAGTAAAACTAATATTTCATTCATTGGTCATTTTTCTATTATTTCCAGTCTCTGACATATTTTCAGTTTTTTTTTTAAGTGCAGCGCTTGTGTGTAAAGTAGACAGGAGGTGCCCGGTATTTAGGTTAATCTGTCAGGGTTAGTGTTACATAGTCTGCAGAGACACAGCTGCATCATAAAAAAAAAAAAAAAGCTCTTAACTCTGCCAGACATCTGCTTTATTTTTTCTCCTTGTCACCTAATTGTTAAATATCAAGATTTGCTTTTCCAACTTGAGTTTCATCCGTTGTGTCCGTGACGACTCCAGCTCAGCTGCTCCACGACTCGGTCTGATCACGTTCAGGGTCCAGACTCCACGACATGTCATTACGATTAGGAATCACTCTGTGGTTGTCAATTACGAGGGGCCACTATTTACCGTTCTCGAGAGAAAATGGCTCATTTCATTTCATCACACAGCTTAATTGAGTGATTGTATTACCGTGCAATACGGAAATAGTCAGGAAGTCATTTTATCCTCTATGAATATCAATGAAATAAAAGCGGATTAGCATGTAGGTCATGTTGGTGTTGCTCATAATTACATATATGTCTGCTATCTCCTCCGCAATTAGTTAACATCAGTATTTTTACTGGTCTTACAAATCCACCTCTACTCTACTAAGACGTGGAGAAACATGTGACGTATGTTACGCTGAGTGAATTAATCAAGACAATTTATCTTTTATTTTTCAAACAAACAAACAAACAAAAAAAACTAAAACCCCAAGTGTAAATGTAAAGTAAAAAAAAGAAAAAAAAATCTCCTGCTCTTGAAAAAAGAGTCAGGAGTGTGGGACAGTC
Source organism: Polydactylus sextarius (assembly GCA_016801845.1). Classification (NCBI taxonomy): domain Eukaryota; kingdom Metazoa; phylum Chordata; class Actinopteri; family Polynemidae; genus Polydactylus; species Polydactylus sextarius. The sequence goes on along the minus strand of CM028930.1, from coordinate 23,655,491 downwards.
AGGATATTTATCTTTTTTCATTTCATATTGACTAAAATAGATTTTCTTTCTCTTCCTGGAGTGTCGCTGGGTTCTCGAACTTCGTCCCCAGGCTAGTGCCAACCCACCCATCTATCTGGTTCCACGTCTTCTTCCTTTTACAATCTCCTTTCTCTCTCCTATCTTGGGACACAGGAATATTTGTTATATCTATTGTCATGGTACTGTGGCTTTGACCTTTGTGCTTCTTGGTGTTGGATGTTGGCAATCAAAAAGTTGTAAGTCAAGGTGATTCTTCTCTTTGTCTGTCTCTCTCATCTGAATGTAAAGGCGTTGCTGCTTTGTCTGTCGCACTCGTGGGATCATCTCATGTCACGCTTCCTTGTTTTTTTTTTCTAAACTGTAGGTTCAAAAGGTCTTTTTTCTCTTGTTTTCTATGTGTCCTTGAGTCAAAAACTGCTGTATCTCTATGATTTGAGTCTAAACTTTTTAAAGACTATAGGCTGCAGTGGTGTTAAAAAGCAATATTAAGATTGTGTTATTTGTAAAACCATTGAAATCACACTCACACACTTTTAGATGGTCCAATTAGGTGTAGTATAATAATAAGTATAATGAGGAAAATATGAGTAAAAACATGTTGTCCTATTTGTGTTGGACTGCTCTAATTCCCTTTTTGACATTTGTAATTAGGAGCACATTTAATTGCATATTATACTGCTGGATCTTTCCATTGGTAGCACAAATGTCTTTGAATCTTTTATACGCATGAATAAATGACTTGAGTCAGGATTTCAGGGAGTTTTCGTCATGTGAGTGTTTCATCTTGCTCCAACAATACCACAAATCAAAGGGTTTCAGTCTCAATTTATATTTTGTGTATCAAATAGTCCTGAATATTTCCTCAACTAATAAGGTGAAGGATGTTGATGGAGACTTTTGTGCTCAGCATGGAGCCTGAGTGCTGCTGTTTCCTTTGCACACACACACACACACACACACCCAGAAAACCTCAAGAATAATTTTCGTGTCCGTTGGATCTTCGCTTATAGTTTCAGGTTGATTTTTCTTGAGCAGTGTCCTTTTACTGTCACCGTGGGCCAGATGAAAGATGAGCCGAGTTGATAAAAATGTTGAGATGCTTTAAATTATTACTGTACACGTTCAGCAGCAGCAGCAGCGGTTATGGACACTCTTTGGCTGTCAGGGTGTGTGCAGCTCGAGCAGAAACCTGCAGACACAACTTAGTGTGTAAAAGCACAACTAACTCCTTTACATTTTCTTTTTTATATTAAGCAGTTGTTACTAGATTCAAACATAAATCAAAGGCAGCAAACCACAGAGCTGCAATGATTATTATGGAAAAGTGTAATACAAAAGCATTATTTTGTAAAAGAACATTTCCTAATAATTGTAAAGAGTCTCGCTGTAATTTATTTTTTTATTTACGTTGTTTTTTCATGTTTTTTTTTAAATTATTCGTTGATTTACTCATGCATTCATTTTAGTCCTTGCTCTGTTTAACCTCACAGATTGTTATCAGCTTCCTGTTAAAAAAATTGCAGAAGATGTTCATTTGAGTTGCTGTGCAATATATTTTTTCCCAAAGTGGAGCAGTAGTGATCAGATTTTTATGATAAGTTCTGTTGTTTTAAACACATTATAGACTGTGTGTACCACTGTCGTGCAGGTAAAGCAACAATTAAAGAGAGGAATAAAAAATGGCCATAAAATCCAGACAGGACGCTTCATTGCTAACGTGGGACGTTTGAGGCTGAAGCATATTAAGATAAGTTTGATGGTACCAATATTCTGAGATTTGGTTCTTGATGTTTTATTTAAGTAGTCTAGTAGAAACTAGACACACACACACACACACACACACACGATGTCCAAAAGAAAAACCCAGCAACTAGACTGTTGATGAGACATCCCAGTGGCTCATCTGGGAGGCGAGTGGAGGAGGCAGGGTCACGTAACATCCTGTAGGAGCAGCTCATGCTCACGGCTTTCTCAACGTGTCACTCCTATTTCTGTTGCTCTTTAGTTATGGACGCTGAAGTAAGAGAGAAGCAGCCCCAAAAATAATCCCACTCGTTGATATTTGCATTAATTCTTGGCAGCTTCTCTTCGGTGGAGTAACAGCATCAAATCACCTTGTAAGCTGTTTAGTTGATGGGATTTTAAATATGTAAGCCGAATGTCACTGCCCCCAAAATTTTCTAAGTGTGTTATCTGAGCTTAAAATAGTTTCTGCTACAGAAAAAATAGATCAGTATTCCCTCACAGGGCGACTTTTTTTTTCCAGGCCATTTTTTTTATTTTTTTTTGCTTTTTCTGGGGGAAAAAGGACCCCTGTGAAAGGACACTCTTATGGCTGTGTAGAAGGACTTCAGGGATGATTGGAAAGAAGGTGATGGTACAATGAAATCTAGGGGAACGCACACGCACACACCCAGAGCCGACACACACTTCCTTTCCTTAAGGGAGAAAGGTCAGTATCCAGAGGAGGAAATGGTGAGCCATTGTTATGATTGATCACACGGCAAGGTCCAGGGAGGACGCAGTGTCACTTTCATTGTCAAACTCATTATACCACAGAAGATTCCCCCTCCCCGCTCTCATGTCCTTTCTCCCCAGCAGTCATGTGAAGAAACCCTACTACCGCATGCCGAGACAGTTGGGCACATCGGAGTGGAAAGCCAAGTAAAATATGCTGAACACAAACAAGATTTTTTAGTCCCTACCCTACTATATACTATAGTGGAGGGAATTGCATAATTCTGCATCGAGAGAGCAGCGGCTGAAAATATGGAGAAAGAGAAATGGTTTTAAATGAGAGGTGCGGCAGTTCTCACTTGGAATATTAGCAATATTAACAATCAACTTACAGTCGGCGACGAGGAGAACTGCCAAATCAATTAAAATATAACAAAATTGAAGTCGTGTAGCCAAAGGCAGCTTGCAAAGAGGTTTGGAAGGATATTCTGTTCCTGATTAAAAATGAATGGTATCAGAATACATAAAGCTTTCTGGCCAAGCGCCCAGAGCAAAGCATCCTGAAACTGTGGTCACTTCAGAGGCAGAGGAAAGGCATTAGGTATCCGGGATATGAAGGGATGCTCAAGTAACAGACTGTTCTCAGTTCAATTCATCTAATCACCAATGCAAACCTAAGCACTTTGCTGATATAGATTTGAGGCCAACGATTGATATTGTATACCATGTAAACTGATTCATGCTCAAAGAAAGAAAACATATTCTCTTGTAAAAGGGTCTCTTCTCCGTATCATCCCTCGACCTAAACGAGCCGGGCCTTTTATCTCCACCAACAAACGGAACATGAAACAGAATCCTTAATTTGGTTGACAAAATCATATTTTCCCTCAAAATGCACTTCTCAATATTACAATCCTGGCCCTGGAATAGCCACGATGGTGGTTTGCATAATAAAATTACTGATGAATGAGTGCGGAGCTGACATATTTTTTTACTCTGCTCCTCTTGCTTTACATTAGCCATTTGTGATTTGAGAATACATGATCGGATTAGAGCTTATTTAAAAGCCCGTCTGTAATGTAAACATTTTCAGGTGAAATAAAACTCACTTCAGTCACAAATCACATTACGCATGTTCAATGCTTCAAACATGGACCGCCTTGTATTTATTACTTGCAGCTCTTGTGTTTTTGTCACAGTGTAATAAATACTGCCTAAAGAAAGGATAGTACAGAAAGAAATAACTGATCTATGCTACTAAGTACATAATCCAGGGTCATAAAAAAGCAATGAGGTGTTGGATCCTAACTTCCAGACACACCTTGTTTTGGATTGTTTTGCCTCTGTGCTATTGATCCTGCCTAAAGGCTTCCAAGAGAGGTGAGGGGCGTCTCTGCCAAGAGTAGAGGTCACTCAGATAAATTGGCCAGGTTGGCTTTTAGCAGCTCCAGGGTCAAAGCCCATTCATCTTATTAGGCCGATGTATCCTTTTAGAGGCCTCAGCAGTAGGATTAGACAATAGAGCAGCATCAGGGCATTAGATGACAGACCATTTGGCAAATAGGTTAGAGCAGTTTCCACCTATTGTCTTTTTCTACTTTACCCGAAGGAGCTGTCTGCAGAATTTTTTGGATGACAGCTCTAAAGGTTGGAGAGAGATATTCACGGTTTGTACAAAGCAAATAGAAAAACACAATTGTAGCATTGTGTGTTTCTAATCTGACTCTTGTCAAAGGAAACATGTCACTGTGTTTTCACTCAAAGTTAAAGAGCCACTTTAAAGTTAATTTAACCTATTAACTCAAATGATGTTTTTTTTTTTTTTTTTTGTTTTAGGATTTTTCACTCTTTGACTTTATTGTGCCCGAAGAGGAAACTAGTGTGAGATTAAAACACAAATTTGAACATGAAACCTTGTTACATAAAAATGTACATAGATTTACATAACAAAGGTGCCATATGGGCAGCAAAGTGTGCAGCAGTGGCAGCATACTGTAATGTAAAACCTGGTGTACATCCAGCCATTACTGTCCCATTATCGTCCACGCTTAAAACAAGATCACCATTATATGGAAAACTGATCTCTACCAAAAGGCATTGATCAATCAAGACTTATTACGGCTTGAAAACGGACATGTGATGGAGGCTGGTGCAGCGTGTGACTGATGTACATACAGAGGCTCATGCGGGGGGGCAGTGTAACCTATATTATCGCTTGTAGTTACATTACAATTTACCAATATACAGACTGTGGGTAGATGCTACATTTCCCCAGTGTTCCCTAAACACTTTGTGTGTAGACTGTGGGTGGACGCTACAATATAAATATTATATGATCACCTCACAGGCTAATGGTTGATGCTAGCTACGTAGCAGCACACAAAGAAAATCACAAGTATTTGAGCAAAAAAAAAAAAAAAAACTTTAAGTTAATCTGAAAAAAGAGTGAAATGATGTTTTTTTTAATGTCAGTCCTTAAAGTAACACCTATGCATGGGGAAACACTTTATTGGCAATTTTTTACTACATCAAACTATTTTCTTGATTCATTAATAAATAATTTGGTCTAAAGATTATTGGAGACCGTTCACAAAGCTCAAAATGCCATCTTCAAAATGTCAACCTGAGCTCTGGGAATAAAGATATTCACTTTGTTTTCATAGATGATTTAGAAATAATAAAATGTCACATTAAGAGGTTAAAGTTAGTAATTTGTATTTATTTGTTTCTAATGTTTGTGATATTTTCTGAACAAAGTTTACAGACTTTTTTTCTTTTTTTTCACAACTCTCCCCCCAAGAAGATGCCTGGCTCATCTCTTCAGTATCATATGGTATAAAGTGATCATACAGTCCAGCTGTGCAAACACAAGCTCACTGCCTGCGGTTTGCTTATATCATGTTACATGATTTCTGAGTGTTGAATCTCACATTCGCTGCCATTTGGAGCTGCCAACTTGTAATGTTGCCCAGTTCATATTTGAGACAATTTAAATAGCCATGTAAGACAGTGTCACTTGTCACTAATCTGCTTTAATTTCATCTGAGAATAGAAAACAGAACCTTGAAATATGGATGAATGAACCCTTTTGGTTTGAGATATTGTTACTTTGCTCAAGAAAATGTTTAATCAAGTGGAATCACACTGGAACAAAGAGGAAGTATCACTCTGCATTAGTGTATTGTTTCTGCTTGTTTGAGAATGCGGCGCAAACATTGAATAAATGTACCCTGACACAACTTGTCAAAATACACATATTGACACTGTATTGAGTTGTTTATGTGAAACTGCTCGCTGATTCACCCCAATAATGGCTACGACAGCAGCTGTGAGTCTTTGAGTCATTACTGCAGTGCAGCCTTTATGTCTGGTATATTTAATACATCGTTGAAGAAACCCAAAAGTGGTGTCAAGATGACACACACAGTACTCCAGTAATTGGACGCCCACCCTCCCTCTCCCTGCTCCTCACTATTGTTGAGGGGAAAAAAAAAATGTGTTGGCTCTGATTTGAACTCAGCCTCTGACGCTCTTCGCTACACTTACCAAAAACACTGAATTACATTGACATTTTTTTTCCCATAATGGCGTTGCAGTGAAATCTCCTTTTCTATTAGCCCTTTTGTAAAGATGCAGAGGTAGAGGGTTCATTTCAAATGAATAGTGATGATTAAAGTCATTTTTGGCACAGGCTTGGCAAAACCATTCTTTTACTTAACTAGTTTTTTCAGGACGAACAGACGTTCGGAGTCGACCCTCATCAAATCTGGCCGCTACCTCAACAATTCATCAAACATCTTCAATCTCACAGATAGACTTTAATGGTCAGAACCACCTGTTAACTTCTCACCTTTTGATCCTTTTTTTTTCTGTAGTCATTTTTTTGTTGTTTTCCTTTTTAGGCAGCTTTTTTTCCCTGAAGCGTCTTGTTTTCAAATCACTTGAAGACGCACTGAGGGACAGTCGGGCTTCTAGAGGAGTTTCTCAGAGTTTGCTCTTGAAAGAAGTATGAGGATGACATTGGGGACTTCATTAAAACAGCTTGAGAGAGAATTTTTCTTCCACCCTCTGCTGCATGACACAGTATATTTACCACAGCATAAGAATATTACTCACAAATAATCCACCACCACAGTCTGCCTCACGCAGAAACCATTTTGCATCTTAGATAACGCGGTGGCTATGAGACTGATGACTCGCTCTGTAACATATTAAATCATGTTGTCATCTTGTCCGGGCCTATCATATTTCCACAGGACACAACGTTCTTTGTCATTTATGTTTGAAGTGATGTTGCTCGGTTAGATTACACGGAGAAATGCTTCGATGATTGCTTTGAGGAATTCAATGAGGGTGTTTGCGGTCAGGAGTAAATATGAAAACGGTATGAACACACATTCAAACTTGTTTCCCTCTTTAATTTTTATATGTCAGTTTATTTTTGGTATACGGTGTCAGTTCATCAGGTTTTCATGTTGTGAGATAAAAAAGATTTTGTGGACATCGTTGTAAACTGAGGTAGTGTCTGCTCCTTCTGTAGTTACATCCCCTTGTGTTTAGTTTCCCACATCCTTTATCCTGTCACACGTTGCTAATTTCCAAATGAAAGTAGAATATTAGCTAGAAAATTGAACATGCTAATACGTTTTTTTGGCAACAACTTGAGTTGCGCGGGCGAAGAGCTTTTCCATTAACTTGTAACAGTACTTTTACTCTCTATTATACTTCATGAACAACATTCATTTCACCACTGGCTGCCTACCAGGGTGGGCCATATTCTCTCCATCATTTAGTTTGTAGATGTTAGTGTTACATGCACCAGGTGCTGCCTGACATCTAAATGAATAATGTGTCTGGTAGAGGGGAAACTCAGTCAGGGGAAGCCCATTCCCTGGACTCTCCATTAATATCACAGTCCACTCTTTCAGGGGATACTGCTGACATTTTGCTCTCTGTGTAATAGAGACCTAACCTTTAAGCACTGTAAGAAAGAAGTCATTTTTCATAATCCGCTGTCCATTTTGGAGAATTCCCCAACCACTGCCTTCTATGCATCTGTCCTCATTTCCCTTCCTATTGTTTTATATTTTTTCATATTTCTTTTAAAGAATGTGTAGCAGTCGTCATTTGTTCTCAGGCTACGAATGCATGAAGTGAAACTCCCTCAACTGAAAATGCACCTCTATCACACTTTCTTTTTTCTTCCCAAAAATCCAACACCTATATCGTGAATTTGGTGTAACTCATGAGGCCAATTTTTACAGCGTGAGGCGGGCCACAGTTGATGACTTGGATGGATGATCAGAGTGCACATTTTGTCGTGTCCAAGTCTGCCTTAATTCCTTAAATCCAGACTCAAGTGTTAAGCCACCATAAGAAAAACTGGCAGATCCCTTGTGTCCTTCTCGAAGCCTAACGGGCTGAAGGAAAGTCATTGTTTAAGCAGCTGGTAATGATGATTAGCCACAATCTGGGGGATCGACTGCACATCGGTCAAATGAGTCGACATCCTCAAAGGGAGAGATGGCCCACTGTCCAAGCCGCGCATACTGAGCAGATTGATTGTGTTTCCTGCAGAGATTTACGGGAAATCTTTGATGTGTGCACAGTAATAATGTGGACATTGCCATGAAATGCACAGCATAGCAACTGGCTCTGACTTCAAGAAGATATTTAAAAAAAAAAAAATGTAGATAAAAATCTCAGTATAAAGGATAATTTAGCTTTGTGACACAATGCAACACTATAATTATGCATACTGATGGTGTATTATCCCGTATCTGATGACCAGCTCTTACTCCTTTAAAAGTTCTCGGCCAATTTCACACTGCAAGACGGAGTGCACATATTCATGAGGGCTCTAATCACACCAAAAACAAACAGAATAATCATCGCTCCTCTTTGTCTGTGTCCCTTGGCCTCTTACATAAAAGAAAAAAAATCTGAAAGTGGGCAAAGAATCAGTCGCTGACTTAAAATAATAAACTTTTTTTTTACTTTGAAACATTAGCATACAATCACCATTAGATATTGCAAAGCGGCTAATGGGGAAATTCAGTCAGTGCGTTTTTTTTACATTGCTACATGTGATTATAACGTAGTAATTTGATAGCTCATTTATTTCACTTAGGTTTAACTGGAGACCTCCAGAGTGAAATTAATTTTGCATGGAAACCCACCTTTGACATGATTGATGATTCTCGCAAAGGTTTCAGTTTTTTTTTTTTTTTTTTTTTTTTTTTGCTGTGTGTATTAGTTGGAGGATACATTTTACAGTAAATTGTATGTTCCATGCACAATGTTTCATTTCAGTAACACAATCATATTGTGTGTATTGTGATTTGTGTAATTAAAGCCAATTCTGAAGGATTTCAGTGAAAGAAGCACCCACCGGCGATGTGCTTGGAAATATTCCACTCATTTGCTCTGACTTTACTGGAAATAGCCTTTATTATAGCAACAATGATAGAATCCAGTAAATCAGGGAAAAGTATAGGGTGTAGTGTTGCCATCAATAATAGATTGGAAACAAGTCGGCACTGATGGAACCTGAGGCCTTTCCTTTGTGGAGGTCTTAGTGCCGTAGCAGTGCATGTGAATAATGCATGGTCCCAGATAGACTCCAGCACCCTCTCTAGCCCTTCCGCTTACTGGCTGCCTGGCTTACAGGCTGGGGCGCCACTTTTCCCTAGCAGTGATTGGCTGTGCCTTGAGGGCAGTGGAGGAGATGGGAAATCACCTGCCCCATTTAGCCATGCTGTGCTAGCTGCCTCGACTCCCCACTGTTCAGACCTTTGTGTCTGCTGCTGGCACTCGACATTAGGACCTCTGGTTAACTTTAGTCAGGGATGCAGAGGCACAGAGCTGTCATTTGGATACTTATTATCGCCACCAGACTTTTTTGAAAGGTAAATCTGCTGCACAGCTGCACTCCCAAGGTTCTTTTTCTATTTTTTTTTCCCCTTTTTTCCCGACAGAGCAGGCATTGTGATTGGCAGTGATGCAGTGTCGCAGTTCTGTCACAATCATGGTTATAGCTTCTGTTTCTTCTTTAACGCTGCACAACCTGATCCCTGTGCCGACACACCCACCACCCTTCTTTTCACTGCCGATTTTTTTTTTTTTTTTTTTTTTTTTTTACTACTTTTCTTTCACAAACTGACGTATGGTGCTGGTGTGGGAAGCATTGGCCGCATTCTCAATGATCAAGGCTTGAGAACCAAGGGGGCTCTCGGCGTCCTCTCACCCAGGGGTCTCGGTGGGGAGTCCACTGAAGCTGGGCACCCAGTCCAGCCCCCCATGGAGTGTGAGCCCGGCCGCGGCACCACATAATCCATATTCTAAAGGCCAGCTGGACTGAGACCATGGAGCACAAGAAGAGCAAAGAGAACCAGCACCCCCGCCCACATCCCACCCCCCCCAGTAGCTGAGTACTTCAGACAGCTTTGGCATGTCAAAACTGAAACTGGGCTGAATAGCTGTCATTTAGCAACAGCTCTTTGGTGGAGTCCATTTTCACCCTTTAGCTGCAGAATTAAGCGTATTATGTGAAGAAGATTCTGGCCCGTTTCCCATATTGTTTACTCGGGTGAGATTTACTGCAGCATCTTTGCCAGTTGCGGATGCCATTTTTCCCCTTCCCTCCCTCTCCCGCCTTCTTTGTTTGTACATTGTGCTGTAGTGAAAATGAGCTACTTGGTACTGGTGTAGGTGGTTCAGTATCCAGAGCGGCTTTTGGAGTAATCCTGCTTTGACAGTGGATGGATAAAAGTAGACGGGTGTCTGTCAGAAGGCAGGTATTTCAGCAGATTGATATTTATTCCCTAAACAGACCAAACCCAAACCCACCACCTCTTCAAGAGCTTTGTGCTCCAGCCCCAATTACTGTGTTCCTAACAAGCCCAGTGCAAACATTCACACTGTACACAACACAATACTCCCATTGTGTCCTGCTGTCCATTATGAGCAACATGACAAAACAGGTACAAATACTGTATTGTATTGTATTGTGTTTCGGCTCTGTTGTAGGTTATTATTAAATGCAGCAGTGAAATCTGATAAATGAACACTTGTCTTGTAATAGGATATTGTGGATGAAGCATTAACTAGCCCACGTGACTGTGTCTAGTTTTAATTCTACCACCTCACTAAGGAACACCCTGTGGGAATTATAATGAGGCCGTCCGTTATTCCCAAAAGAATAGAAATCGACATCGACTCCAAGGTGTTCTAAAGTGACTAATGTAGAAAGGCTTCCATCTTAAAATAGCCTGTCCTACACTTGGTCTCGAATATCGTTTCTTCAGGATGGATGATGAATATAATAATTTGGGCCACTCAATATGAATTTCAGTCAAGCTGAACGGAACTGGGGCAGTCCTGGATTGCAAAGACTGCAGTCCAAACTTGTAACATATTTCCCCACTTGAGCCTACAGGCGTGACCAAGCTCTTTGAGTCAGTGTGTGGCGGCGCTGGGAAAATGTTAAAGAAGCACTCCCTTGTTCTCAGCCCCACAGGCATCACTTTTGATGTCTACCTTCAAAGGTGTCTTATCAGTCCTTTGCTGATTTTAGTTGTTGGTCATTAATGAAAGCAGAGTATTACAGACTGATGCATGATAAATTATACAAATGAAATGCCCAATTGATTTGGCAATAAGATATGATGCACTGCGGCGCTCCATGATTTATTAGACTTCTTTATGACACAGGAAGTAGTTTTCCTGAGTTAATTTTAAATCATTGCTTCATATTATGACATTTAATTATTTTTTTAAACCGGTATGTCTTATTTATTTTGATTGATTTTTAAATATTTAAAAACCAGAACTGATTTTGCTATCACAAATAAACAGATAAGTAGATATCTGTAGGCAGATGGAAACAGTACATGCAGCTGGTATATAGGGGAAAAGGTGCAAATTGAATTTTATCAAGACAAGGCAAGGCAAGGCAAATTTATTTATATAGCACATTTTATACCCAGGGGTAACCCAAAGTTCTTCACAGAGTGCACAGGCACAGGAAACTCGAAGTGCAAAATAATCTGCAGATGGAAAATTATACAAATTTACTATTTATGAGCAACTAAGATTGTTTATATAGATAGGAAAACACATAATGAATATAAATCTCGTATAATTTCTTGCACCCACAGTTTTTTTTTTTTTTTTATTATGTAAACTCACGTGATGGACTTGATCGAATCACCTTATCTTTACTCTTATATAAAATGTGAACCAGATATCAATTTGGTTTGCAATACATTTGCATCTGCAGCCTTTTTAGACTCACAAATTGCCAGTGGCATCGGACAGCAGTATTAATTGGCATTTCAGTTGAGAGAACAGGGGATTGCATCTTCTCAAAAGCATGTCTGCTGACTCGGGGTGCAACTAAATATTGATACACTGGAGCATTGTGATGTTTTGTGATTTTGATTAATAATTTGCATGTAAAGCTTGGTGACCCCCAACCACTAGGTAGCAGTGTTTTAATCCATCTTCAATTTTCTACCTTAAAGTAATGATGTAAACTGAGACTGGAAATAGCACACCGGTGCACCATTAAATAGCACTAGCAAACTCAGCTAATCACTAATGTTAACACCTCTTAGGTGCAAGACATTATTATAATGAACTGAACTCTGCCTGCTCTACGTTAGCCATATTTTAACTGCAGAAACTTTCCCCGAGAACCTGAAACCTTTGAAGGAACTCCACGTGTTTCCACCACAGGGATTAGGGTCTTCCAGAAAAAAAACCCTTGCCTCGGGAGGGTGGGGGGTTAATACTTTCCAAAAAGTCAAGGAAACCTTTGTGGATAGGACTTGCTTTGCTCGATCACTCGAGTATTTTATTTCAGCCACCTTTTTCAAACATCTGTAGCTGCATATGCGTCTTTTTTTCTTGGAGCTAGAGAAGAAAACATACAACAGATGGACCCACGATGAAGACCAGACCTTATTGAGTCTTTAAGACGAAGAGCGTATCCAGCGGGAATTTCCTTTTGCTTTATAGGGCATCAGCGTTGGTACACAGTCATCTGCATTACAACCTGCTGGAGCTGTTGCTGTAATAGATTTTCAATCAGACAATCGGTATATATGTTTATGGAGACAGAAAAATAGAATCAAAATTCAAATTTTCCCCTGATAGCTGCATTAATGTTTGCTTTTATAAATGCAATATAAATGGCAAGATATTATACTGTCGATCAAAGTGAAATATAAAAATGTTTATATGCCCCGTTACATAAGATGCATACAGGATCTTGTGAAGTTTGCGACTATTGTCTATTGCTTAGATCTTTCTTTGTGAAAGTGAATCATTAGAAATAGTCAAATATTTGTCCTGTTCTATAAGATATCAACAGTAAACAAACAACAATGAACCACATAAGATCAAAACCATCACGTAGCTTCAGTTGTCATCATCATGTTGACGGAGACAGTGAAAAAAAAAAAACTGACTGCTGTGACATTATGACTCATTGTTCTCATTGTTCTAATGTTCAAACTCATCTGTGATCAAAAGTGATGGGAACATTTCTGATGGCAAGTGTAGCTGTCGTTTCTATATTTCCGCAGCCCGCAGCAGTGTTTTATCACATATACGCTACTTTATGTTTTAATGAGCTTAAGATATCATGAAATATTAAATGAATCAGACAGACAAAGGATTTTCAGTGTGTATGTCAGCAAAACAAAGATAAACCAGTAAACGTGATTAATCAAATGATGTCAAAGTGAAGGAGAGCCATTTTAAAGTAACACTTTAAGGTCTGTCTGCAGCAACTCGGTGACAGTCTCATGAATTCACATCAAGGTTTTATGTCAAAGCCTGACACCTAGCTCGATAATCTTTTTCGGATACCGTTCCAGTTTTTTTATGTTAAGGGAGGCGTCCCACCTCTCCCTCCCCTCCCTCTTCGCTTCTCTTCTCCCGCTACTTCTTTTGAGGGGTAAACACACATGCAAAGCTCCTCAGCCTATCATCTGTGACCGCCGCTACAGCCAGACAGTGTAACACGATCCATGATAGAGTGGTGCAAATCGCCCAGCGCTTTCGTCTACCATCTCACACAAGGAGGGGGAGAAGCCCATGAGATAGGTCGAGTTAAAAAAAAAAAAAAAAAGCAGAGGGAAAAAAAGGAAAGGGAAAGAAAAAAGAGGAGGAGGTGAAGAGCTGGTGGAGAGTGCGGCAGCAGTAGCTGGGAACTAGAACGATGCTGGTGTGACTTTCCGGTCCACTAGGTTTTAACCCTTTTGACATCGCTTGAGTGCCATCCATGTGTCAGTGCAGTGTGTGGCTCATGTAGCAGCAGTGGAAAGAGGAGGGGAGATCCGGAGCGTTTGTAAATCCAATACAAAGCAACATCGCAGCCTGAGAAGTGGACCTTGACACAGTAAAGCCTCAGTGTGGAATTGCTTGAAGCATTCTTCTTTAAGGTAACAAACCAACTTCTTTATGATCTTTTTTATAATGAGCTTAAAGACAATTAACCCAGATTCAGATCTGTCTCTGATTGTGCTGTATTTTTAGGAGTAGTTTTTTTTTAAATGCCGGACATCTGTACTGACAAATCTGGACTGAACACGTATTGCATCTGTCAACAACTTCGATGTGGCGAAATAATGTTTTATGCATCACCAGGGCTGTGTACCAGCAGCTCTTCTGTCAGCCTGGGCCTTATTGTTACTGCAGAAATCTTCAGTCTATTGTATTCCTTTCAATTCCCTTGTGGATCCTCTTCTTCTTCTTATGAGGGGGCGGTGTGTGCTGTGTTTAAAATGGTACTGCAGCCTAACACGTGTAAATTGATAATAGAGAATCTAGTACTTGCTCAAAATCCATGTGCACTGGCTCAGAAATATTTACGTCAAGTAATAACTAGAAACATATTTTGGACTTAATCAGGGTCAAGTTGCTTTACAGTCACCTAAAAGCATTTTAATGAGGCATTTGTGTTTAAATTCATTGCTATTTTACATGAACACACAAGGTATAATGGTTGTTGTTTCTCTCACATCATCAGAAGCACTGCTTGGTTATGTGGAACAAATGGAGGAAAAGGATTTTAATATTGTATGAAATACAATATTAGAGTATATTGCCTTAAGCTTTCTAAACTGCATCAGAGAGATAAAGCTTTATACTTGCGTTCTGTGGCTTCTGCTCCAAAAGCAAGTGCTGCTGTTTTTAGGATTCCTCACACGCACATTGAAAATTTAACATGACATCCATGAAGTACTGTGGGTAATGTATGCAAACGGGGGTACCCTAGGTGTTGCTTTTGGTTGTTGACTAGTCTTTGATTAATCATTTTGGGCTGACGTCATGGCCTCGGAGACAGAGATGGATTGAAGTGCTTAGCAGACCAATAGCCACAAAGACAAAGAGTAATTGGTGTGTAGTGAGTAGTGGCCAATGTAAGCAGAGCAGATGCATCAACAGAGGAATAAGTCTGAGTGCTGCAAAGGGTCACGCGGTGGCATCCTCACATACATTCACAGGTGACAGGTAAATATGAGCAGGTAAATGCAATGAGCCGTTCCTTCGTGGCCACTGCATCTTATGAGGTGAAGCAATGACTTATTCTCTGGGCCATAAGGTGAGTCGTGGAGCACGACAGCTATATTTTTAGCTGCCTGAATGAGTAGGAAATGATTAATTGCATTGTGCATTTATTTGTTGGTTTTAACATGCTTTAGTTGTGTGATTTCCAGAGCTGCAGCCTCGTGGTGGCATTGGTTTTTTCCTTTTTCCTTTTTTTTTTTTTTTTTAAGCTCTAGCTGAGTTTTGGCTGTGTTTGCCTGTGCAGTGGTGTGTAGGAGTAATTGAGGGGGTGGGCATGCTGCTGAGGAGGTGGGTATATTGTGATCCAGCCATCTTTATATGTGTCAGTGGTAATTACATTGAAAAAGTGGTTTGTGTCCCTGGAGAGAGAGAGGGGGAGAGGGAGAGAGAGAGGTAAATTGTCAGTGCTCCATACGTGCTGAGTGCTATAGGCTGGAGGAGAGTTAAAGTTTTTAATGGTGGCGTTCGGTTCATGCACAATCAGAACAGCATTAATGACTTTGGCATCATAAATCATAATGGGCTGATGGACTATCAATACTTAGCACAGGCTCGCTCTTGATTCATGGTTTTCTCGATGGACTCGAGCTGCTCGGCATTCGCATTAACAGCGAGGTCTGAGCAGTTTTGTTTTAATTTTCTTATCTCATGTTTCACCGGGCAGCTCTGCCAGTTTTACTCTCTTCTCTCAGTCTTACTGGCAAACACTTGTCAGGACGTCAGGGCCAGCGAGAGGCCTTTTGTGCATTATGATGTGGTTTCTGGATCAACTGTTCTATAATTTATGTAATGAAAGGATGAACTGTTGTTTAATTTATGTAATGTCTGATTGAGGACCGCTTGTATCCGTTTATTGGGCAGAGCTCAATCTCTCCTTGTGGACCTCTGAATATATGTTCCGCTCAGCTCATATCCGGATATAAACCACATCAGCAGCTTTAACTCCCAATAATAAACATTAGAAAAAGTCACTCACTTTACTTTCTGTGATTTATTTTCAATCCTGAAATCCCATTAGTTCACTAATCATCTTATTTTCTACATAAAGATGGAGACAAAGTGCCTTCAAGGCAACAACGTTGACAAGAACCAAGAAACCTTGATTTAGTTTTGTTTCTCTTTATCTACTCTTTTATTTTAATTAAAAGCTGCAAATTGCAAAGCTCTAGGATTACTTAGTGATATTTATCATTGAAAATCAAGTCCCTAATACTTACAGATAAATGGATACATACATACATTCATGAATATGCACATACTATAAGCTACATGCATATATATACATATTTTATTGTGAACACATCCACTCATTAGATTATCAGGTAGATGATTGTGTTAATGACAGACCTGTACCTTCGTCCTGTTTCTTTCCCAGACAAAGGTGACAACACATTTCTTTCTCTTTTTTTCACGCATATCTTCACATTCACATCTGAAATAATCTTAATAAGGTTTTTGGAAAGCATGTGGGTGTGAAATTGTCCACAGAGCAATGTCGTCTGGGAGACACTGAACCCTTGTTTTTAATTAAAACTCACTCAAATAATGGATGAAAAAGCAGCACACCTTGAAAAGCTTCAGCCACTGTCTTTTGGGGAAATGTTAATTATTAATAATTAATTAATTCATCAATTAATTAATTAATTGATTAATTAATTAAAACTTGAAATATAATTACAGTTTTTTAAAAAAGTATGTTTATAATTATAGAAGAGAAAGCTATAAATATAGTCAAACTTGTTTACATCTTTTTGTATAATAAGAGCAGTGATGGTGAAGTTTATTCATCTGATGACTTTAGTCTCGTCTTCGTTGGATTGTCGGTCTAGTGTCCTTAAAGCCAACACTAGATTTTGCTGTTCGATGGGTTTTGTTCACCTTGTCAAACACACAACTAAATTCAGGCTGAAGCCTGGTTTCCCCTTATGTGTCAGTTTGAAGGTTAGGATGCACAAAGTGCGGCTGCTTGCAGCTCACAGCTCAAAACCAATTTGGAAACTGAAAAATGAAGTAGAAAAAAATAAACCTAGCCTCGCAGATTGAATTAGTTGGAAGATAGAGATGATCGTATTGATTTGAAAACCAACTGTGTTGTAGCAGCTGTTGATATGCTGGATTTAAAAATACTAACTGACCGTAAAGAACCACATCTATCACATGCATTCACTTTTACATCATCATCGATAGAAGAAGCATTTACATTCTTTACTTGTACAAAACAAGACTGAACAAAAGGTCCTCAGTCACATCAAATGAAGGTCCTGCATTAAAAATGTAAGAGTAGGTGAGAATTATTTGCAAAATGTACCAAAGGCAAAAACACACAAGTTAGGAAACCACCAGTGTGAGTGTTAAAGCATCATATTTAGCATCATTAGTAGGATTTAACAGTTATGCAGTTGGTTTCAGTTTCTTTTGCTTATTTTGTTGCAACAGTGCATCACATATTTATAAGCTGATTTTATGTAGGGTCTATTTATTGGTGCAATAAATGTATGGTGCATTGTGTATTAAACAACAAAATAAAACACTAGAATAAATGTTTCATATGTAAATATCTTAATTTTTAAAGGAGCTACAGTAACTACAGCTGTCAGGTTAATATAGAGAAGTAAAAGTTCAGTATGAAGCACTAAGTAATACAAGTTCTTTAATTCAGCTCAAACATCTCTTGAAAATAAGTCAAAATGGCCAACATTTGAATTCTAGTTTGACAATAAATTATGCCTTTTGCTCCTGTTTGAAGTGACAGTGACAGAGGTCTGACTGGTTTTTAGATTTATTATTACATCAGTCTAAAACATGCCTGTGGTTACGATCAGAGCCAGATGCTCTGTACGCTCCAGTGGTGTTTGGGTGATGACATTGCACGCTGTTACTGATGATGTCACGGGTTGTGTCGTCAACATCACGGTCCGTTTTTTCTGTTTCTATTTCTGTATTTCATATTCCACACTGTTCTTTCAAACATCCTTGGTGACAAACGTGTCAAAAAATTTGAAGGCGGTCGGATGAGCAGTTGTTGAGAAAATAATAAAAAAAAAAAAAAATACCATCAGACAATCCAAACAGATTCTTTCGTTTATAGTTATAGTAGAAATATTCATGTATGACCTTTAAATTCAGTGTAGAACTAGAGTCTAGTACACTTAGCAGTGTGGTGACATTATTAAAAACAATAACAAACTTTCCTCCAAACTCAAGGTAAGTTTTTTTTTTTTTTTTTTTTAAAGATGAGATATGTAGTTGTGAATTTCATGTATTTCTGTGTCTGTGATTATTTGCCACACATTGTTATGTATGCAGTTGTCTTACTGTAGTGACCAAAAACTCATAAAGTAATGATCTTCCCTGCCACCGTGTAATGGTGATGGGAAAGGTCCAGAGCCCCTGTTCCTTAGCTGTTTACCACAGACATTTATGGGTATCATTATCCAGACAGTGATGCCAGTGGGTGGTTACCAGAGCTGGAGGTGAAATAAGCCATTTAGCTGCTTTATGATAGAGATCCCCATCCCTTGCTGTTTTTCACGTCCAGGGTCAAAGCTTAGCAGCCATCTAATCTCCCTCAGTCTCGCAGCTTTCATTAGCATGGCACTTGATCAATCAGCGCTGCTGCAAGCACCAAAGTTTGACGCATCTTCAGATGAAAGCACATAAACATAATACCTGTTCAGATGATCATTGTTGTTTGCGGGTTCCCTTCATGTCGAATTTAATCGACATTTAATATGAATTCAGATAAGCGTGCTGCACAGTTGGCATTGCTGAGATTATAATGATAGTTTGGCTGCAGACACAAAATTGAAGAAAACTCCAAGAGAAAGTAATAACTGTTTATGCTGTCTGACATGTATTTTTTTCTCCCTATGGGAATAAAACATCTGCCAAAATTTTGATTACAACAAGGTTATGTTGTGTTTAATATCGTTTTGTAGGGAGTTTTATACGAGTAAACTATGAATACTTGATGTTGTATATTTAAATATTTGTAAGAACCTTATACATTCTTGCTTCATTTTTCATTTTTTCCCCCACTATTTTAATTGGCTGACATATCAAAAGGCAGTTCATAGGTGTCGGCTGCCAAATGCCAGACCTGTCATCACATCTGCATATGATAGGACACGTCAGAAATCCTTGGTCCCTGCCTTTCATTCGCCTTCGCTTCTTCCATAATCGGGGCAGCGGATGGGAACAGAGGCAAAGAGGAGCTTTTTATCCCTCAATAAAAGGCCACTTAGGCAGACAGTTCTCCCCAGACTCATCAGCTCTGGTCAGTTTTTTCCTGGCACCACATGAAGGAATCTGTGGATAGGGCAAATATTCCATCTAATTAAGGATACCTTTAATATAAGCTCACCCCGTCGTCTCCCCACCCCACCCAGTCATTTCTCTTTGTGCCCATCTCTCTCTCCCCCTCATCCCTCTCACCTTCTGTCTTTCCTCCGTCTTATCATCCATCATAGGAAGCCCAAAGGTGCCCTTCACAGTTACTGTACCTCTCTGGTTAGCTCTTGATGCCTTTTGAAAGCGTTAGTTGGCTTACTCATGCTTTGATGTTGCCTTCAAATGGGTAGTAAGCAGAACTTTGAAGTCACAACCTCAGCATGGCCAAGATTGTTGAATCGCCATAATAAGTGGACGGGGTCATGGCTTTTTTTTTTTCCCTAAATGTGAGCGTAGCACATCATTAATGTGCAGTATGATTGGAATGGCAGCGATTTGAATTGGGGGGTTTTCAGGAATCAGCATTATTTGTTTTGAAAAGTGAAGGGGAGAGAATGAGTGCTCTGTCTGACTTTGTTCTATTTATGGGGATGGCTGCTGGAGGATTACTGAAAGTGGCAGAGTATTCATTATTTAGATGGCAGTAGCTGAGTAGGAGAACGGGTGGTTTCATAAACCACTTGACATGTGTGCTGCTATACTAGACAGACTCCCCAAAAAAAAAAAAAAGTTTCACTTCCAAAATTTTTTCTCCAAGCGAGAGCACTTGTAGCAGTTCTGTGCCTCAGACTGTTGAGAGAGTCGCACTAATGGAAACTGATGGAGCAAACTCAGATTGATGGAGTTAATGGTTGAAATCGTTGTGAGTTCTCGGGGATTGCTCTTCGTATAGGCTTTGAAAGTCGCGAAGCGTTCCCCCAGCTGTTTCATGGTGCATGTCAGATGTGGCATTATATTTTCAAGCACAGCGTTATTACATTCAGAATGACTTAGTTGAATATCTGCGGCAGGATACCTTTGTTGAGCATGGCTGATTATGAAATAATGACAGTTTTGTCTTCCTGCCTGGTTTGGTATTTGTTCAGAAACAAAAAAGATGACAGTAGATAACAGTGGCTGTGGCATTTTTGAAAATGGCCTTAGAGAAGAAGAAAAAAGTGAATCTAAAAAGAGAAAGCGTTGACAGTTACTGTATGTGTTGCAAAGAGAAAGCAAAAGCTGGCACTCTTTTTTTTTTTTCTTGGCCAATGTGGTGGGACACAAGCTAACAATTTTCTACCAGTGTAGCAGAAGCATCTCTTTTGGCTCAAGCGTTCACCCTGACAGTTTGCAGCCTGGTCGCAGAGAGGGTCCCGCCACTGTGATTAATGCACTGCCATGCCGCCATGGTGGAGGATGTCTCTCGGCGGTCTCCTTCCCCTTTCCAGTACTCCTCCCTGATATTTCACTAATGTGACTCGACAATGAAGAGATTGATAGTGATCATTATGCTGCTCTCAAAGAGTAATGTCACTTCCCAGCATGATCCAGCCAGCATCGAATTCAGCTACTCCTGTGGGTAGCATATGAGCAGTAGTGGTGCATATTGTTACTGTACATACAAGTGGATACAGCTGTGTTATGTTGAACCAGAACCCGTGACATTTCTGAATCACCTCTTCCTGCTGTTATCACAAACTCCTGAAGCCCTGTTTGCATATTTGGTGGTGAATACGTTGCCTCGGGATGGGTCTTTTTAACCGAGGAACTTGACACTTGAAAGTATTATCGCACCAAACAAGAGAATCAGCCACTCACCTTAACACTTGCAAACTATATCACCATTTCCCCAGTACTCTCTGTACAAATAAAGGTGTGAGGGTCATTCATTTGTTTTCCTTCGCTCCAACTCCTTACGGCTAGGTTGATTTGTTTATCTGTATGTGTTTAGCCCCTGGCCTCAATCATCTGAGAGAGAAAGAGGTTTAGCATTTAAATTGGTTGATCCACTGCACGTTTGCTAAATCTGTTTTTAAAACATTACATTGATGAAAAGCAGACGCTAATCCGTGTGGGTGTGCGACCTTATCTGACTAAACACCTGACAATGAGATTCTATTGTCACTCTGGGAACACAGACTCTCAGGGAAATGTGCCTTGTCGTAGTTATTGACCTCTGTTGGTGAAGTGCTGCTGTATAGCCACAGGTTAACTCGCCACAGGTATGATTTACAGTGAGAAGTTTTGGAGAGCGCACGCTGCTGTTTCTGACCGCTGGCTACTGACGACACGGGATACTTCAAAGTCTTCCTAACACCTAACTCCTCAGGACGTTGAACACTTGCTGTTAGCTCATCTGCCAAATGTCTGCTACAGTAAGTCCTCGGTGTCAAGACGGCGTCCGGATCCGACTGAGGAGACTGCTCTACCGTGCTAGCTTTCAGAGCTAATCCCAGAGCCTCCTGTACGCATTTCTCCTCTGCTTATACTGGCACCAACTGATCCTCTGGTTTCACACTTCCCATTGTATACTTAGCCAGACAAGACATTTAGTCAATATCTCTGCTTATGAATATGGAGGAGACAAAGTGGCCTTCATCTGAATGTGGCAGAACTAAATCATAGGGATTATTGACAGTGACTTGAATAAACATCAGGATGAGGTCAAAATTCATTGTCTTTCATTATGTGCACAGCGTCTGGGGCATGTTGAGGGTTTTAAAGCAAGTGGGGCGGTTCGCACTTGTCCTGAATAATTATTTTATGTGATACATTACCATAATTCAATGTTAAACATAAGATCAGAGATAATTTTAGAGCCAAGTGGGAGAAGGAATATTGTTGTGTGATGATCTAAGGTGTGAGATAGTGTCAGGCATTACAGATTTGTCTGTGAAGCATATCTCTCCACTGCAGAATTTTTATTATCTCTGTTTTCGGGGGCCTCTCTAAACACACACAGAAGTCAGACTGTGTGAAAATGGAGCATCCTGTCATGATCCAGCCTCACGTACTGGGCTGGAGATTCCACAGGCCAAGAGAGAAGATGTTATCTAGACACACGAGGCGAGCTTATGTAAATAGTGACAGTCCATTGTGCATTATGGCTGAAACAGGATACTGGGAACAAGTGTGACTGTTGCCTGTGGTGACAACTGTGGGTTTGCTGCTGTATCAATATGCCTGTGCGCCATTTTAATCTGGACAGGGGTAAAGAATATACAGTGTGGTCATACAATATTAATCCCAGCCTGGAAACTTAACCAGCTGCTGCCTTTTATAAACTGACAGCTTATGGTTTTGCGAAGCCATATGCTGCCCACTGCCGCCTTTTCTCTCAGATTTCACTTCTCAGTTTCCTTTGTCAGTCTAGCGTCGGCTTTTTATGCTCTTAATTGTGATGGATGTATTCCAGTGTGAAATGACTCAGCCGGGTGTGAACGTGGACCATCCTTTGCCTCCTACTGCTGCCATTTGGTGAGCGGGAGGAAAAAAACGTGGACCATAACAGGAGACATGAGAAAGCTTGTGTGTTGACGGCGCCCCTCCCTTTATCTAATTGGGGCAAAGCAAACATGATTAGACCCAATCTGAAGGACGATCAGCGTCTTTCACTGCAGAGACTTTTCACACTCATGTGCATCTGCTGCTGAGCGGCGACAGTATCAAGCTGCTGTTTCAACAAAACAATCCAATAACATAAACACCTTATACCTGAACAAGAGAGAACATTGTTTGTCAGTGCAGTCATAAATATTCAGACTCTGATGAAGACATGGATCAGAACAATCAGAACTACTTAGAAGTTAAAGAAACAGAAAGATTGCTGTCATGACAAATGGAAACAGACAATGAAAGCTTTCCGGAGATGGATTTTTCAACACCAGGATTTTTTTTTTATTGTGTAAATCTGCTTTTAGTGTAATTACTATGTTAAAAAAGGGCATATTTCTGTGGTATCAAGGAGGCGCATCATGATACAGTAAAGATGGGGTAAGCTTTCAACCTCAGCAGTGAAATCTGATGAGAGATGCTTAAAGATTTTCAGGACAATTTGCCTTGCTCAGTCAAAAGGATTGAAACTCTGAAATCTCGACTATTTGCTGCTGTTTCTCTGCCTCCTGTGACTGTAGTTCAGGTATAATTCATTTCACTATTGTGAAAGCAAAGAAAGCTTTTCTTTACACAGGTTTTTTTCTGTAATTTAAAAAATCCAGGTGCATCCACAACAATGTATCTTTTCTTTCTTTCCATCGTGCTGCACCACCTTTTTTCTTTTTCTTCTGCAAAAACATTTTGCAACTGCAATGAATACCATTTTAGTCTGCAATCAAGAAGCACACTATCGGATATTTAATCATGATTTAAAAGCCTATGGTAAGCAGTAAGCAAGCTCCCCCAGTACTAAACATTTCCTCCCTTTCAGTCGAGTCATGACAAATTCACGTCATGTTCCGAGCTGCACAGAACCAAATTTGATGCATTTCAGATGTAGAGGCGTGAGAGAGGTGCTAATTGATGCCTGCTGTGGCATGAAACACAAATTGCATAGTTTACAAGTACAGCAACAAAACTGCCGAAATGCACAGCCCTGTGGAGTCACATGTAGAGGCTAAATGGGGAATGTGCAGAGAGAGAGAAGCGTAATGGATGCTGTCCACATGGCCGCTACTGCTTCCCTGCTATTCTGTTGCTCTCTCCATGTTAACACCGCTTCACCGACTAATAAATTAAAACGTCTTATACACAAACACACATATACCTAAGCTAATTATGTGTGTAAATATATCTAAATATATCTGTACACCTGCTGTTAAGAAAAAAAAAGATGTAATATAATACGAAACATATTCTAAAGCTACAGCAGAGACAAATGTAGCTCCAGATCCATTATGGAGACAAAAGTTTCCTCATAAGGTTTGTTAGTGTACTAAACATATACTCATCAAAGCCATTAAATAGCAATGATTGCATTTGCAACCATTAGCCCAAATGACAGTTTTTGCTACTTATGCTATTAGCTGCAGTAAAAATACATTTTGCATATCAAACATTTAGTTGATGTTCTTCCAGAGTGAGTCACAATAAGTAGACATGTAACAATTCAGCATCTCACACAGTGAAAAAGATTTAGCTGTGGCAGGAGATGAACTTTTGAACTTCTTGGGGGGAAATTTTAATGTACAAACCAGTCAAGTGTTGGAAACAGTTATCTGTCTGCTGTGCATCAGCATGATGAAGTTCTTCTACCCAGTGTCTTTCATTTTCATGAATAATCCAGATATTTATCACAAGCTTTTAAAAACACAGCAGGTTTATGATGCTTGCTCTTAGCAAGAAGTAAGCAAGCAGAGAGATTCACAGTCGAACCTTCCCTGACACTTTCTTTTTCTGTCTCTCTCCCTGTCTTTGCAACCCATTTAGAGTGAAAAAAAAAGATGCTGACGCTGTTATCATTAGGGTTCATTTTTTACAACAAAATATCAAAATGGAGCTGAAATTGAACCTGGAGAGAAAAGATGGAAGGCTTGTTCAGAGCAACAAATCACAGCAGCGCTGAGAGAAAGTAGAGTTTTCAGTCTGGAAAAACATAAAATGTCTGTGTCATTACTCTCCACGTTGTTTGTCTGCTTTTGAGCGTTTTGATACTTTGTAAAACTTCTTTTCATCATCAGGTCACAATTTTAATCTTCCAATGTCCACTCATGCCCGAAACATGAAAAATTGATGACACTGACATCAGCCTCAGCTGTGCTTGAATAGAATACTGACACGCTAAAACTAAAACAGGTGTTAGCGTGACTAAAGACTTGAAGTTTATCGCTGTATCTTGTTGTAAACTTGGGTAAAGTCTGCATTATTATAATTAGTGTTGCTGTTTACTTCATAATCAAACAGTTGAATGATGTTACTTTCAAGACTACCTCATAGATCATTTCTCTCGGGTGCCAAACAATCCTTAAACAAGATGTGTTGCTCTTTTAAACCAGCTATTCGTCATAACATGGTGACACTTAATGAATATAAAGTGTTGCTCAACTAGGCTGCAAATGTGTCTGTTTGTGTGTGTATACAGTGAGGTAAAAGATGTGGTAAGACACTAGTTGATAAATTGTTGTTATCTGACTTGCCGTAGTAGAAAACACCCCTGACATACGGATGGAGGATTGGATAAATCCGTCCAAGTAGATTCAAGGCATTTCAAGCGACCCACGTGTTTTGACGTTTGCAGTCTCGAGTGTAATTTTTGCTTCCAAGTGCGAGCACAGGCAGCAAACCGTAAAACCACAATACATCCTCTCCTGTACATCTGATACGCTTTGATACAGTGATCCTCACCCTATCGGCTTGCATCTCTATGCGTATTTGCAATATATATTTGACTCTGGATTACATGTATCCAAGCTTATTAGAGTACATGAATGAGATGTGTTTAAACATTCCATGAGAGTAGGCACCGGGAAATGCAGCTGCTCTGATAAGCTCTGGCTTATCATTCACACATTTCATCCCCACCAGTGTCCTTATTCAACAAATTTGGAAATGTTTTAGGCTACCTTCAGATGTAGTCATTTCTCTGAGCTTTGCTCGGTGTGTGCGTGTGTTCCAGCAATTCCTTCTAAAGCAGCCTCCGGAGAGACCATAGAGGAGGTATGTATGAGCTGGATGCCTCCTTGACAACACCTTGGAGGTAAAAATCAATGTCTGCCAAACAAAGTGAAATGTTATGCTGCAGCCGATACATGACAGATGAGGCTTATGGTGGTATTTTCTAAGGTGAATGAAGACTGGAACGCAGGAGGCCCTGTCTGTGGTTGTCAAGCAAAGCAGCATTAAAGAGATTTTGAAGGACAGTACGTTTGACTTCCCTGACTGCTTTTATTATTGATTAACATGCTGTGGACACGTGTGTGTGTGTGAGCCACTCTAAGGAGGAAAGGAGGAGGACACAGTTCAAAATTAAGAACAACTGCACAGCAGATTAAACTTTAAAGGCCGGTTTCACTAATGAATTGTGATGCCACGGCCGCTCCGGAGACCTCGCCCCCAACCGGAGTCGCATAAAAGTAAAGTCATCTTGATTAGAGTGGATCGGTGCTCAGAATGGAACTGTGTTTGTATTCCACTGCGTGATTAAAATCCTCTGATAAGTCACAATATTTGACAGCTGAGCTGCTTATGATTTCAGCAGTCAGGCCGCAAAGTATTTTTTTTCTTTTTCTTTCTTTTTTTTTTTTTACACTTTTCCATTTCAATGCCCAGAACAGTAGAGTTTGAAGTAAGAGTCCATTTTCCTCGGGGTGGAGTTCAGTCAATGCAACTGAATATTAGCTGTGGAGGCAGCATGGCTAGGCTTTGGCACATTAGTGGGGAAACACTGTTGCTACCTCATGCATGATCAGTCTTCAAGACTCCAGCAGTGACCTCAGTGCAGAGCTGTGGGCCATATCATGTTGCTGATTGAGCATGCTCTGAGTCTCTGAGGGTACGCAGGTTGCATCTTAGTTCTTGTTGAGGAGAGAAGCAGAGGGTGCTCTGATGGAAAATTCCAAAACATCAGCAATGCCGGAAGGCTTAGCTTTACAAGTGTATATATATATATATATATATATATATATATATATATATATATATATATATATATATATATATATATATATATATATATATATATATATACACACACACACACACACACACACACACACATATATATATATATATATATATATATATGAACATGTGCTTGCACACATAAAAATGTACCACTTATGCCCATTGAGGATATTGAGTGTATAAGAATAAACCAATGACTCCTCTTATTATTATTCTCATCCTGTTCTCTGCTCTGTGGCCAAGAGTAATGCAACAGTGGGGTATCAATTCACAGCCCTGGCCTCAGGAAAGCTCTTTGGAAAGCAGAGGGATTTTCAGCCCGTGTGCTGGAGCTGCAGCTCTGGAGCCAGACATTGCGAGAAATCTTGGCTCAGAGAACTAAATGTGGGAATGTTTGCAGGAGTCAGGTAGGAGGAAATGTAAAGGCTCTAACATGTATTGTTTGCTCATTGTAGTTCATCAGATAAAAGAGACTTAGATGGCACTGCATAAATAAATGATGAATACATAACTAATGCGTACAGTATAAAGTAGCGCCATGTATTTATCAACCAAGAGACACTGTGCCTCGTGGGAGCACGCCGTCTGAACTAACTTAAAATGGTCAGTTCTATTGTTTAGTTTATGAAATGACTTTAAAAATGCTAAATCTCTTAATTATAGCAAGTTTTTTTTTGATTATTTTATTGCCTTTTACCACATAGTTTTAAGAATACTGTCTCAGACCTGAATTAATGAGATGATCTAATATATCAGAGAATTTACACATTATTTTACACAATTATTTTTCAGGCATTTTTCAAAATTCACCAGTTCCTGAATGTAAATATTTTCTCCTTTTTTATTTCACTCGTTTTAACATAACAAACTTTTATTGTTATTATATTATTATTAATGTATTTTATTACAAAAATGACAAATTGATAAGTCAATTAGTTGATATAATATGAAGATATTACCTCACATAGCCAGTGTCAGTGTAGTATTTCTGCTAGTGGACTGTTAATCCCTTCTAGGCAAGTCTCACCACTCGCCAGCCATCTTGGCAACACCCTTGGGCAGTTATGTCAAGCTAACAGGACCAGGCTCCTGCCTAATGGAACGAGGAAAGAGCTTCACATTCAATGGTCACTGGAAAAAAAATAATAACTGCATGTGTAGAATCACTGATAAAATCTGATAAAAAAAAAAAACAACAACTTAGAAAGTTTTGCAAAATTCTTGTAATTTTTTTTTTTTTTTTTAACCCTGTGGATTAAACCTCTGCTACACGTGCACATGTTGCATCAGTGCAGAAACTAAATGATTGGCTCCATTTATTTGCCAGTTCACACAAACAGATTGTCAGTTTGAGGGGAGGGGCGACGACATATGTCATAGAACCACCATTTTTTGTGGCGTTTGTTTCCTCCTCTCTTCTACTGTCTCTGCTGCTGATCACATCATCAACAAGTCATTTTTCCTTTTTTTTTTTTTTTTCCAAACCAAAGTATTTTATTTCAAATTATCATCTTTTAAATCCAATTGTATTTAGTGTCCCTGCTGCAGTGTCTCTGTGTAGAATATTAATCTTAATGGAAGCATGTGGGTCTATAAACTGCTTGAATAAAAAAAAAATAAAAAATCAGCAAAAACTTTCTTTCCTTGTGGAGAAGCAGAGTATAAAATCATCAACCTCTATGGAATATAAATGATATAAGTTTCATAGTGCCATTTCAATGTGCTGTGAAAGATATACGCAGTATAATTCTCCTGCTCCTCAAATTTTCTTACAATGGAGGTGAAAATTAGTCATCTGTGCAAGTAGAGTGCATCCAGTTGAAAACAATATGCCAACAATTAATCAGGAAAAGATAGGCTTTCCCTTCTTTAGATGGATTTTGCTTCCTTTGTCTCGTTTCCCCACAAACTGAGTGATTTGCACAGGAAATGCAATTACAGCAGCCATTGGAAAAGACTCTGCCACTACAACCATGAGTGGTTTGTTTTTTTCCTGCAACCATTTTCTCAAGTGATTGGGGAAGCAAGCTGTAAATGAATGGGGAGGCACATGAATAGTTCTCCACATGTCACATTTCTATGACCCCTGAGATGATGTAGGCAACATTTTTTTTGTTCAATTACTAATTCAAATCTATATAGCTTTAGACAGAGAAGTGACTCACACTTCAGTAGAACTGCTTTGTTATTATTCCTGACACTTAGACATTTAGTGCATTTGGAAATAAATTGCTTAAAATCCTCCAGCGAAGCTTTTGAATGTTAAAAAGCTTCCCTGAGGTGGCCAGGGCCACCATAACCAAGGTTGCATTTTGGCACCATCACAACTAGCGGCTGTTACTGAAGGCACAAGCCATTCAAGCCACCGCAGCAATTTAGAGTGAATGACTTCCTCCTAAGGCCAGTTCACTTCAAACGCACACAGGAGAACGATTGAAACTGGTGACTTCTTTTCAAAAGAATGCCAAAAACAACCTTTCAAAAACATATTCACAACAAAGTGCTGAGCGGAGACGCATTTGGATGACAGCATGTCTCTCCAGTGTCTCCATTTCCCACTTTCCTATTGGTGATTTGTTTATATTATACAGTTTGAAATATTGGAGCTTGCTTTGTTGTTCCACGATCAAAAAGGATGATGCAGTGACAGAATGAGGCAGGTTGCTGCTGTTATTGTGATTATAACAACACATGAAGGGTGCCGGCGTACTAGGAGGCCAAGAATTTGTAGCTGGCGTGACTGTTGAAGTCAGGACTGCAGGGTGGGAATGCATATTTATGCCATTGACTAGACACTGGGGAGGTTCATTATTTTTTCAGTGTACTGAGAAATGGAACTGGTTGACAGTCTGCATCGTATTAATGTAGTATATTCTTAAAGCAGCTCCAGTCAGTATTTCTGTATGAACAATATGTCACATGACGATGTGCAGTATGATAATGAACCAACAGAAAATGATCACATGACTGGACTTTTTTTTAAAGTGTCTTTCAGCTCATTGTTTTGGTTTTGTCGACCATCACAAACCCAATTTGTATCTGTTGGTAAATATTCTCAACACAACTGGCTCGTAAAAAAAAAAAAAATGTAGACATTGTAAGTTTGACAGAGATTAATTAGCCATTTTTAGTACTTATTCTTTGTTTCCCTTATGTTTATAGCAGTTATTTATGTTTTAACAGTAAAATATACATATCTTTGTCACTAGACAGCATCAGCATCATTCTCAGAAATCCCCTTTCAGTCAGACTGTTGTTTAAATTATTCTCCACTGACTGAATATATTCCTCCACCACAGTTTAAAACAGACTTTATTGCCATCGTTTATCTTTATTTATAACTGGTATTTTAGAAAATTTCCATCATCGTGCTCAATGACTCACTGTTCCAGTTGTTTTAATGTGAATCTTTGTTATGATAGAACGATAGACTCAGTGATTTGAATCCAGCAGAAATAGCGTTACACATAGTTTTCCATTTAGTCACTTGTGGCTTTCTTTACCTGTTACTGAATAGTTAAAATCAGCTTTACTAGAAAAATGAAAATCCATATACAAGTGACATGTTTAACATGAATTTCTTTCTGAACTTTATTGAAAATGTAACTTGAGGTGACTGGTTGATCAGGTAATAGCTGAGTGAATAGAAATCAGATAGAAACCTGTTTTAGAAAAAGTGAGAACTGGCACACTTCCCTGTGGACTGTGCCAAGTTTTTTTTTTTTTTTTTTCCTCCGCAGGTTCAAGAAAATGCAGCGATACGCGTGTTGTCAGCGCAGTAGAAGTAGTCTACCGCAAGACACGGCGCTGAAGTTGGAAACTGTAGCGTTTTATCAAGGTGTGAACACAATCTGTCTGGACAAACAAGGAAGCCAAAGCTGTCCACACATGAATAAATACAACTAAGTGTTTTGTCAGCAGGCTAATTGTCAAAACAGCTTTGGAGAAGGAGTGTAATTGCTATGTAATCGGAGAGCTGTCAGAAAGAACTGCTAAGCAGTCATCATCTGTATGATGATCTGCCATCTGTAGCAATGTCTGGAGCGGGAACGAGAGGAGAGAGAGAGAGAAATGGACAAACAGTGATGTGAAGCTGCTTATATTCACTGTGCATCATCAGCCGGTTCAGCTCTGTAACTATTTACAAATCACACCATACATTTCAGATGAATGACAGCTGAGGATTTACATCAAATGTGAGTTGATGAGCAGCAGCTCGTCGACTGTCGGGGAGCATATTATGTGTGAGTAAATGGAATGATGTCTTTTTCTATAATGCAATGATTATGTAATCCTTGAAATATTGGTTACATCCTGGTTACCCTGCAGAGAAAAGTCTTAAAAGAAATTTTTGGTCTTTGATCTGATAGAAAGTCGGGAGAAGAGTGGGCAAAGCTGTGAGAGCAGTGAAGGTACTCTGGCAGGAAATATGATAGAATTCACACAGCTTCTTCTTCTTCTTCTTCTTCTTCTTTTTTTTTTTTTCTTAAAACCCCAAGCCCCTGAAAATTGCCAACTCTCTTTGCAGAGTAAATCCCCAAAACTCACCTAGGGCAAGGTTGTTCTAATGGTCCTGAATTCCACAGGGTACGGCCCCCTCCCTCACTTAAACACCAACCCCCCACCCTACCTCCAGGGCTTCCCAGTGAGAAGCTGCCTGTCTCTTTTCTACTAAAGAACCACCACCGCTGCTGCTGCTGCTGCTGGTGCTGCTGCTGCCTTCAACCAGGCTGCTGAGATCATGTGAACAGAAAACCAGGTGCTGATGAGAATGAATTTATTGATTTGACATATATAAACATCCTACCTGATCCAAATGGCATATTTTATCATGGAATTCATTCATTATTCATTTCATATAAAAATCAAATAGGGATTTTTCTTTTTTTAGAGGTCTATGTTTTTATTTCTGTGTTTTTTTTTTTTAAATCTGAAACTTTACACAGCAGAGAAGCAGCATCTTTTTAATGTATTTATGAATATTCTTGTGTAAAAAAAAAAAGTAAACAGTGAGTTGTAATAGAAAACCTACAGTCTCTATAAGTTGTGTGATCTATTTTGATGGAATTCTTGTGATGCACCCGTACAAAGATTTTCCTATTGGTGAAGGGCAAGCCAGTCAAAGCAAATGCCCTTTCAATTCCATTAGCAGTTGCATCAGTCTCTTAATGGAGAGTAAAATGGCACAAGACCTTTTGCTGTAGTACTCACACAATGAATATGAAAAGGCTTTCACAGAGCGCGCCAAGCTTAGTGAGTGCAAAACGGCTTTTAATTGTGTCCCGACTCAGTGTTGGAACATTATGCTCAGTATTTAAGGCTTGTCGGTGCTTTAATCAAAAACAGATATTTTTTTACAAAGGACTGAATGTTATAGAAACTTAATAGACCTAAACATCTGAGTATCAGGAAGTGGCATCACAGAGTTCAAGAAAAAACGTGGTGAAATTTGTCCTCACAGAGCGAGATAGCCTCTGACATGTTTATTTATGATATCACAAACACTATTCTCTATGGAAATCTGATATTACTGTGTATTTTCCTGCTCATGCATATATTTTTTTTTGTTTCACTAATACAACCACATGCTTCTTGTCTGTTATAAGGAGCCACTAAAACAAAAAGACCTGCTGCTGGATGTGTTTCTGTTCAAAAAAATACAGAAGCTTCATAAAATATTATTTGATAGATATTGCAAGCATCGTTAAGAAGGGAATGAGTCTGTCATTTTAGTGTTGGCATGCAGTATTAATCACAGAGGTCCTTTTAAAGAATGTTGCTGATGGAGATGATGACAAGCTGACGTTGAGGAATTATGCAAAGGAGGCATCCGTCTTGATCTGATTTCAAAGCAAAGCCCCATAAACCACACAGCTGTTTCATCTGCCTTCCCAGTCACTGAGCCAGCACTTTAAAGGCCAGCTTAATTCCCTGTGTGTCTTGATGGAAGACAATGCCAGGCTTTCTTAAAGGCTCATTGTTTAGTGTGCTTATTAAAAAAAAAAAAAAAAATACACACACACACGGATAAAATCCAATGTATGCGATACAGTGGATAATCTAATTCAAAGTGCTACAGCGCCAAAAAGTCCATATTTTAGCCTGGTTTGCCCCAGTGGACGTTTAAACTTCACCTCGAGTGCACAGAG
Organism: Polydactylus sextarius; assembly: GCA_016801845.1. Taxonomy (NCBI): domain Eukaryota; kingdom Metazoa; phylum Chordata; class Actinopteri; family Polynemidae; genus Polydactylus; species Polydactylus sextarius. The sequence continues at coordinate 23,622,459 of CM028930.1, read as the reverse complement.
GATCTACGTTCTACTGCTGCAATGCCGGGCTACACTTTCCTCATTGAGTTACACAGAATCACATTGAGGTCATCACTTAAAACTGAAATTGGATTCAAACCTACACCTCAAACTGGAGACCAAGAACCTGCTGCGCCTTGCAGCACTCAGACATGCTGACACCTACTGTGTGCACAGAAATTGTCACACAGTGACACATATACGTAGAGATATATATATATCCATAAGGGTCTGTGCTTTTCATGACCAGCAATTCATGCAATTATAAGTATAAGTGACCGTTCTGATATGAAAATACTGACAGAAAGGCTGTAAACAAGTCTCCTTAAAAAAAAAAAAAAAAAAGCCACCATTTGATCCTGACCTCCCAAAGATAAAGAGAGATTTAACTGAGGAGTATGTTTGCATAATTAATCACTCAAAATCCGCATGGACTCAGGTTTCAGATCTAAATACTTAAAAGGGCATAACTTGGTGTTCAGTAATTTCTCAGAGGCTTAAGATGACCGCTGCACTTACTCCTCACATTCATATATGTGCTGATCTATTAAGAGGTGTGTGGGTTTATTTGTCGAGGTGAAAAAAGGCGGATTAAGGTGAAAGGAGAAGCCATTTTAGATTAGTTCTTGCAGCTGTTGCTTCTTCCTCAGTACGATATGGTGAATTTAGTGCAATTGCTGAAGTTTGGTATCATTGTATGGCAATTATATCACAGTGAAACAAACAGTAACTGATTTTTATCTTTTCATTCCAGTTTAAGTCAGTGAATCGTCACATAGCAACCTCACTGCAGTCTGCAGAGCGCAGCATGTAGACGCCTCTGAGGATGAAGAGACATGTTTGCTTGGAAAAACTGTACATTTATTTTCAGACTTGTTGTTCAAATCTGTTTTTTCTTAAAAAAAAAAAAAAACTCTTTTAAAACCAGATTTAAGTGCAAACTAGAAAACAGAATTTCAAATGTGCCTTCTTATTGCCCACTTCTGTGCCGTCTTATTTATACCCAAAAGCTTTTAATGCTTTTTTTCTTTTATTGTTTTTGCAAAGTATGCATGGAGTAGGTTTGATTCGGTTCACGTGGTTTTATGTTCCCTTAGTCCAACCTTTGAAGGTTTTAGAGGTTTTTGTTTTTTTTTCTTTTGAGAACGTTCAGCTCAGCATGTGCTTTCACCTAAAAGCAAAGTTCATTTCATGTCACAGCTCAGTCACGCTTTTTAACACATTGAAATTGACGCAAGATTGACTATAAAGTGGTGATAGCGCGAGTGTTCAGACTTGTGACTCATCTTTGCGCTCGTTGTGCGGCCACCATCAACTGTAATGCACCTGCTCAACCTGCTTTTTTTTGTGGGTTTGAGTTTAGCCTATGTTGCATTTTCAAATCTCTCAGTACATGTGGCACCGCAGCAACAAACCAAACAAGGGCAATCAAGTTGTTGACTTGCTGTATAGGTCAATAGATCAATATGCAGGCATGGAGATAAATGGATACAGGTCTCTGCAGTATCTGTCATGTATCTTTATTTGTAACACATAATGGGAGGGTGGATTTTCTACAGCGATTGACTTTGTCATACGTGGGAGTGATACGACAATGATGTTTGAGCAGAAGAACAAACGCAGCAGGGTTATGTGCTGCACAAAGGATGGGTATTTATTATGTTTTTAAGAGGATCATCAGTAGCCGTCTATGTTACACTTACCTCGACATAAGATCATTTTCTTCGTCCCCACACATCGATGTGCTGCTGTGTGAGTATATGCTGATTATATGAAAAATACTTTGTTCTGGAAAGTGAAGCGGGACTCGTAGCTGCTGCGGGCTCATACAGTGGAACAAGGCCCAGAGGTGAAGTAAAACCAGCCAGTTTTGGTAGATAATCCACATTTCTATTAGCCTACTTAGCAGTTTTCTAACAGAGCTCACAGTCTAGCCCAGGAGATGAGTGGAATGGCTTGTATTCATTATCACTAAGTCATGCTAGCCTTACACATATATATATATATATATATATATATATTTTTTTTTCTTTTTCTTTTACAAATATGTCAGTTGATCTTCATGTGTAAGGACTTCAAACTCAGCAGTATGAAGTCATGAGGAGCGACTGTATTTGATCAAATCATAATCACATTCCACAAACACAGAGAAGAAAAGAAAAACGGAAAAACAACCCTCACCCACTACTCATAAATTCTCCTCTTCTGATATTTATAGCCGCATGCTGTTGCTATGTAATTGCAGTAAGGAGTCAGTTCATCTTAGATTGGTGTCTTCTTCTAACATTGTGCTCTTCTGTCATCCATTCATCCTCATATGTCAACACTATCTCTGTATATGTCTCTTTCTGTCTCTTTGTCTGTTGTTTCTCTTTAACTATTCTCGTTATAAAAAGAATGAAGATGCAAATAATCAGGTGCAATCCTGTCACAGCTATAACTATATTTCAGTGGCTGTTGTCCTTGTTATTTACCATGAATTATATTTCATGTTTATTTCTACTTTTAATATGAGAGATATGATCCTCAATAGCACCAATATCCTGCATTTACAGTAGCCTACAAATGATTTTTTTCTTTTTTTTTTCTTCAAAGCACTAATGATGTCCTAGCTCTGAATGGCATGTATGTTTTCTATTAGCACCAGGGAACCAAATTCAAGGCTCATTTGTCCTCATTGAACAGCTTGTTTTATGTATTGAAGGGCACAGTGAAAGTGGAAGTACAGAGACAAGGACAAAAATTGCATGGTCATTAAAGGCTCTTTTCAAAAACAATGAGCAACATCCTTTTCAATGACGTTTCTCTCGCTGAGCAGATTCTGATCTGTGGCCACAAGTCCACAAGGTCTTTATGCACGCTCGGGAAAACAGGAAAAACTGTTGCATGCCCCGAACCATCCGTTATTGTTCATATATTCTAAATTTAACTCCTTAAGGCTTTATAAAAATTCATGCTGTCAATGCAAAAACAACAACTCCTAAAAGACGCATCTCCCAGCTTTCTCAATTTTCTCTAAGCCTCTGTGAGGAAAAGAAAGACGATACCCATTTGGGGCTCATTGGAGCAAATCAGAATTGTCAGCACTGTGGGTTTTTACCTTTTTAAACAGGGAAGATGGATAGATAATCACCACATGCCATTCTGGGGGCCAATTACACAGCTTTGTGTGAAATTGGAAAACCTGTTCTCTCAGAGCTCTAATGGATGTTCTGGTCATTAGTTATTTGAGAGTCTTCTCTGGCTGTAATCAAACGTGAAACATTGCGTTAAGCGGCCATAAAAGAACAGCTGCCTCTCTAAGTGACCTTCTGTTTAAGAGAACCCAACTGTCAGCCGTGTGGCGTTTTGCGACAATTATTATGTGTGTCGCCATAAAAGCAGCTCTTATTTCTCCCCTTTTTGCAGTGGTTGCATCTCATTTTAATGTCTTGCTCTTGGTTGTATTTACTTTTCTGGGTCTGTTAGGTGCCTGCATGCTGTCATATTTTGCATACAAGGCAGATGTATAATCTTACCCATCTGCCGTCTCCAAGCGATCCCGTTGCTTAACTCTTGCTGTAATTTTAATCAGCGCGACAGATTACTGCTCTTCGCTTTTATCCACCGTTAAGAATCTTTTTTTTTCTCACCTTCCTTTTCTCTTCCTTCTCTTCAGGTGACCATCTTTCTAGTCAGCAAGGCCCGCCGCCTCTCCCGCCAGCCCCGCCCCCGCACAAACATCACCCGTCCATCACATCCCTGAGCCGCAGCTCACTGGCCAATCAGAGGAGCCCGAGCCCACCACCCACAGCCGGCCTGGCGGCCGACTTGCAGAGTACGGCAGAATGCGTCCAGCTGCAGGACAGCTGGGTCCTGGGCAGCAATGTGGCCCTGGAGAGCAGGTGAGTGACCCACAATGACCCACAACAACAGAGCTGGGAAATCCAGGTCCAGGTGTTATCATGAAGCCATCGTCACTGAGTCAGAAAACAAAATGATGTGGAATAAATGAGGGTGAGCCTTTTAAATGTTAAAGGCCAAGCTGCTGCAAAAAATGTTTATTTAATTTACGGAAAGTTCACCTTTTGATTCCAGACTGTCTACATGTTTCATTGCAACACAACAATAAATAGATGTTATATCTGTATATTTCATAACAATATTTGATTTGATTTTTTTAATTTTCTCTTGTCCACAAGTGTTTACTTGCTTTTGTGGTTTTGAAATTATCACTGACCTGCAAAAACTGCAGACAAAAGGGGTTTTCTCCATCAAAATATGTGATTAAATTCTAAATGAAAAAATAAAATAATAAATTCTTTGGACAACAGACAATGTTTGCTGATATCACAAAGTCTGTCTCAATACAATTTCAATCCAATTCATGGTCCTGAAATCAATATGAGAAGATATCATATATGTATTTAACACAATCAATTCATATCAATACACAACAAACAAATAAAATATGAGTTGACCATTTTATTTCTGACTCTTCCAGATTCTAAATGAAAACCAGTCTGTAGTTTTTACTAAAAAGAATCAAACCAGACGTTGTGATGTTGATCAGCTGTGATACTCAGAGTCTTTTACAGTCGTAGCTCAGTTTTAGTGGAAAAAAACTGCTCAAAGCTGATGAGCAGGTAACTGACACGTTAACACGGGTCAATGTCCTGCTGCTTCTTCTTCAGATTGTTTGTTGTTTCCTGACTATTTTACCTCCTACTGCATTTTGTCTGTTGACAAAATGCAGAAATCCTAAAAAAAAAAAAAAATCGTTTCACACTATTGATTTATTCCTGAGAGGAGACTAAATGTCCTCGTCATCTTTTTCCTGCCTGGCGCTAGGCTACTAGCATTGTTTGAATGTTTAGGGAGGAGCAGTAGGAGCTGAAGCTTGGACTGAAACAATAACACAGATGTGTCACAGGATTTTATGATAACATGGATCCATGTTTTCACTTTGCATCAATAGTATTGGATCGTTAATTATTGGCTCGATGTATCGATTTAGATCAACGGATCATTACACCTCTAGGATGATGATGGATGTTATGGATTTTGTCGTTAGATCTGTGTTAGATCTGGTGTTAACCCTCCTCGAGACAATGGTGGTTCAACTGTGAAACATTAATGCCTTTATTACCATTTCACACCAAACATAGATGGATAATGTGATGATAATTCATTCCACACATCATCGGGTTAAATCATCATGCCTCAAACTGCGCGCAGCATAATGTGGTTACCGCTGAGTTTTGATAAATACAACTACAGTTTCTCTGCTGTTGAGATTCATTTTGTCAAGTATTCATAGGTTTTTATGTTGCTTTTTGTGTGCACCTACAATTAGCAGCTAATTGCAAAGTTAGGTGTTAGACCTACACTCATAAGTAAAGTGCTTGATTACAGAGAACTACATGAATATCAGAGAGCTTGCCAGTTTATATCAGAGAGGCTATAACTTAAAAAAAAAGAAACTTGGTAAGCGGATTCTGTGTTATATCAAAATTTGCTGTGCAAGATACCACTTTGTCATGAGAGCCAGTGCCAAGTTTTCTTCCTGAAACATCAGTTACATCTTTCTTAATCAGTGAGCTCAAAACATCCTGGCTAATGAAGTGTGGTACATTGCGCTGTGACTCAGAAATGGCCTCGAGTAGATGATTGCATTCTCGCCTGATATTTCCCTGGCTCGGAGGACCCTTCCTGGGCCTCAGATGAATGTAAACTTTGAATTTCATCTGTGGCGGTGTGAAGTAACAACCTCTTATGATCTGACTGAATCAAGTGGGATATGTGGTGACAGTTTCACTTTCTCAGGAAGATACAGTGATTGAATACTAACCGTGCAATGACCTTGAGCTGTCTTAGCTGTATCGACAAAACAATATGTGCACACCTATCATCAACCACGGCATAAATCACTATCAGCACAGTGGACTCTAAATCAAGTGCTTGTCAGTGGGTGGGAACAGAGGGCTGCTGTGAACCGACTGGGCCAAAAGGGAAGACCCGGTTCACCGCATAATTGCACATGTCAAGAAAACTACCAGGATGGGAAATGTAAACAGAAGCTCCAGAAAGTATTTATTATTCCGCCTTCAGGGGGTTTTGAGCTGGCAATGTCCTGGCACAGCACATATGGAAGTGGTCTCGTGTGGAGGGAGGATGGGGTTGTGGGGGTGTGGACGACTTTTTGAAATCCTCAGCATCAGCGTGGAGCAGTCCATGTGGTCACACGTGCAGACGGTAAATTATTCCGTACAAGGCAGGTGATTAAGAAAGTGTCAAATCTACATCACAATGTTATGATCGTGTTTAATATATTTCCTGTGACATGGCCTCCTTGAAAGTGAAGCACTCATTTGACAGCATTAGCTACTTTTACAGCAATTAGCAGTAATGAATTATGTGTGTGTAACCTCCCATAAAAGTGTTGGTCTTCAAAGCGCGAGTGTGCTAATTTGACTCAATACCAACTAGCTTTCACAGTGAATAGCTTTCAGTGTTCTTTTAAATGAGTGAAGTGCTGCACTCCGTAACTACTATTTTAACTACTGCTCATTATTATATAGTGAGTGAATAAAGTCAGCGATCCCACTGTGATCATACTGTCAAAGCTGGTATTAGGACACAAAGTTTGATTTCAGCTCATTTAACTCTCGCAGCTTTAAAAAGGATCAAACATCTGCGTCGAGACAAATGAAGTCTTCTTCAACAGCCTGGAAAAATAAGAATGAGACAAACATCCGTCTGTATGAGACACGTGCTCCACAGACAGGGTCGCAGATGTTCACGATCCCATCGCAGACTACAGACCAGGACTTGTCCACAGAGTAGTTTTCTTTTACCATTAGGAAAGCAGGTTTCACACTTAAGATACATTTAGAAAATGACTCTCTTTCAGCCTTTGTTCTGCCTTTGTTCTGCTAACTAAGACCACTCCATTTAGTTGACAGCACAGCGCCGGTTCTTTCTAGCTGTTCATCGTTGTTCAGAAGTGCAGAGGAGACATTTAGATCTTTAAAAGTGTGTGGAGTGCTTTTAATAAACCCCTCAGGGTTCCATTACTAACTACTTGGCTCCACTCGAATAGTATTTTGTGATATTTTCAATTAGAAATATTCCATTCAATTCCATTATAAAATGAATTGCCAAGTCCCTTAAGAGACCACATACTGTATACGGTAATTATTCTTGAGCAGTATTTAATCCTTTGTTAAAAATTGACTTCATCAGTATGTGTGAAATTTGTATTATTGACGCTTTTGTGTTGTGGGCTATAAGCTCTATAAGTGCTCCAGTGGATAAGATACAGGCAGGTGTCTGCTCTTACATATGTATGTCCTTTAGAGCCCACTTCAGCATTTTTTTTTTTTTTTTTCACTTGGATTCAGTGAGGTTCAGCTCGACATTTCAGAATGAGTCTTTTGAAGGCCTGCCCAGCCACACGTTGCAGTTATAAATGTACTGTCAATCCTCATTGGATTCATGTGTCAAGGGAGTCCTTTGGTGAAATGAAATTATGTCTCAGCTCTAAAATCATCATGTGGTACAGTGTCCCGCAGACAGCACATTTTCCTGATGGAAAATGTGTTAGAATTGTTCTCGGGGGCGAAAAAAAGAATAGCAGTGAAAATCCAAGTAGGATTTGGTTTGTGGGTATATGCATGTGTGTGTGTGTGTGCAGCTGTTTATTTGATATGCACATGTAAATCATATGAGTCAGAAATAATGCTTCACATGGATGGAGGGAAAATTTAACTTTTTTTTAAATTCTCCTACAGCAGCCACTCTGTCAGGATCGCACCAGGACTGATTAGTCATGTGAGAGATAGCAGCCAACTTGCCTTTTGGAATAGAAAGGAGCTTGCAGTGATGGCTGGTTACCTGCCAAAGTGGATGGTGGTGTAGACAAAGTGGTAATCCTCAAGACGTGTTTTCCTTTTTGTGTTATTTTGCCAACATCTTTAGTGCCAAACGCACATTTCGGTGATGATTCCAGAGTAGTTGCAGTATTTTCCACTTAGTTCTGCAATATTTCCCCTCTTTTTTTTTTTCTTTTTTTGTCGGCTACTGTATAAACCGTTACTGCTGCTGGCAACAAAAAACGCATCTGTTCCAGATGATTTTTGCCAGCAAATGTAAAATTGTAAAAGCTTTCATGAACATAGAGGATAGATAGTGAAGAGTAATCTAAGTAGCTATGCAAATAAAAAATACATTACACATTACAAATTTCTGTTGCAGCTGCTAAAATACACCATCATTTTTGCTTGTAGTGGAGCGTGTTCTCGCTTTCACGGTTGTTCCTTAAAATGAAGCTGCAGTGTTACAGTCTCAGGCCCGAAGTTTGACTCATGAGATTGTTAAAGTATGTACATAAGAGCTAATCAAGTTTATGAAATACAATAATTTTAACGTGTAAACAATCCGAGCAGTCGGCGGGGACTGATTTTAAGACGACACCACGCTGATCCCTGTGGGCACGGTGGCGCACAAAAAAAAACACGGCGGCACCGAAATACCATCACATGTGTGCGGATCTCGCCACACCAGAATAGCACCTGCTAGCAAGGCCCACCCGCTGAGAGGGCAGGTGGCGATCTGGAGGAGTGCGACGGCGACAGCAGCTAGTGTGAAAACGAGTCACAGCGATGCTGCGCCACATCTGTAGTCGTTTCTTTCTTTTTCTTTCTTTTTCTTTTTTTTGACCATGGATTAAAGCCGCCCTTATTATGCCATCTCTCACCTTGAAATGCTAATGCTAACACAGAACAGCGGCTAATAGGCAGATTACATATTCTCGGAGCTTCGATTTGCACTGTTTCTAGTGTGCTCTCTCTCTCACCCCTCCAGCTGGTGCTTAGCCGTAGACAAATCCACCCACTCTCTGTTTAGTCTTTTGTCCTCTGTGAGGATGTTTTCAAATGTCATCCTGATGACAAGCAACGTTGTGTGAGGAGAGGAGACCAGGCTGGCTGTTGCTTTTGTGTTACAGGCTTCTCAATGGGACAGACAGGCGTGCACACAAACCCACTGCGATCACACTGACACACAGCCATTCATTTGCTCGCTTTTCCCTCTCAGTCTCACACTCTCTTCCTTCTCCATCTCTCTCACTCACGACGCACCACATTGCTATCACTAAGGCTGCCTGGATTAGCATAGTAATGCGCCTTGTTGCATCACACTGGCTGTAATCAATTACAGCCGGTCATCCAGTGTGCAGACATTTACACTGGTCCGCTGTTTGCTAATCATGTCCAACAGCATTTCATCTTTAGACCCCTTCAGTCTGCTCTTTAGAGAAAAAAAAGGAGGGGGAGGGGGAGGGTGGGGGGTTCGACATGAGAAACATCAGCAGCAGAATTACTTTAAACCTTGTGTTCAATAAATGTCTAGTGTAGGAATTTGTCTCGGTGATGCTGCTACGCACTTTTAGTTTTATTCTACATTTGTACAGAGCAAAACTAGCAGAACCCCCCCAACTGTGCACCATATGTTTCTATTAATTACAGTACATGTGCACTCAGCATATGTAGTGTAAAGGAATACCTCTTATTATTTGTGTATATTGATTTTTCTTTTAAATATTTATTAAAGCAGTTTCCTATGATCTGCTGGAATCATTTCCTACCTACAGCTCTACAGATGCATCTTATATGTTTTCAGTTCAGGTGTCTTTTATTGTGGAAGCCAAAAGAGTATGTACTCATTGCATAAATAAAGAGCACAGGTAGATTTGAGGCATTTATTTACAGGCAAAACTGTCTCCAGATCATTTCCACCACTTGCAATAGCGATTCACCTTCCTCAAATAGAGTGCACACCCCGTCCAACAGACACTGACGCTGACACGCTCGTCCCCATCCCTTCCTGTCCACCTCATCAGATTGCATCCACTTACACTTAACTCCCCAGATAGTGGTGTCTATTTGCCCATGTGTCTGACTGCACGTCTGCCGCCTCCGACGTTGTGCAAGGTTTGACCTCAATTCATACCCAACTGAATATTACAGTCTGCTGCAGCTATAGTACAGATTGTTCCAGATTGAGGAATCTGAACTTCTTCAGTTCGCAGACACCGTCGAGCATTGTCATTCCAGCAGTGACACACGCTAACCTTTAAATGGAATCCCTGTCTGTCCACGACAGCACGTGTCAATCGGGGATATCAAGCAGCCAGACAATCCAGATCTGACATTTGTTCTTTTAGTCAAGAATTGATCAGAGGAGGTTTTAGCTCAGAGATATCCTCACAGGAGAAAGGAAGCAGCTGAAATATCAGCGGTTAAGGCTGAAATCTGAGCCTTTGATTTTATAACGTGTCCCTCTTTCACATCTAAAACTGTATTCAACTAATTTATCGATAACTTCATTTAGCAAACATTTACTCAGACGTTAATAAAAACACTTTGAGGTGCATTCACAGCAGCGTTAAAGCTTGTTAACCCATTGTTTACCAACACATACACAGGCAACTACATGGATTTTGAGTCATATAAAATACATGTTTCCAGATTATCTACTTATGATACTAATTAGCCAATTTCACTTAGACTCCCAGTCAGGATTGCAAAAGCTTTTAAAAAAAAAAAAAAAAAAAAAACTTACACGGAGACTTCACAGATGCTGCACAAATAATTGATGAGCAAACACTGCCTTTATCAGTTTATTGGTGTATTTAAATTAGCAGTTACCATGGAAACCAGCTCTATAGGGAACATAAAACAGGATGACTGGTTGCAAAAAAAATAAAAGAAATGGGAAGAAATCCTTGAGTAAGACTTTTTATAAGAAGTGAAGGATGTGAGGAGAGATGTACTTTCTCTGGTTTTTCCTCTTAAAATAAATATGTAAATAAACAAATATTTCACATGTATTTGTTGGTTTGAAGAGATATTTAACTTTATTGTTCAAGTATTCATTTACTGCTTTTTAGGGACTCTGCGTTTTATTACTAAATTGCTTTGTAAATGCTTGTTTTGTTGCTTTTAACGGTTGTTTTGAACCTGTTTCACCTCACCTCTCATGCAGTTTGGAACCTGCCCCACTTTGTTTACCCTCTGTTGAAGTGCTCTTCAGCAAAGCACTTAACTTTCAAATGTTTCAGTGAAAACGATACGGTGAAGGAGAGAATCCAACAGCCTTCATCTAAATAACATAGGTTACATTGTACAACTTATTTACTATAAGATATGAGCTCCACAGCTGCAAATAGTGGTTTTATTTTGATTAAATAATTATTAATCAGATCAAAATTTGAAGAAAATTAAAAAATAATAAACAAAAGTTCTTGCAAACATTTATACATAAAATATGTCTGCACATCAAGGCACAAATAGAGGTAAAACTAATTCAGTATCAGGTCTTATCTATCAGATGTTGTTTTTTTTTACATGAATAACTACCGATCTAAAATACAGACGAGGCTAAATGACAGTAAATGAATGGACATTGGGTGATGCAGCCATGTGCTGAGAAAAAAACACGAAATCACAGTAATATCTATTTATTTCTGAGGAAATGAAGGATTCACTTCAAACAGTCTCTGAATGATGTCATCAAATAATTCAACAACTCCAGCGTCTCTCTGACCTCATTTCAGATAATTATCCTCAAATATATGTTTGAGATCTATGAAATCCACCAGTTTTGTGGCTGTTTTGATGAATTTAAAACCAATTTAAAAAAGATAAAAATAAGAAATAAAGTAACAAACAGAAAACCCTTCTTTGAAGGCTTTGATGGAAAGTTGCTCCCAGAATTTTGATCACTTTTCCTCGTTAGCACTAACATTAACCTTCTGTAACGACCACTGTATCAAGCTTATCCACTTTCTCCGCTGTCGTTTTTCAAACACGTCTTAACTTTTAATTGATTGAAAACGATTAGTTGTTGCAGTCCTGAGTTGCACAGCTACCGGTGAAGACATTTACACAAGTATCTTGGTGGTTTTGCTGTAATTTTTCTTTTTTTTTTGTTTTTTTTTTTTTTTTTTTGGCAGTGACATTCTACAGTTTGAGATTAGAAGAGAATTTGCGATGCTTGGTCAATCTGTCCAATTTTCTTTGCTGTCCCCATAAGCCTGGAGGCATTTGGGTATTAATCTCTAAGTAGTGGCAAGAGTGGCAACAAGGCTTAATTCATTTACTTAAGAGCTTTTCACGTGGGGTTTAAAAGTTAATAGGACGATCACTCCGTAGTGCATTTGATTAAACCCTCTTAATTACCCCAGGTATAATGGGCTATTACCAAAGGCCCAGTTGTAAAAGGGCAAGTGGGAGATGATTGTTTTTATGAGGTACTTTTTGTTAACCTCTTCCAATGTCAGGATTATGCTGGATATTAGAACAAACCCAAGGCTTCTTGTAACCAGGCACACATGGGAGTTACACCAGGGAAGGGTAACTTATATGTTGGTCATTTTTTATGGTTTGTCACCATTAATTTTTTTTCTCCGTTAAAGTTGATCTTTCCTTAACCTCGGCCATTTACAGTAAGCGGCTAAATGTCAGTGTATATGGGATGCAACAAAAAAAAAACTTCTAAAATCTTGTTCTCCTAATGCTTATTCCTCCCCCGTTTACAGGCACTTCCTTTTTAAAACGGGCACAGGAACGACACCTTTCTTCGGAGCGTCCGCCCCCGGTTACACCATGGCCACGGGGACGGTTTACTCCACACCTGCTCGCCCTTTGCCCAGAAATAGCCTGTCCAGAGGAGCCTTCAAGTTCAAGAAGTCACCGAAACACTGCTCCTGGAAGTGCACTGCCCTGGTCGCCGTGGGCATAGCTGTGGTGCTGTCCATCATCCTCTGCTACTGCATAGGTAAGGCTGCATTCAAGACTGTAAAGAGCTGCAAAGTTTAACAAACTGTCAAACTGGTGTTTCATCATCGTACGAACATAAGGAAAAAATTCACTGATTATCTGCATCTCTCAAAACACAAACACAGCCAAATTACAGGATTAGAAGAGACGTTGCATGACAGATTATGGGACATTATTAAGATTATCATAGTAATGAGGGATACACACACACACACACACACACACAGCAGTTTTGTCTCTTTTAAACATGCACACATCTTCATCAGATGGTGAGTGAGCCCTGACTTGATTAAATTGAGGCATAACTCTCTGAAGTCTCGACTTGACAGGATTCAAACTTCAGGTTTTCATTGGGTTGTATTGTAATATTGTAATTCCTAGTAAGGAAGAAAAACACAGTCTGAGGTTCAAAGAAAATCGGAATAAACCATGTCATTTCAGATGAACATTCAGAAACTGAAAGTCTTTGATCTGGAGTTGAAATTTGCCTATGAATACATATAACTTGACTTTGAGTCGGTGTCAAGGAGGTGAAGCTTGATTTGGTCCCACCCAAAAAAAGAGACTTAAAGAACAGCTCTGCTCATGTATAAACTCACACTCACACCATCAGTGTTTTCTCTGTATCTTTTGCTTTCTGACTTTTTTTACTTTTACCCACACTCGCTCCCCACCTCCTCATCTCTACATTTGTAAACACATTTGTCGCATCAGTTCAAAACCACACTTGTCTCTTCCCTACGGCCATCCGTCCGTCAGAGCCGCAGGCTGCTTTGACTTCACAGCAGCAATTTACTTCTCCTCCTCACGCTGGTTCACTCATATGGTTCAGTATCTGTCTCCGTCTGGAAGTTCAGAAGGTGAAAATCTTTTTCTGTAAATTGCTCACATTACTAAATATTCTGAGCTGAACGTCTGCACTGACTGTGGGCTTCGACCACTGCCTACCGTCAGATTCTCGAGGGACAATTGTGTGGGGAATAAAAAATCAGCCTAAATTTCTTGCAAGACTCTTTTTTCTCCTGACAAATGGCTCAATGCTGTAAATTTGAAACAACCATCAACCATGTAACCTGACAAAATTAACTACACACCAAGGCTTTGGCATAAATGTTGCCACCTAGTACTTACTGTTATTGCCTGATATGGAGGTGCAGCTTAAGCTGTCAGCAAAGAACATGAAAACCAGTAGTTTTTGTGCCACATGCAATGTATTTCTTTCAGTTTTAGGGAGAGAAAACATGACTCCATTATCTGTGATGGCATTAGACAGTCTTTAGACATGTCATTCGGTCAAACGGAACAAATGTTAGACAAGCTGCCGAGAGTGAATGGAGCCAGCATACCTCTTAATCTCTATGAAGTTTGATCTCTGCCAGGAGTATTTCTATGTCACTGCCTCTTCCTTTTTGCAGAAATTGCAGATGTCCTGATATGATTCAGTAGCGTCTGTCTGACTGAGCTCTCAGTCAGATATGCAGACATGGCACCAGCGCAGCCTCCAACAAGACGTCGCTGTCTGTTTCCTTTGACTGGGGTTGTGCATCATCCCTGCACTTCTGATCACAGTTCACAGAAACCACGGCCAAATCGTTGTCCTCGGGGGCCTCCTGTTAAAACACAGTCAGCGAGGTTCAAATGGGCCGGTGCAGATGGCAACGTCAAAATGAAACATAAGTTGAGGAGCTGAACTCTTGTAAGGAAAAGGAAACAGTCCCAAACACTTGAACTTTAAAAGGAGACCTTAGTCCACAAAGCCTTTGTTGTACTGGAACCAAAACTTGCTCATTCTGTCAAACAGGAAATGCTTTTATCTCGGTCAGGAAGATAAAATAATGCTCATCCTCTCCCCCCGACTATTCCTTTGGGAATAATTTCCTATGAGAGAGCTTCCCTGCTTTTTTTTTTCCAGCATGTGTCAAAGCTGACTTCTTGCTAACCTTTAGAATCTTGACCACAGCAATAAACCCGATACAGATTCATCTTTCCTTATGCCCTCCCTTGTCATCCAAGCCCTTAATCTTTACGCTGTGCCTTTCTCCCTGAGCGGATATATAAGTATTCATCCAGCTTGGAGGCAGGGGAAATGTGACACAGTTGTATAAGGAGAAATATGGCGTTGTTGGGAAGAGCCTATAACCAGTGTTTTATTGGTGAGTAGAGAGGGGAGTGCTCTGTTGGAGGCGAGGTCATAAACGCTCTATATCAATATCAATATTCACATTCTTTTTATTGACTAACTGTTTTGTTACTTGTTGTCGTTCATGATCTCATATCATAAAATTAGTCTAGATATATACATACGTCGTATAATTTAACAGCTCCTCTGTGTGGGGGAATCAGGCGCTATTTTTATTTGTGCTTCTGCTCATGACAGATAATTCTCAGTTTATACAGAGAAAAACAAGCAGAATCGGTCATTTGTTCAGCTGTTGTCAGCGACACTTTGGGTAGAATGGATTCATTTGTAACACCTTCATCCCAAGAATCGCCAACTTGTTTAATTGCGGACCAGTCGGATGTGTGTGGGAATCGTATTTTTTTTGGCCTGATTCCAGTTTTTCGCTGTGTGTGTGTGTCTGTGTGTCTATGTCTACGTCTGTGAGAGTTAAACAGATGCAGCCCTCTACCACTTGCCTCAGGTGTGAGAGTGTTTCCACCACTTCCTCTCTCTTTTATCCACCGCCAATTCACCTGCCAGGTGCAATGACTCAAATAGCTATGCCACACACTTGTACTTTAATACTTTCCTACTGTCAGCTCGCACAGCCCCATTAGCACAAAGACAAACGCTACGACAAATACGCACACACCAGACCCCAAAATGGTTCTGTGCCATATTACTCAATTGTTGTTTTGTTCTGGGGCTCGAGTTAAGACTAATATAGCTCATGATATGAAAAGTAGTGCAGATAAATTAAATTAATTTTAGGAATAGCTCAGGATTGGACCCGGGCTGACCGACAACAGCGGCTCCTGTAATTCAAATGAGGCAAACCTGCTGAGGTGAGGTTTTCTACTCTTTCTCCTCTTGTGCAAAACTGGCTGATTAGAAGGATTTCAGCAATTGCTCAGCCATGAAGCGGGGGTGGGGGTTGGGGGTCACAATCAGGACACAGTCCAGCTTTGATGCTTTGATTGGATGGAGTAACAGCATGTGGGGTTTTTTTTTCTTCCCCAGAAATACAATGTAAATTGAAACGCACAAACAAAAATAAGTGCGAACAATGTCGTCAATGAGGGCATCTGATCAAATTGTTCATAATTGGAAGGCGACAGACTTCCTTTGTCTGACATTTGCCTTTGAATGTCAGACAAATATGGAGAATATTTTGGTTTTGAAATGTCTAGAAAAAAAAAGAAGCTTGAATCAGTTTGTATCTTCTGCTGATTGTAAAAGTTAATCTCACTAATTTCTAATCTACGATGAAACAAACTCCCTGAAAACCTTGTGCTCAAATGAATTTAATTTGTCAGACACTGAGAAAATCAGTTCTGGTTTATTCATGTGTTTTTCAGTGAAGGCTTGTTAATTAAAGTGTTCGCTCTTGTGAAATTGTTGACACGGTGGTTTACGCATGGCCTTACCAGTTACCAGAGAAGAGTGGATGATACAGCTGGCTCCACTCACCAGTGATGAGTTATAGCCTACTAATATAAAACTGTAGAAATCCCACAGAGACTTAACAAAAAGAAGACGGCGAGTTTGTTCCAGTCGCTACAGGAGAAAAAGAACAAACCGTGTCTTGGTCACTCTTGTGGTTGAGATATTGTTTCCTCCTTTTGAAGTTGTAGGACGCTGTCCCACCGAACGGGAACACGTTGGCTATGATCTGAGATATGTGGTTTATTTCAAGGAGCCCCCTGGAGACATTTCTGAAGAGATGTGCAAGCAGGTTTCAGCATGAAACAATGTTTATCTCAATAATTTTGAGGCCATACAGCTCAGCGTTGTTGTTGGCACAGAGTGACTCCAGATGGGCCACCTCTCTCTCTGCTTAACGGACTAATTATTCTTAGTGACGATGGCCGTCAGAACAGTGTCATCTACATATTTTAACAGGGAACTATTTTTTTGTTTTGTTATACACCCATTTGTTTTTAATGCCCTGGGTTGCTTAGCTTGAATAACTATTATTTCCTATAAATAAGAGATGAAACTGTGGCATAATTAGCACCATGTTTTTCAGGTAACAACACCAGTGAGAATGATGCGAACAAGATGGGGTAATTTGCTGTGAGAGCAGCCAGGAGGATTTTCTTGGGCATTATTTTTTCTGGAACAAAGGTGTTTTGTTGATTCTGTAGACGCTGAAACACCGTGTGGATGTCAGAGCTCAAACAAACATGTTGTGAACTTAACAAATTCAACCTCCCATTCTTTTGTCAGTGGAGACGATCCACGGGGCAGAATTTGACATCAGAGTTTGGAGGGCAGCTTTTTCACTGTCTCGCGATTTCAAGAGAATTGCTCATGGCCCATAAATATTAATTGAACTGGCCTGTGCTTCAGGAATAACTTATGCAAATTTATAAATTGAAGGCTATTCACCTCAAAGCAATTTGTTGATGAGGTAAGTGGGGATTCAGGCCTCGTGTACAAAGAGCAGTGAAGAGGGGAATGCTCTCTGTGGTTTTGTGGCAGGTCTGATACAGAAGAGCTCACCGCCACACACAATTTGCTTCCTGTTGTAAACCTGGAAAGTTGATGATACTGGGAGACGGCAGCGCACAATATTAAGCTGTGGAGACTCTCTGCATTCATCATGTTAAATGAACTAGACTCCTCAATAAGGAATCAAGCCAGTCGAGCTGTTTTTTTCAGACAAAAAAGACTCGAGACTTGATTTTTTTTCAGCTTAACTGTGCCACACAGTGTTCATTTTTAGCCGTTCTAACTGCACCGCCCAAGGGATGGAAATGTCGGTCTGTCAGTTTGTCTGTGGGTCAGTTTGAAGATCCCTTTGATCCAGACTGAAATATCTCAACAATCACTCGTTGAATTGCCTTGAAATGTGGCACAGACATTCATTATCCCCACAGGATGAATCCTAATAACTTTGGTGATCCCATGGTTTTTCCTCTGGTGCCACAATGAGGATGATTTTGTTGTTCAGACTGAAATATCTTGACAGCTTTTGAATGAAATACAATTAAATTACCTACAGATATTCAGGGTCTGTAGAGGATAAATTCAATTAACTATTGTGATCCCCTGACTTTTCATTTAGCGTCATCTTCAGGTTGAAGTGACAGTTTGTTTAACACTTTGTTTTATGACTAAACGTGTTAACACTAATTAGTTAATGCTCTTATGCTTCCAGGCTAAACTAATACGGTGAACTCGGTAAATATTATCTAGTTAACCTGATGAAAAAGCTCGGTCTTCTGTCTCTCTTTGTTGGATTAGACAGATTTATTTCTCAACGCTAAAAATTCTGCATCTTTTTCTCTTTTTTTCGGGTGGAACAGGTGTTTAATGCTGAATATCCTCCTCTGATCCTTGTAATGCAGGACCCAGCTCAGCACGTTGTGTTTTCTCAGCATCCTGGAGCCTTTGAGCAGTTAAAACCAACATGTTAGACTAAGAGCTAGAGATATTTACACAGTACCCTGTTTGACAAAGTTGGTATTTAAAAAAAACAGGGTGCGTAAATGTGTCTGATTCTTAGCAATTTCTATCAAGTTGCATATTTTTTCTGCTTCTCTATTTTGCCACCACATCATTACATCTGTATTGAGACTAATCTGGGGAAAGAAGGACAAACATTCAGTGCTCTTTCTCACCTTGTTATCAGTAGCAACAGGGAAGCTCATCGATGCTGAAAAAACATGAAGCAAAAGTGAAATAAAAAGAGAAAAGATCTTGTAGGTTTTCACATTTGGAAATAACTGTCAGACGAGTCCAGCCGGTGTTTAGGAAAGTCAGACATGTCAAAAATACTGATGGGCTAGTCAGCATTAATTTCTGTCGGTGGTGAAGAAAACCAGCTGAGCATGAAAGACCGCAGGCAAAATTGTTTCTGACACTGAGGGTCATGCTGGGTGAATGTAGTGGGCAGCCAAATATTGTCAAACAATGTTAAATCTGCATTATTTAATTGGAACTCAAGTCTATGCACCTGTTTATGTGATCTACCAAGGACAGTGCCATGTGTGTCCTCACTGAACCGACACCAGGTATCTTCATCAGCAGGCTATAAACAAAACACACGCCTTCTTTGCCTCATACAAAGCAACCGATTGATACGTTGTCCTTACCGCTTCTCTGTCTGCCTTTTGGTCTCCTCCACATTTGATATTCTCTCTAGCCGTGCATCCGCCTCTCAAGTTATTCGCTGCAGTCAATATCCATCTTCCCAGCGTAACGACGGGTGTTAGAGAAAAGTTCCTCGTGCAGATCAAATGGTCGGAAATCAAGATGCCTCCTCAGCATGTTCCCTAGCTGGTGACTTTAAAGGAGCTTGGCCCTCTCACTGAGCTCACAGAAACACCTTAGTTTCCCAAAACAACAAGAACACAGTTTGATTGCATCCAGTGCTGTGACAATAAAGCAGGTAGGCTGAATGAAAGCTACACACAGTTTAGTTATGTAAGAGAACTAGAGGAGTGTTGCGGCATCTTACCCTCTCACTTCCTCCTCCTGCTGCGACTGTCTGTCTCGATACACTGTCTTACACTTTCTTAAGAGTCTCTCACTTTCTGCCTCTTCTGTCTGTTACTTTTGCTCACACATGTAGCCGTGTCTTTTTCTGCTTTGTATTACACTTAGAAAGTTTAAGACTCGTGTCTTGTCTGCTTGTCTGAAGTGACAACTTTGTGTCAAAATAGAAATTGCGCCTGCTGCTCTCTTTTGATACAGTAGCTGTTTGTGCAGCACGTTAATGAACAGCGCTCCCCAAGGAAACATGCTAAAGCAACAGGGTTTCCAAGTATTGATTGAAATGACTTTGGCTAGCCTCTATCAGTGCTTTGTTTATACAAAAGCCACCCATGGTAGACTAGCTGCAAAAAATATAATGGCAACTGAAATATTGGAAGTTAAACTATTTTTTTTACTGCCTGCATTGGATCTATCCATTGTGCTCTCCCACAGGTCTTAAGTGGCATGATTGGTTTTTTTGTTATATTTTGTGAGACTATTTGCTTATTTGTTTATCCATTTCTACAAGCCCACGCAGCTTTTTTGTGTATTTCACAGCAATGCACCTTTTCGGCCTCAATTGGCAGCTTCAAGAGTTGGACAACCAGCCGGCTTTTGAAAACGGAGGAGCTGGGAAGACAGGGCCCACTCAGTCGAGCGTAGTGACAGCTCTGGCTGCTGACGGTGAGGAAATAAAACGCTCACGTCTGAATACATCGCTAGTTAACATTCAAATACAGTATGAATGCTCCACATTAATACTGTTTATTCTGTTTTTGGCTTTCATTCAAATGTTTTGACATCGCTTTTTGAATATACATTGGATTTCAAAAGTCTGAGACCGCTTTTGACTCCAGTTTATGTTCCACTTTCACAGTTTGGTTTCTCTTTTAAGGACAAAAATGATAAACTCAACAAATTGATTCTTTAAAAAAAGAGAACTAGGCTGCCTATTATTTGGACTTTGTGAAATTAAATGCTAATTAAGAAAAAAACAAATAGTCAAAGGACCGTTTTAAAGCAGCACAATAAAAATTAATTCAATCGAGTAAAGGTTGAAATACCAATCAGAAAAGACAAAACACAGCAACCAACAATTTGACCAGGTAAATGACACATTGACTTGTACAATACTCGATGCTCAATCAGCCTTAAGGGTTTATTGAGATCTTTCACCTTCTGAATATTAATCAGCTGACTGACAGAAAGCTTTGTATGACCATTATGTATTCAGCTATAAGCAGCAGCCAGGCCACCTCAGCTCACCTTTACAGCAAACCCACCAAATTAATCACCAAACACAGTACGTTATTTAAAATGCACAACCACGAAAGCATTAATTGAGTTGAGTAGGCCAGGCAAAAACCTCAATTGTTTAAACTCGGCTAGATTTAAATCCTCATAAGTACTGCTAATTAAGATAGCATGAGGCAGGTTTTGGACTGTTTAAAGGCAATCAATAGCTGGCTATTATTCTCCCTGGAGGTAAACTTGGCTTCCAGTCTTCACTTTCACTGAAGCTTAAGTGACAAGCAATGGCCTCATTACACACACAACACTGAGGGATGCAAATACTGGAGGTCTGGCACAAACAGATACACTCACTGCTACAGTATAAGCAGGTCCAAGCACTGAAATGCATCTTATGAGATACTGGAGCAAAGGTTGAGAGTCTGCATCTTTCCAACTAACAAGTTAAAAGTAATTGCCACGGTAAATTAAAGAGTGCAGCTGTGTCGCCTTCTAACAGTACAGGCTTTAGACAGCGTTGACTTTAAAACACTTTACACATTTCTCTTCTTAACAATGAAATCTGTTCATGTAATAACACCTCGCAGACTACAGTTTTTCATGTGAGCATGAGTCATATTAAAGCCACCCATCCCTCCATCTTTGGTGCTGTAAGGACACAGTTTAAGGGCATCATTCGCCAAATTGTTTTGATTTGCTGTTATTGCTCCAGCAAGGTAGCACTCAGTATATCTTACAGATTCCATTTAGACCTTATCTGATATGAAGCCATACTCTATGAGTCACCAAGACCAGAGCAAAGATGGAAGATGCAGCCTGTTTGAGTCTTATAAAAAGCCAATTATATCTGGTCTTTTTTTTTTTCTGTGAGCAGTGCATCATG
Organism: Polydactylus sextarius; assembly: GCA_016801845.1. Lineage (NCBI taxonomy): Eukaryota > Metazoa > Chordata > Actinopteri > Polynemidae > Polydactylus > Polydactylus sextarius. The sequence continues at coordinate 23,600,861 of CM028930.1, read as the reverse complement.
GACCACAGGGACCATTACTTTTAATCCTGTCTTGCTTTGTCACTGCTCATTTGGAAGAGATATGACTATCTTATTGTTAGGTCCCTGTTTGAATAAGGGAATAAGATTACACTGGAAAGAAAAAGATAGAATGCAGCATTTACTGATATCCACAGATCAAAGACTTGCACAAAAACCAAGATTGTATTTTAGATGTGAGTGTGTAGGTTTTAGCCGATGGCATGAAAGTGTCTGTGATGACTGATTTATACAGCGTATCACTCTACCTGTGTTGTTTTGATTCCTTAACACCTTATAAAATCTGGATTGGCGGGGATGGGGCGGGGTGTGTGTCTGTCTTTTAGGAAGGACTAGCGTTTTCCATCAGGAGAACAACTCCATCGATACCGGACAAGTCGACGTAGGGAAGAGGGCGGGTCAGAACATCCCACCAGGCATCTTCTGGCGTTCGCAGCTAAACATGGACCAACCACGATTCCTCAAGTTCAACATCTCGGTGCAGAAGAACGCACTGATCGGAGTCTATGGACGAAAGGGTCTCGCACCGTCTCACACTCAGGTATTTAAATCTGCTTAATCTTATATTTATATCGAAGACACAGTGAAATGAATACTTGTGACTCATTAAAGCGCCAACGGGTAAAAGACAAAAAGTATAATATCCTTTCTCTTATAAATGGAATAAAACACATCTTTTTAATTCAACATTAATTTTCTTCTTCTCTACTTTGGTTTGGTATCAGCAGCAGGTCATGATGTTTCTACCATTTGATAATATTAACCAGTCTAAGATAAGAAAAGATATTTGATATTAATAAGTTATTTTATTGGTTTTTAAGACTCTTCTTTACTTGTGCTATTATTACTGCACCATGTGTCTTATTATGTCTCATACCTTTCAATGGTTTCATCTCCAAAATAGAAACAAAAATCTGTAGCGATAGTGGAAAAGTCAGGCTGCCAGTTACACTGTAAAGGTCACTTCTGCCACAGTCGTAGTTGGGTAGAGAAGTTGAATCACTTTTTTTTTGTTACCTCGTCCAACACTCGAAAGTGTAAAATATAACATGAAATCCTTTTGTCTCATATTCCATATTTCTAACTGCAAACACATTTTTCAACAAGAATTTCATCATAATAAAGATGACGACCTCATGTAAACATTGATCATTTTATTGTCTTATAAAGATGTCACTGGTCAATGTTTTGTTTTTCTCTCTTGGTCTGTTTTGCTCTTCACCACCGCCTGAGGGAAATGTCTGGTTTTTAAGCTGTTAAGTTCAAAATACACAAAACTAAAAAGACAGTGAGAGCGGTGAGACTGAACCAGAACAGTAAAGTTGTGGGCTGCTAAACAAATAGAGACAATTAAATAAAACAGAGTGAGATGTTCCATAGAGCTGAAAGGAAGTGAAGAGTTGATACAACTAATTATAATCATCACAATAAATATAATGATGTAATTAAATGTTACTATAAGAAACTGTTTATTGTAGTTTTAGAGATGTAAAAACGTCAATTTACCATCTCGTTATAAACCTTGTTTCTAAGTAGAATTAAAGCTTTATATTAAAGTTAAAAAAAAAACTGTATCCAATAAAATAAATACATATTATTTAACAGTGTTCTTTGTCTGCCCTTATGAGATTCCTCATTTAGAGTCTGCAGATATTCACATTAGGACTGGGCACTAGTTTAGTTTCAGTTTCCCCCCTCAGCTTTTCGATTTGCCTGTGTGTGGGCATGCACGTCTTTCTACTAAATGTCTGCCATTTGCAAATTGAAGGGTTTCCAAAATGTCTGATGTGTCACTTGAATGACATTTCTGGGGATCCGAATGTCCAATTTGCAGTGATGGTGATGGAGGCACTCAGACAATGGCTATTTTCCACCACACTTGACTGCAAAAGCTCTTAGCTTCACCTTCTTGACATTCTCTCTTCGTAAAGATGGGCTTCACTCAAGTGTAGACGGTTACGGCCACTCTTTGATGGGAGAATGTCCAATGTAAGTGACAACAGGTGAGCTGGATCGCACTTTCAAGGTGAAAAAAACAAAACCCAACAAAATCAAAGAGCAAAGGGTACTAATTAACAAGACACTACTTTTATGTCTCGGCCAATTGTTGCACAGACACTCAAGCTTGTCAATGCCGGACACTGTGTCCATTGTGACCACTTCTAAATTACATTCTCTTCAGGTACCAGGGGCACAAATCAATGCATTTACTTAACTGAGCATGAAAGACCCCAATGAGGGATATTGACTGTCCGTCTTATTCACAGCCTGGAAGACAACATTTAAGTGTAGCAGCCTCTCCACCTCTCTCAAATACAGACTTCCAACATCTGCTATTGAGCATCTGTCTGTGTAGATACACACCAAACAAGTTAGAGAAGGAGGTAAACTTTTTGTAGTTTTTCTCTAAGGAATTTGTTTTTACTTGTTGTCAAATACGACACTAAGTTCATTCAATCTAAAGCCTGAAGAATCTAAAGGCTCTGAGTGTTCCCTCCTGTGTCCAAGGGGCATCCGGTGGTCTCTCCACGCTTGGTCTCTTGGCTGCTATTTGCTGGTATTGTTGGATTGAGATGAGATGAGATGAGATGGAGGGGGCGGGGGTGGAGGGGGGACTTTCACACCAGCTAATCGAGATGTATGCACTTGGCCAGGAGGTTTAGGGCTTGTGGGATGAACTGTTTTATTACTTCCCCCTCAAGCCGACAACACAAAGAAGTCAACTTCCGCCAGGTTAATATCCCTCCCCTGCCCCCTGCCCTGCTCAAAGGGGTTTAAATCACAATGTTGACTTCACCTTCCCCTCACTTAATGCTCTCTTTTCTGTCGTTTGCAAGTCAGAAAGATTGCTCGGGTCCATGTTTGTCACATTCCACAGAACTAAATCCTGTTTTAATGTATTTTTTTTTTCAAAGGGCATTGTGTGTCTGTGAGGGTGGACATTGTGCACATACTGATTTAGAGTCCATCAGTTGATATGTGGCCATTAAGAGGGCAGATGGCCTCCAGCATTTCCCATACACAGGAGCCACTTGGGTGGCTCAGGTAAATTAAGAGCCGGCCAGGTCGATAAGATCACTTGGTTTCAACTTGGGTAAATTTGACATTAGAACACCTCATTTCACTCTTCTCAAACAAAATAATGTTTGCCTTTAGACCAATCTGTGTATGTGTGCACTGCAGTAACTGTGTGTGCAGTTATGAAGCAATAAGCTGCATGTAAAAGCATTTGGAACTACAGGAAATGCTGTTCCCACTTTTATATGAGTCTAAATTCAATAACAAGGTGACAGATACCTGCATGTTTAATTTTTCTTCAGTCGATTTGGCCTCCAGCGACTCTTTAAGGCCATACCAGTCTAGCTTGATGCTAATTTTGTCTGCCATTTGGTGCTAGACAGTTAGCATGCAGTGGGTTGATTTTTTTTTTTTTTCCTTCTGAAAACAGCTGCTGCTGCTGGAAATTGGGTTGATGAATGGGAGCTGTGATGCATAATGTGCGGGCCATAAAACCAAAGCAATCAGATAAAAGAGGCCAAAAAGCTAAACAGGGCTCCAGATTTGGCAGAAAAATGTAGGGATTTAGGTAAAAATTCCTCAACAGTGGAAACAGTAGATCAATCTGTCTGGATCAAGTTGTTCCTCAAAAGCTGAGGATTATTAACACATTTTTTTTCTTTTTCTGTATTTTTCATGTAGATTAACATCTAATTGACATTTATTATTACATAAATATAAAGGACAAAGACTGACAACTTTGCTATTTAGCTACTGACATTGGACAACACGAACTGCGCTGTGGACCTCTGCTGCTCCAAGCCCGGTCTGAAAGGTCAGGGTGAAACAATTACACTCTGCTCACGTAATGTTCCTGCTGCTGCGAGCGGGAGAGAGAGAGAGAAAGAGAGTAGGGACGCTAGTTACAAACTGTAAAAAGTCACAGACTGCAAGCAGAGCAGGAATAAGAGGGCAAACTAACTCACTGAGTCACACCGGTGTGAGTACAGGAAGATATTACACGCAAGCATGCGTTCACACACACACACACACACACACACACACACCAGCTTGCACGGTGAACTTATGTTGAAGGAGGAGGCTCGTTACACGCTGTGCCAGACCAAAAAAACCTTGTACAATTAAGTTAGAAAAGAACCTAAGCATTTGACAGTTTGCCGTTGTAGGTTACAGTTTTAATTAAGACCCAATAGGAACACTGTAAGCGGATTAGTTGATTATTATTAGCAAATAATTTACACTGTATTTGTATAGGAATAATTTTGTCCAAAGCTTTTTGATCCATATAATCCCTTGATCACTGTAACCTTGATCACTTTCACACAGCTGTAACAATAAAGAGAAAAATATAAAACTTGATTAAACTTTTTTAAAAAAGATGTATTTTTATTATGATGCATTTACCAGCCTCATTATTTCTAATTTCATGAAGGAACACATATTGAAAACAGTTCAATTCCTCTGATTTCCTCTTATTTTTGTTTTGATGAAGAACAAAATTGCTAATTTTTCCATTTTCATTCATTTCTCTCTCTGCACTTTTTATTACTGGAAATATGGGTTTATTTATTTTTTACCATAAAAGAACATTATTTATTGTCAACTGCAGTGTGTGGGCTCTACCCCCCTGAAGCAGGGGAGCTTATTCTATTTATTCTAAATTGATATGATATGCTGTTAATTTAAAAACTCACTTTTCCAAAATTTAAATGAAGGCACGTCTCAACTGTTTGTCAGTCAAAAATCAATGGCTCAACAGTTCATTAAAGCTGTCTGCAAACAGACTCATTGTTGAATGTAAATGTAAGCTCTTCTTGGGAAATCAGCACCAGTGCCAGTGTGAATGCATCAGGCTGGTGAGCAGCCCACAGACTCTTCTCTCCAGCCAGAGTCTTCACTTGGCTCAGTACATCTGTGTAGCTAACAACTGCTTTAGCCAGGGGATCTGTCTGCATCTGCTGTGCTCCTCTGCAGCCCATTGCCTGTTTGGGGATTGTTGGTATGCGTTACACTGTCTTCTGCAGCAGTGCTGTGTACCCTACAGCTTCAGTCAAAATGAGGTTCAGGTGTTGAGCAGGTGCAGTGAGAGCAGATGCACCACATTACTTGTTTCGCTTGGCAGGAATGAGTCGTTACTCCTTGTTTACCCCGTAAATCAATGTTTGTTTGAAAAAAGAAAAAGTAGAAGCAGAGACCGTTATGCTGCATTCCCAGCATATATCTAAGATGAACACATGCCAGCGATATATACTATGTTATATGTATATGTGTGTATATATATATATATATATATATATATATATATATATATATATATATATATATATATATATATATATATATATATATATATGTGCTTTATACATTGTGTATTGCTGCTGTTTCCATATTTGTTTTGAATTCATTATTCATCTTAATTTATCTCCAGGACTTATTCAATTTGTAACTTTGAGTGAAACTAAATATATTAAAAAAAACAAACTATAAAACTATGAATGCACATGAAACATAACTAATTTTCACAGCCTGTCAAACAAGTGTGCTGATGATTTATTGAATTTAATTAGAAGAAGAGAAATGTATAGACGTCTTTTCTTTCTGAAACTTTGTGTATTTGTTCATTTGTATTTTCTGCAGGTACAGCAGCTCTGAGTGACACTGAATATAAAGTATCTGGTGGCACACAGTGAATCATTAATGTTAATTTAACAGATCATAGTAAACACATTACCAGACTCCCCCTTAAGTACAGAGTATTTCTATTTATTATTTATTTATTGAAAAATTAAAAAATTAAAAATTAAGAACTTGCCCCAGAGACATATCAGCTCTATCAGCATACAAACAACTCTCCAAGTAATATCTATCAACTCTAAATAACTGTCACTGAAAAATCAACATTTATTATACTGGAATATTTGCAGTGTACACAAACCTGTTCTGGATGTTTCTTGAGTTATGTCTTTGAACAGTTTTATATCAGACAGTTCACAAGAGAAGCTGCGTGCAAAGACTCAATACAAGGAAGTCTAAAGTTTTTGAACTCTTCTGTTTTGTTGTCTCATTTAGTTTCACGGACTCTGAAGTCAAACAGTTATCAGTATCTGAATCTGTTCTTGGTGTCGTTTTCCAGTATGACTTTGTGGAGCTGTTGGACGGCAGCCGACTCATCGCCAAAGAGCATCGTGCTCCGAGCGAACCGGAGCCGAGGTCCCGGTTGGATCATCCGGTCACGGTCCATCAGGCCGGGTTCATCCAGTACCTGGACTCTGGGGTGTGGCATCTGGCGTTTTACAACGATGGACGGAGCGTGGAGCCGGTGTCCTACAACACCATCATACAGGGTAAGAGGACACACATCTGCGGCGACGGCTGATGAGTGTGATTGGATGATGTGTAATGACATGTTTGGCAGACTTCAATTTTCCTTAAACAGCTGTGTCTGAAACCAACAAACAGTCTGGTTGTTTAAAAAAACATGTTGGCTGCCACACAAACAAGCTGAGCTTTTCAAACTTTTGGCCTCAGAGGAGGCACATCTAAGTTTTCATGGGAAGGTAGTGGATTATTGTGCTCAACACTATAATACGAGACTGTACACAGCATTGATCCTCTCCCCTCTAACAACCTCTTCATTGTTCTGAAGTCTGTGAAATTTCCTTGTGGGTTTTGAGGTAGGAGAAAGACTAAGGTTGAGTTAATGTTTTTCTTTTTCTATTTCCTTTGGGGAGTTCCATTGATCCAGCCCGACAAATATGAAGGTATCGATGTGCGAGGTCAAAATTGCCAGGGTCCGACACTGGCTCAATGAGCGTCCAATACAAGTCTTGAGTAATAACAAAAAAGTTTGCCCTCTTAACGCCGATCAAAATGAGGGCCCGGCCTTTTGGGGGTGCCCTTTATGAGCAACGGTCTGTTGAATGAACACGAGATCTGTCTGTAGGATATGTCAGATTAACTTCAACTCAGAGAGGATTTGAGCTGTAAACACTCAGGAGATTGCATGGCTTGTGTGGGCATGATCAGTCATTCAAGGGGCCGGGGTGGAGGGGGGGGGGTGGGGCAGATGAGGCAGGAGAGGAGACAGGAGAAAAGGAAAATGTGTCAAGGAAATGGAATTATTTGGTCTAATTTAAAATGCCTGCATGGTTTTTACTTAACATGGCTTAGAGAGGAAGAGTCGGGCAGCAGATACACGTTATGGAGGCTTAGACCTTAGTGGGACATGGACAATAGCTGTAAATGTATGCCATGCCCGACACGAGGGCTGCAGATAAGAGATGCTTAGAAAGTCTAGATTCATGCAGGGCAATAAAAAAGTCTGAATCTCGGCTGTTTCACTGTAGTTCTTTAACCTCGCACTTGTCAAACATTATATTAAGGAGAACTTTGAGTTTTTCTGCAACATGACGATGTGACAGATTACTATTGAACTTAACTCCACAGAGTCCGTCATGGAGTGCACGCACAACTGCTACGGGAACGGAGAGTGTGTGGCAGGATCGTGTCACTGTTTCCCAGGATTCATAGGGCCGTACTGCTCCAGAGGTAATTATTTAGCTTGTACGTCAATCTTACTCTGTCCAATTCAACACATGATTTAAAAGGTCCTAACACCCGGGATGGTGGAGTCAGACCAATATATCCTCTGGACTTTATTTAAACACCAACATTATGTTATGATTGATATTTTTGAAGGTTTCAGTTAATTTCAGCATTTGATAAACATTGTTTAGAAACACTGTCACGGTTTTGTTGAGAATATCAGACGATTTATTGTTACCAGATTTTGGTTACTCTCTCTTATTGTCTGTATTGGCTTATTCATACCCAGTCTCAGTCAGACACTTTTCTTTATTCTTCTGACTAATTCATAGACTGTTCTCTGTTGTTTTTGTTTTGTATATTTATTTATTTATTTTCTAAATCTCTTTAAATCAACCAACAAAAACTATTGAATATGTCCAGGAACAGAAATAGTTGGTTGATAAGTGAAAACAGAACTGAACAAAAGCTTGTATAGCTTTTGTTGGACAGATGCTACAAGAAAGAATTTGGATGGACAGATGTTTTTAAAGATTCCTCTCTATGTAGCACCAGGGAGATTTATCAACCTTCATGTCTAACTTGAGCGGAGAAAACAAAATAAGCCTTATAATTCCTTATAGCTGCAGCATCACTGAAGATCGTTTGACATCTTTTACAATTGTACAATTTGAAGATAACCTCCTTAAACGTGTTGTTTTTTTTCCTTCAGCCGCCTGCCCCGTCCTGTGCAGCGGCAACGGCCAGTACACTAGGGGGCGCTGTCAGTGCTACAGCGGCTGGAAAGGCACAGAGTGTGACGTTCCTGCCTCCCAGTGTATCGATCCTCAATGCGGGGGACACGGTCTCTGCGTGGCGGGAAACTGTGTGTGCAACACTGGCCACAAAGGATCCAACTGTGAACAAGGTAAATAGAAGAAAAAAAAAAGAAAATAAAGCTTCTTCCCTTCGGATTTGAAGCAGCCAGATGCAACATATTTTGGTGTGATCTCAGGGGGCGAATCGACACAGTCCATTGGTGAAACAATCGCTGTTTTCAACTCCACTGAGCAGATAATGCTTTAGAAGTTGTTATTGATACCATGTGTATCAATTAACTCCCTCTTAGTGTTTAGACCACATGAGGGCACAAACTGGAACAGATTGCACAGCACCCGCCGATGCAGTCACCTACTGGAATGCACCGCAGCTGACGACACCTGTTAAAATCAATCCGTCAATGGCATCTGTCACTTCATTGAAAAAGAGCTGCTTCTTCATCCTCTTCTTCTTCTTTCTTGTCAACCTTGTCCACCTTCCCCCCTTCACTTCAGCACATTTAACTTTATTGATCTCCATGCAGACAAAAGGCAATTATCAGCTCAGATTTACACGTGCAGGTCACTGACCTTTCATGTAAAAAGATATTGAGTCCTCTCAACGAATGTACTGCAGTTTTCTTTTGAGGCAAAGCAGTTGGGGAAGGAAACGTGGACGGGGACAAGAGGGGGAGGTTTGAATTTGTAGCTGCGACCTGCACCAAAGGGGTCTGATGTGATGAATTGGTTCAGGTAAATAATCAATATCAGCGTCCAAGCAGTTATAAAAATGCAGCGGGAAATCGGTTCCAGAGGAAACACCATAATGTTGCAAATTATCCCTTGTTAGTAATGGGTTGATTATGTTGGTCATAATTGCTAATTATTAACCTAGATCAGCAAGTTGATCTGGAAATTGTTAATAGTAATTGATTATATCTGTCTAGACACTAATTGCATCCCTTTTCTTAGTGCCTATAATGGAGCATAATTATGCTTTCAGTATATTGGAAGTGTGCTATAATGTACCGTAGAGGAGATAGTTGAACATAGAGTAGAAAATTGCTACCAGGCTTCACTAAACACACACAAAAAATATTCAGCTGTAGCTCACCAGTTATAGTGAAGGTGTCACTGAAACATCTCAGCTCTAAAAATTGCTTTTTTTTTTTTTTTTTTTTTTGCTGGCATAGTGAGCCAAAGTGGCCGGGATAAATAAGTAGTTTTGATATCCTGTCTAGAAGTAGTAAACTGACATCGCTGTCGCCCTCACTGTGTGTCCTCAGTGGACTGTGTGGACCCGACGTGCTCCGGTCACGGAGCCTGTCATCATGGTGAGTGCCACTGTAACCCGGGCTGGGGCGGGATCAGCTGCGAAATCCTGAAGAGCACTTGTCCAGAGCAGTGCTCCAGTCACGGCACCTTCAACACCGACTCGGGAACCTGCATCTGCGAAGCGAACTGGACAGGGGCCGACTGCTCCATAGGTCAGAACATGTCTCACTTTCTTTTCATCACTTAAAACCACTGTGTGTGTGTGTGTGTGTGTGTGTGTGTGATTGTGAGTCACTATTGTTTCAACATCATTTGGTGTAGATGTAGCGTATTATAATAACCAGCTACTTATGACAGAAAAAAAATAATTGATCTTTTTCTCATGTGATTAATCAATTGATTCAGTTCTTGTTTATAAAAAGAAATAATAATATGAAGTTAGGAAAATTACAACATCACATATTTGGCATTAAAAGACTTTAAGGGCATCGTAAGCTGCTTAGAGTTGTCATCTTTCATTAATACATCCCTTCATTGATGTCTCTTTTACTGTTCTTGTGGCTGAAGTTTGCATTTCTCTGAACAAGTAACGGGTGCCAATTTATTTTCTACACATTTTTTTTTTCTAAATCAGTTTCCACAACAGCAGATGTAAGAAGTCTTTATTAACAGTCTGTAGGCTGGAATTAAATATCTGTCTTGTTCTGCACGGTAAATGTGTCTGCTGTATGTGGGCGTTTCATTAAAGCACCAAAGGAATAACACTTTAACGTTGTAAGAAAAATAAAACTCAGAATAAGAGGGAAACCTATGTGATATATGCTTTCATCTATAATGATAATTTGTCATTACTGTATAGTTGCTGAACATTAGAGGATAATTTGTTTTCTCTAAATTAGCTTGTCACAATTAGAAATGAAGCTCTCTAAATAGCGTGGACACTGAAATCAGTGTTTTTTTCTGTTTTTTCCCATTGGAATACATGAATGCAAAAAAAAAAATATATTAATTTGTGATGTCCTGCTGATTCATAGCATGGTTATGCACCAGAGATGATGGATGGCTTTTCATTTCATGAGCTGTTTACTGTATGTTACAGTCGTGTCAGTGCGGTGCTTTATGAGCTCTGGGTTACATGTCTCCAACTTCACATTGAGGAAAAGTTTTATTTTGGCGTGATGGGATGCAATTTCATGTTAAGAGCTTTAATACGACCCCTGTCTTCATTTTAAATAATTAGATTCATCAACATCCACATGAGAACAACAACATTAAATGTCTGTTGAGAAACAAAAACAACAGGACGCCTCAAATGGTCTCGTTCAATTTTCTATCCAGGAGACGGGAAGTAATCTGAAGCAACTACAGGAAACAAAACAGAATCAAAATCAAAATAGAATAAAATGCTTTCACACGTATGTGGATACATCTTATAGTCATAGCATTAAAAGCAAATCTCAGCCATTTCTGTTTCATGTACATTATGTTTTTGTTCAGTAGAGAGGTTAAATTTCAAATCCATTGTCTTTTCTTCAGTTGGTAGAGTTTGACATCTGATCAATCAGTGTGAAAATCTCTACAACAATTGTGAAACATTACGATTTTCTTGCCGTTTGGCAGCTTGAACCTAAATGAACAAAAAAAAAAAAGCAACTGCCTCATTATGTTTTGGACTAAATAAATCAAACTGTGGGTGTGATCACACCCTTAAAGTTTTGTAATCAACACTTGTAGCATGTGTTGATTCGAAATAGGGAATATGTTAACAACAAAAGCTTGAGACTCTGCAGCTCAGTCCTGCGTGACCCAGCATACGTTCTCATTCTTTTATTGTTCTTTTTTTAGAGGTTTGTTCTGAGCCTTTTCTTAAAAAATGCCTCTTAATTTTATAGCAGCTTCAGGGTTTTTTTTGTTTTTTTTTTCTCTGAGAAGAGAGGAGACAGTCATGTATTCCCATCTGCTCTCAGCGAAGCTTCTTCGTTTGTTATCAGTTTTGTATTCAAAGAGTTTGCCATTCGACACAGGTAGATGACATGTTAGTTCAGGGGCCGGCCCCTCCCATCTGTTATCTGAGCCGCAGATTCAGATAATTTATTCACCACTTTTCCCAACAGAATAGACTCATTCTGTGTAAAAACCCAGAGAGAGACACAATATCCGTAGGAACAATTAAAAGCAGAAGTTGCAAGTTTGTTTCTGCTGTTGAATATATTACTCTTGGCTGAGATTCAACTGAAAATGAAAGCATGAGGAGGCTGGATGGTACTTTAGAGATGATAGATGTGCATGTGCAGACCTTTCCAAGCAGCGTGCAGCCTGTTTGGTCGTTGACCAAGAAGAAGAAAGAACAATTGTTTTTGTTGAAGAGGATTTTTTTTCTCTCTTTTTCTTTCGTGTCTCACATCATTTTCTTTCGTAAAGAGAGGTTATTTGTTATTTAGTTAAATCCGTCAAAAGTCCAGACACAATCCTCTCGCTCAGCAAGATATCTCCGACCTGTCAATAACAGAACTGACGAGGCCGGCCTTGATGTGTGTTGATGCGGTCCAAAAAAAGTTGGAAAGTTTACCCACCTGGGTGGTTGTCGGATTCCTTCTTAATTAATGCCGCAGTTCTTCCTCAATTAAATAAACTTTAATTAACAAGCGCATAGTATGGATCGACCGCCCGCAACCCCTCTCCAGCTCGAGTCAGGGGCATGTTAAAGGCAGATAAACACTTTTGCAGTAATGAAAAATTGATTGCAAAGATTCTATGGGAAGGAGGTATCCCTTTGGAATCGAATGACTCCCCTCCAGAGGCATGCTTAATATTCTACAGTGTCGGCTCGACTTAATCAGAACCATCCAAGGTCTCTCAATCGAAGAAAAACTCTATTCAGAGACACTGAAAACAGACAGTTAAAAGAATCTCGGTAAAGGGGTTGAATGTGGGTAAATCAGTGCTAGTGGAATGGCTTTAAAAATAATAAAAATACATGATTAGTCGATATTTTATCCATGGCTGGTTACATTTTTGGTGGTGCAGTCATGTCTCTTGGCTAATTTGCTGTTCCTGTCGGCTATGCCAAGTTTGTTTAAAACAAAAAAACAAAAATAAAACAAAAAACAAAAAAAAAGTAGAAAAAAACTTTTTAGTTACGGAGGGGCGGCTATATAAATTTCCTGAAGCATCTACTTGCATAAAATTTGAGGACACACTTGAGCTACTTTCCAGCAGACTAACACCTATTGTCGCAGCGGAAAAAGCTTTATAGCTCTTATGTTCAGAAGCTTTGATAGAAGATCTCGGTTCCAGTAAATGAACATTTCTTATTCTCACACAAGAGCAGCCTCAGCTTGTTGAGTGTTGAGTTTTTAGCCTGGCGTGGACTGATTTACTTACCAACCACGGGTTCAATCATTTGAATTGTACTCGTCTGAAGGTAGAGCAGGATTCACAGCTGCTCTGCTGCTCCGCGCTCTAACATCTCTCAGTCCAGACACAACCCCTCGCCTCGGTCTGCCAAGACTCTTCTTCATGCAAATTAACTTTTCAGAATATGTACAAACCTGATAATTTGTTGTTTTGGGAAGTTTTTAGATTTGAAGTAATTGCAGTGTTTTGTTGTTTTTTTCTGCTCTGAATTTTGGCATTTGGAGTGGTGACAGGTTTTGTTTCATTTTAGTCCTACTGCACTTTTACTCAGAAATTAAAGTGGCCTGTGACATCACTCTGATAAAGATTAAAGTGGCTGCAGAGACAAAAATGACAATAATAGCCTGCGTTGTCTTTGCATGTGGATGTGATTGTGGAGTAATTATTCCGAGTATACTTACATTTTCTGCGATAAGCTCTGATGTCATTTCAGATGGTGGTAAAAAGTGGTTGATACACTGATTGGAGCCGTTTGTTGATAAGCAAATTAAAGTCCTTCAGAAATTGTTGCTCAGGATTTTTTTATACTTAAGACAGATGTAAACTGAATCAGATATGATCCATCTGCCTTCATGACAACACACAACAATACACACTTTGTTCCTTGTTGGAAGTTTTATCTCCTCAATGTGCATTCGAGGACACGCTGCTTTTAATGGACTCTCTGTGGGAACTGCGTCGTCGCTGTCTGGATCATAGAGGACAGAATTTACAGATTAAATGTCAAGCACTCAGAATTTAAAGCACTTTATTATCGCCTGAACCCATAAAAGTAATAACGCTATATATCAAGATTAATATCATACTTTCAGGAGCGGTCTTCTCCTCTTTTTTTTTTTTTTTTTTTGCTGTTTTTCCTAAACTCTACATTGTGTATGTTAGCAAAGTGACAGTAGATTGGAAGTTCAGTGTCAATACTGGGACATTTTTTGTGTCGACTATATGTCAGTCATCTAAAAAAAGAATTGTGTACATGACAAGGCCATTGAGATCCATAAAGGAAGACAAAGTAGTAAAAAGATGACATTTCCCATGTAAATGATGCCTCTCAAACTCTCCTTTAATAGATGGCAGTAAATTTTGAGGCTCTTTTGATAAAATACTATCACACACTGTCGCCGTTGCCTTAAAATATCTGAATTTTCTACTACACAGTTTTTCAGGAAACATGTCTGGTTCACAGTTAAACTTATTGGCCCACTTTAACTGAGGGAAGCAACACTTCTCAGCAAACATCCCAGCATTTTTCTTCGTGGCAGATGCGTCTATGCAGAATACAAAAATACACCAGTGGGCTTTTCACAGAACAGAAGCTACAGTACACGTCTCGTGGCCTTTTCTCTTTTTTTTCTTTTTTGTAACAGAGGTGTGTGTGGTGGACTGCGGTCCCCACGGCTCTTGCATCAGCGGCATGTGTCATTGCGAAGAAGGCTGGACAGGACCAGAATGTGAGCAGAGGGACTGTCACCCACGCTGCATCGACCACGGTGTCTGCCGAGAGGGCAAGTGTGACTGCCACCAGGGCTGGACGGGTGAACACTGCACCATCGGTGAGCCTCGGTGACAGCACTCGACACTCTGCACACACTTGACAGAAGGGCACGAACTACAGAAAATGCATTTATGGACAGGCTTGAAAGGGCAACTTTGGGGTGTGAATGTCACTACTTTTTATGCTGTTTCAAGAAAATACTGAAAAGACACAGATCTTGACTCAATTCTGTTGTTTTTCTTCTTTCCCCTTCACAAACAAGTAGCTCTCTGACAAACCGGTGAAGAGCAGTTTGTGGTCGAATTTTTACTGTTTGCTTTCAGTTCAGTTTCCATAAATCACTGTGTCAGACATCGTCGTCTTCTCTGGATGAGTTTGTTTCTCTTAACATTGATCAGCCAGTTAGTGATGGAGAGAAACTGAAAAACGGCCACTCAAGTTTGAGGTGTTTATGATCAAAAATTAAATTAGTGTCACATTACAACATAAAAACAATAATTATTCTAACAAGATTTCTTTCATGTTATTCTAATGTATGAATTTATCAGTTTAAAACAAGAAACATCTTAGAACAAGAAACAAGAAAGAAACAAGAAACATCGTCTCTATAACAGAAAACTACATGAATGTAGTTAGACACAGATGAGGGAACATTGTGTCAAGAATAATAAGAGGAAAATTATTAATTTACAGGATTTTATTAAGTTTGACTTCATGCTTGGGTTGACACATGATGACGCACTGTTGTTAGCGAGCACTTTGGATTATATTGTAACAAGTATCAGTATTATAAAGAAATGTACAGACAGCTGACGTCTACAGCATTAGAGTCATTTTATCTTGTTATTACTTGAGGTGTTTCAGGTTATAATTATAGAAAAAGTACATTTTCTATAAAGAAACATTTCACATTATAACAATGTAAAAATACGTTGTTATAATATACATTGTCTAATATCTATTTATAATATATATACATATCTTGTTTTACATTTTCTGGTGTGGCAGTAATACACTATTACAACAGCTATATATGTTTAATTTTATAGATTAAACTACATTATTTAATAATAATTATATTAATAATATATCCAGTCTTTAAAGCTCCAGTCTTTAAAAGAGTCAGAGTGAATTATGAGTGAGATATAAGTACATATTTGATGGCATTGCTGCTTTTATTTAAATAAAAGCCTCGACAACTGATATCATCACTGACACTAGT
This sequence comes from Polydactylus sextarius, assembly GCA_016801845.1. NCBI lineage: Eukaryota > Metazoa > Chordata > Actinopteri > Polynemidae > Polydactylus > Polydactylus sextarius. The sequence goes on along the minus strand of CM028930.1, from coordinate 23,585,077 downwards.
GACTATTAACATTAACATGTCGGGGAAAAAAAAAGGAAGAAAAGAAAAGATCTGTTTCTCTTCAGCTGTGAGCTTCTCTGCACTTCCCAGTGTCACCTGAGTAAATGTTTGAATTAAAAGTGTACGGTTTAAAACCAGTATTCACTTCTGTCAATACACAGACTCAATTTATTATTATTTATTTATTTATTTATTACTTTTTTTTTAGTTTTTTAAAAATGTGTAAAATTCTAAGTTAAATTAAACTGTCAAACATCTTAAGCCAGTAAAATGTAATGAGAAGACGTGATATCTCCTTGGTTTTGAGCAGCCGTCCTTCACGGCTCTGCTCTCTTTTCTTGTGTTTGCAACAGCTCACATCAACTTTCTAATTGTTCTGTCACCCATTTAGATATTCCACCTTTTACACTGCTGAAGTGACGCTCCCATATTAGCAAGTCAAGGGCAGGTATTTAGGGAACCAAAAAGCCACGCGTAGGCCTCTTTGGAATATCATTTTTCTGAAATGGCAGTGCTTCACCTGGCATTAATGAGGATAATGAGTTCTGAGATGTCACTTCCTATTGACCTTTAACTCAAACTTCCTTGACACCTTAGCCTCTGTCAAAGGTCCAGCAGTTAAACCCTGACACGCCGCGTCGAGCAGCATTCCCCCAAGTGTCATCTCCAACCTCTCAATGACGACATATCCCCGAAAAAAAGAGGAGAAAAAAAATTATACGACACTCAAAACTATTGAACCCTGATGATGTATTTACAAGATCTCACATCAACAACCAACCCACCCATCCACCCCTCCTTCACCTCCTCCACAAACTCTACAATCCACAGTGCGGCTCCATCTCTGGGGGGAGAGGAGGGACTTGTTGGAGGGGTCACATTCCTGATCGTATTAATCTTTCCCTCCTTTCGCCGACTGTGCACCATCTATTCTTTCTTTCTTCCCTCCAGTTTAAGGCTCCCGTCAGTGGACTAACTCCTTGTGCTGGATGCAGCAGGGATGAATAGGCAATGCATTACCTTTTTCTTGGAGAACCGAGAGCTTATTTTGTCTTTCAAACCCTGAATAACTGCCATTTGCTCAAAGCGCCTTTTAATCACATTACATGGCCAGAGTTTGAATAGAAGACTTCCTTGGCCACTCTTTTGTCACACGTATCTAGATCCTGTTTTATATGCAAGGCTTAACCCATTGTCAGTGCTTTCTCAGCACCACAGTTTACCACTAAGGTGTTTTTGATTGTACTGCTGGTTCATTGCTGTGCAGTTGTTGAAATCACTGAAGTGAAGATGACAGCAAAATTGAGAAGGGGGCAAAAAGAAGAAGAAAAAAAAAAAAGAAAGAGAAAGAGAAAGTTTAGTATTCTGCTTCATGATGCATCCATATTACAGCAAAGATGAGACCGCACACCTCCTGAGAAGCAGACAGTGAAATGTTTTGAAGCGAGCCCAGATCAAACTGGCTCATATAGTCTGAAAACAAAGAGTGTTATAACACTCAGATATCAAGAGAAACAGTGTGTTCTCTTTGTGTTAGCCTGTCTTGTTTTGGCAAAACAAAGCAGATGGAGAGTGTTAACAATGAATATTTTACAAAGCTCGAGATGCTGAATTCATTTATGTTACTTCCTATGGAGAAAAATATAATCAACATCCAAGGCGCCTTTTACAGGGAAGAAAAAAAAGTGATGATTTTGACCACGGAAGCGTCTATTATTCTGATTAACCACTCACGTTAATTAACATCTTCACTCTAACTTTGTCAAATAGTCATTTTTTCTTTTCGTCCTTTTCTGCAGCTTCACTATAAAACTAATCTTCCAAATCTGCAGCTCCGGTCTCTTTTGTCTCTCTCTGTCTCTTAGAAAGATTTTCTACTTGTTTTTTTTTTCTGTTTGTATTTCTCTGCCTAACTTCTACTTATATCCATTCTCTTTTCTATTTTATGTCTGTATGCCTGTCTGCCTGCCTCTCTGTCTCTCTCCACCTCCCTCTTGGCTTACATGTATAGCCCTGGATTCCAGAGTATCAGGTAAATAAAAAGAAACATTTTTGACTTTACTTGAGAATTATACTCTTCATGCAGGTTGTGTTTTTTTTCTGATCCAACTGAACACCTTTATGCTTTTACAAAAAAAATGTAATCTCTGTTTAAAAAAAAAAAAAAAAAAGAAAGAAAGAAAGGAAAAAAAAATCTGAGCTCGCAGCTCGGTTATATCCTGTCACTCATGCTTAGCATTAACTATTCAGCTCAATCACCATCATAACTGTGATTTACACTCACACAGTCAAGAGATTGAAATTACAAGAAAAAAAAAAGTAAAACGTCGCAAAGGCAACGATAATCTTCGGGAAAACTGCTTCTTTTCCAAATATTTCAAGAAAAGTTGGCAGGTACATCAGCTTTATGCCAGCAGCCGTTTCCAGTTTTTTTTTTTTTTTTTTCCTTTATTTATTTATTTATTTATTTATTTTTTTGTGCTCCCTGTAAGTTACAATAAGTAAATGTGTTTGTCAGTCTTAGCTCTCTGCCACCACAGAGATAAGTAATTTTCTTTTCCAAATGTTTCCCTTTCCTCGGTCGTGTAATAGGAGCAGTCAAGATAGGATATAAAGGTAAATTGAACCACTACCCCCCCAGGGAGATTGTCACAAACAATCCCTCCCTTTTCTCTGTCTTTCCTAGCACGGCGTATATACACCTGTTCTATGTCCGAGTCGATCATAATGTTTCCGCTGTGATCCTGCTCCCCCCGATATGTCCCCTCATCTCCTGTCCGTCTTAACCAGTCTCACACCAGACTCCACGGTCCCTTCTCCCACTCCTCCCCCACCTCCTACCACCTCCTTGTCTTAATTCCCTGTGTCTGCCAGATTAAACGCCCCAAACTGGTGTGGTTTAGTCGTTTTTTCTCGGCTCCCTGTCTTCACCCTCCACTAGAAGGAATGCGATCTGGCAGCAAGTGCTCTGTTTTCTGTAAATGTAGAGACTCTCGATCCTCCCCCTTCTTCCTTCACTTCCTCTTCTATTTACATTTATACTTCCTTTTTTTCCCCTTTGATGTTGCCGTTACTTCACATGAGTGTTTCTAACATCTGTAACAAGCTTCTCTTTTCTTACTTTCATTATTTTCCAGCAAAACAAATCAACTTCCCAAAGCACCCTCTGATTTTGTGACTCATAAATGGAATTAATGTAACTTTGAACTCATAGAGAATCTTTTGAAATCTTGATTCAAATATAATAATAATGAATAACAATGTAAAAAAAAATCCAAAGTTGTTGTGAATTTGAATCAAACGAAGACTCGATTTGAAAAATCACAGCAACCGAACTCAAATACATGTTGTCAAACTCAAGAAGGATCATTCAACTTTGATTTTAACACAAAAAAAAAATCACTCTCACAAAAAATGCATGCTGAGCATTTGACTCAGGATGCATTTCCACTGTCTCCCATTGGCCTTTTAACTATTAGTAAACAGCTCAGCAGGTTTTCCTCCTCTTTTTTTTTTCTCCCACACATTTCAGTTCTCAGTGTAGCTGAACATCGTCCTGAAACTCATGTGAAACGACAGTGACTCCTCACCCCCCACATCCCCTGTCCTGTCAGAGGTGTATCGTACTGTATGTTCACTCGATACTGTCTTTTATCATTTTTGTCCCTCCTCTGCCCTTGTCCACTCTAAATGCCCCCCACCACTCCACTTCCCTCCCTCCCTTTTCGCTCTTGTCTTCTCCCCCCCCTCCACCCACGCTGCCTTTTTCTACTCCTGAATTTCTTGTTCTGACTTGCTCGTCTGTTTGACACGTACATGATGTGTTGACAGACGGCTGCCCCGGGCTGTGCAACAACAACGGAAGGTGCGTCCTGGATCAGAACGTCTGGCACTGCATCTGCCAGTCAGGATGGAGAGGACTGGGATGCGATGTAGCGACCGAAACGCTCTGCTCAGATGGGAAGGATAACGAGGGAGGTAGGGAGAAGTAAAAGCTTCGTACAAATAGTCTTTTAGCTTCTGGAAAAAAAAAAAAACCTGTGTGCATGTATCACTTATTGTGCCAAACAGCAAATTGTCTTTGATGTGGCTCCTCAGCGACAGTTCAAACAAACAAAACAAATCAATCATACATAAAACATCACTAGAAAAGGATATGCAAATGTCGTAGCAGAGCAGATTGTTAAACAATATGCTTTAAAATATACAGTAGATCAATTATAAAGAACACTTCACACTATATGTTAATACCCCACTGCTCCTTAGTCTGATCAACAAGCACAGAACTTTTTGAGGTTCATATTAGGTGACACACTTTTCACCAGTTCACTTCAGGATCTCTGCTGTCACTTTAATGAACTTTAGTTCATATTAGAGGTCGTGTGTGTGCACCAGAGCTCAACACAACTCACACGTTCCGTTTGTCAAACCTTAAAGCATCCAGGTCAACAACGCTGTCCCTCCCCTGTCTCAAACGTCCCTCCTGTTTTCCAGATGGGCTCGTCGACTGCATGGACCCAGACTGCTGCACTCAGATGTCCTGCCAGGGTCAGACCTACTGTCGCGGCTCACCTGACCCCACCACTATTGTGGGCCAAGGCCAGGGTTCGGCAGCCCAGCCCACATCCAAGGGCTTTTATGACCGTGTCAGTTTTTTGATTGGTCCCAGCGGCAGTCATGTGATTTCCTGGGACAACCCATTCAACAGCAGGTAAGCTGCTTAATGAATTACTGACAGCTCTTTTAATTATTTGGATCACGTTAGCTGTTTGCTGTCTCATTACCAGTTGGGGGAGAGGCACCTGTGTTTGTGCAGCCACTCTGAAACGTCAAATGAATCTCATATCTCTTTGTCTTTGCAGTCACACTGACAAGTGTGTTTACCGTGGTCTCGCTGCCACAAGCTGCTTTTTTTTTTTTTTTTTGCAAGTAAAGATTAAGTGGCTCCATAGTGAACTTGTTCCTTTTGCTAAAATCAGCCTTTGTGGTTGTAAAAACATGGGGATAAGATTCTTTATGCCAAAGATAACAACATTGTGTTGCTGTACAAATTGGAAAGAAAAACACAGCGAACGAAGTGATGAGACAGTTTCCACTGCACATGAATGTATATCTTTTATCAGAAACCGATCATCAGCAAGACGCCAATCAGTGGATTTGAATATCTGAGCCTGGCACACTTTAAAGAAACATTTCTACCTTGATATTAGCTATAAAGGATTTCTTTCTAAGTGTCTTTCTCACAGAAAATCATGTGAAATCAGTTCCATCAGCAGAGAAACTGTAAAGATGAGAAGTCGATTCTGTTTTTCACTTTAACATCAAACAACATTTTGAACGTTATCAGTGGATGACAAAGATTCTGATCTCTTTTCCATTTTGAAAGTTCAACATTGTTGCCGTTAAAGGCAGACGATTTCAAAGTGTCACCTTTTAGTCGCTGATGTTGATGGCAATGTCAATCGGTCGAACCGCCCACCACTTTGGTCCACACTGAAGTGTTTCAACAACTACCTGGATGGATTCTTTCTCCTCAACCTCAACTCATAAAGGTGCAGAAAAAGATGCAGTGGAAACATAAAACGTCAAAGGAAGTTTTCTTTCAGAGCCGTAGTTTTTTTGTCCATTTTGAGCTGCTGTAGAACCAAAGTAGTACAACATGGTGGACTCAGAGGAATAGGTCCCACTGATATAGATATAAAAGGCTCATTCCAAGTTGAATTAAACATAACGATTCTTAATTTCAGATGATTATTACACTAATGAAAATATAATTATGATAAGATCCAAATAAATCCTACACACAGGACCAATGGAAATCATCCCAGGGCCTAGTTACAGCCTCACAGAGCAGCCAGTGCGTCTCTACACTCCTGGGGCGTGTGTCCTCACAGGCCTAGTTTTTCTGAACGCCACTTATTCCCAATGAGGAGGGAGTGTATGCAGCCGCATGTGGCAGCATCATTTTTCAGACCGCTCCACCTTCACAAATATTTCTACTTTAAAATCTCAGAACTTCCCAGAGAAGCTTTTTTTTTATCACTAAACCAAGATGGCGTTGGACCGTTAACCAAGAAAATGGAGGAGTAGTTTGCACCAGACAAATCTGTTTATTCTGAAACGTGTGATATGTCAGACAGAAACTATCGCAACAAAGACAGAGAAGATCGGGTGGACACTGAGTGTTGCTAGTGAGCGTTGTGCTTTTATCACGTATGTGTGCAAGATATTGCTGTCATAGAAACAAAACCCACGCGCAGCACTTTTTTGATGAAGCTTTCCCCAGAGCCCTGCCTGTGCTTTTCTACCAAAAAAAAAAAAAAAAAAAACGGTAGACAAACACACACCCTTAGTTTTGTTTTTATCATGTCTCTCATGTTATGTTTAGCTGTAGGATGTATTTTCCTTTTTGCATGTGACTCTGGGCTACACTAACCAGCCAGCTGACGCACAGTGAATGTGAACACACAGAATGACGGTGAATAACGGTGACCTTCTACTTCTGAGTCTGACTTTTCATTCGTGACACCTTTCAGTGTGACCACACGTTTTTCTACAGCCTGCTCCAAGGTAATCCAAGCCAAAGACATTGATTGGAAGGTTTCACATAAAGGAGAGAAGAAGACGTTAGCCAGTAATAGACTTCCAGGCAACATCAATGTGCAAAAAGACGAGACGTACAGCAGTTATATTTTTCACCAAGAGCACTCCCACATCTGTTCTGAATCAGGAGTAGTGTTTGTTTTGTGACTGATGGAGAGGAAAATGATTGCCAACTGTGTGCAGAAGGCTTTGGGAATATTTCCTCCAATAGTTTAAAGTAATCCTTATGTAAATAGCATGCTTTACTGAAAATATAGAATGAGGCAATTCCCCCCCAGTCGGGTTCTCGGTAATCCTCGTCCTCATTGTCTTCAGCTTACTGTCGATTTCATGTCTGGCAGTGGCATTAGCGTTCCAGCTCAAAATATTCATTTGCCTTTTTATCTCCTCATAAAAGTTAGTTTTATAGTCAAAACATCATGGCACATTTTAAAGCCTCAGGAAATATGCACTAAACATGATGAAATTAATTACCTTGTTTTTATTGTATCTTATCAGTGCAAACTTTAAATATATGAGAGTAATTTTTGGAGATAGTCACAGATTGTAAGAGTGGCAGAGTTTGTTTGGAGACCCATATTTTTTTCAAACATTCATTTGAGGGTGTGAGGTGAATAATTCATTGACAGCCCTGGCAGAGTATACATTATAAAAAAGTCTCCGACAACTGGAGAGCAACTGGAACAATGCCAGCAGAGCATCAAGATTTCCAGCAGCGGCAGTGACTGTTATGCCGACTCGTTGAGCGTCTGATGTGTAACGGCACGGGGATGGGAAACTGTTAGAGGTCATTTTTTTCCTTCTATTTTTAAGAAGCCATTGTGTAGGCCAAAAGAAAGGGAGCAGGTTTCAGGCTACGATCAGGTTTCAGAACTCGGTAGTAAACTTGTCCTTCGTAAATTACAAAGAATAAAACATGTGTTGTGGTTTAGGTCCCCTGCCCCACTCTGCCATCACCGTCGGTCCCCCCGGTCGTATCACATGTCCCCACACAAGTCTCCCATTGGGTTTTCAGATGGTGTTTTTCTACAGCTGGTGTGAGACAATGACAGATAAGAATGCATGAATTATATGATTCATTTCTGGGGTCTCAGCAGGTGGTGTGACGTGGCGTTTGTTTGGTGGTGGGAAGGAGAGAGGAGTGGGTATGAGGGGTGGGGGTGAATATCTTGTAGCATCCGTCTGCATCTCAGAAGATTAATAGAGATGCGGGGGAAGAAAGAGTGAACCTTCGCCGGGGCTCTTAAGTGGCCTTGGTCTCCCGAGCCGGTAAATAAAGGATGGAGATGGTGTAGCGGGAGGAAAATAAGAGGGGCTAAAGCTGTTGATCATTCCCGTCTCATATACGTAATGACCCAGAGACAAAGTGGCAAAATGAGACATCTTTTGCCTACTAGTGAGAAATGCGGGGGGACACTTTTAAAATTCTGCTCTATGGTTGAGTAGAGGGGGGATGATTAAATGTTGATGGAGGAATATCGCATTGTCTCCTCTACTTACTCTCAAACAAACAACTGGCTTAACAAATTACTTCACACTTAAGAATGTGGGATGGGGAGGCAGCATGAGGCAAGTTTTTACCTGAAGGGCCACTAGTCATATTGAGAAATCGCAGAGGAGATCGGAGGCTTTAATCATGTATGAACCTTCAGTATCTGTGATATATGAAGCAAAAACGTCAAAAAGAAAATATGGTTTTTTAAGTAAAAAGCAGAAGAAAAGGAGGAGAAGCGAGAGGTGCAGCGCCTTTTGACCGGAAGCAAATGCATTTACCAACTGGGGAAAATCGGTGTGGGGAAAGTGAATGAGTAATGCTCTCCGGTGCTGCACTAACTACCATAATGGTGCCCTTAAGTGAAGTATTTAACCCCCACCCTCATCCACCTGCTCTGGTGTCACTGCTCTTTGGTCAGTTGTAGGAGCTGAGCTGTGACCAGATGTAAACGTGAAAAAAAAAAAAAACAAGTAGAAAAGAAGACATGTTTTTTTTTTCCCTTCACTCTTCACAACAAAAATGTCATATTTTCACTGCTGAACATTTTTTTTATTTTTTCATTGTTTACGTCTTCACCTTGTTAAACTGCCGTGGCGATTTCCTTTGTATTGAAGCATTGTAGTTCTTCTCTTCTTTTTTTTTTTTCTTTTTTTTTCTAAACCTCCCTCTTTCATTTTTCCCCGTCTTTGTGACAGTCCGCCTCCAGCGTTGCATTTTGTTTTTCTGAATTTCTACAAAGTGCCTCTTGACATGTCAAGCCGCCTGAGTTTTGCAACTTCTCACATCAAGAGGGTATCTGTAACCGAGCTGAGGAGCTCGTTCCAACACAATTCTTGTTGATATATTGTCTTTCATCACAAGTATTACACACACACATTCATCATCGCACTACCGAGCACAAGACTTTGCTCAGACACCCATAAAGTGTTTTTTTTTTCTTTTTGTGAAGTAAAAGTACTTGTGAAGTATAATCACACATCCTCTCAAAAAATACAATTAAAGGGTAATTCTTAATTCAGTGAGGTCAGAGCGATAACAATACTGTGAATATTTCACTCATGAATCTCAGTTGATTTGCCTACTGCTGAGTATATTGTGCACTTCATTTACCAAGTTTACTAAGCAGACTGGTTATGGAACAGTGTGTGTATTTCATGCTGGAGAGATAATACAGTGCAGCCGTCTCAAGCTGAATTGCCTTGAGACTTCTACATGTGTTGTATGTTGCATCTCTGTATCTCTATGTAATAATAATAAGCATGAGAAAAATGCATCCATGTCTGAGTCCTCATGGGATGAAAATGCTGCAATACATGTGCAAGATTCTGCAAAGTCTTTACAGTCCTTGATGTCTAGAAAACCTTCATCTCATTGAATTACGGTCTTTTAAATGCAGTAAACAGACACGCGGAGGTGCTCTGTGTGGTGGCATTTTCATGAATAACAACCACTGACATATGTGTGTTTGGAGCGGTCAATAAATCATACCTCCCTGCTCACGCCGCTGGCAAAAGACTGACAGTTGTTAGCAGCCTTGATGCTTTGGCCACTTGGTGATGCTGCCTGGCATTGTTTGTTTACTCAGCCCTTTCCTGTGTTTGTTTGCTCACACAGCCTGGCATCAGTCATCCGGGGTCAGGTCCTCACGGGAGATGGGACACCGCTGATTGGAGTCAACGTGTCTTTTCTGCACTACCCGGAGTACGGCTACACCATCACACGGCAAGATGGCATGTAAGGGAATCTCTATGTTCGCAGCTGAGTCATTCAGGAGTAGACACGGACGGTGTCAGCATTTATCAACACTGATTTACATGTCCATATAAACATGAGCTGTTTCTCGCAGGCAGCTCATCCTTTAGGTTCAACCTTTGCCCTTCCAACTATTTATTTGTGGTTATCACCAGAGTAGTATAGAAAAAAATGCAGAAAACAGTGTCCGGTAGCAGGGGAGTCGGCTTGGCCGTTATCCAAAATGCATTCAAAACAAATCGAAACAGCAGCACATTGTGCCCTAGAACAATTCTTCATGCAAATGTCACAGTGGTGGAGGCCATTTTGAACCAGGCTGTTTAAAATGCATTGAATCAGCAAGGGTAGAATCAATCTGCCCGCAGTGTAGTAAAACATGGGATTACTGTCTGACCTTCTCCTGCCATTACCACAGACAGGTCCTTAATAATGGGAGAGCAAATACATACAAGACAAACATATGTCACATATTTTACTGGAAGGGTTCACTTAAGGTACCAGCCTTATTTTGCAGACGCTCACTAGAGATAGTGAACCCACGCCATCATTCAAATTCAGCAGATAGAGGTTGTGTTTATGTGTTGACAGTTTGGACTAAAAGGCTTATGAGTGGCACAGAATTGTACAGCTGTTGTTACGAAGCACAATCCTCGGGTCCCCAGATAGCTGAGGATTAGCTGATTTCTTCAGATATTCCGCCCTGTAACTCTTCTGACAAGGAGCGTGATAAATGGTCGGGGATAATCACACTTGGTTAGCCAACAGATCCGCTCAGTGTGTTAAGAAGGGGGAGGGCTGGGGGGAGGGAGGGCAGCATCAAAGCCTGGCCTCTTGCAGCTGTGTGCTCCCCACTGCCCGAAGTGGAGAGAGCTGGAGAAGGAAGCTGTTGTAGGTCAGCTGCACAGCTTGGCTGTTGGCGTGTGTGTCCGTTTGTGTGTGTCCGTTTGTGTGTGTGTTTGTGTGTGTCATTTGGGGTGTGGGTGCACGCATGAGAGATGTGCATACGCATTCAAATCTGTGAGGGTGTGTGTCTTTGTGTGTGTGAATGCATGCAATGTCACCACACAGATGCTTTACCCCCTGGGTGGTGGAACTCGCCGAATATATAGAGCAGCACTTCAAAGACTCGCCCTTCATTTCCAAACCAGTAACTTTTCCCTGAGTAATGTCGTACTAATTAAAACCAGTTCACCAGAGAAAACTCTCAAGACTCAAGTCTCCAAACCAAATTCAACCAGAAAGTGTCTCCTTACACCACGCCTGATTAAACAAAAGTCATAAATTAGATTCAGTGAATGATAATAATATATGGAAGCTGTACAGAGGAAATACACTTGAAAGGGAGAAGTTCTCTCTTCCATTGGAACAGTATTATCAGCTTTAGTCTTGACATAAATATTTACTCTGCTACTTTTACACTTAAAGTTAAATTACAACATTTCTAGAGTTTACATTTTGCCTGTCATTCTTATCTGCAGCACTAAAATAATAACACTGAACGCACCAACTTAATTTTCTTGAGATGTGACAGTGTTAAAGTCCACTGAGGAGAAAAGCAGAAGAACTTGTAAAAGTTTTAAACAAAATCTTCATGAATAGACCTCCTGTTCTCACTGTAGTTCTGGGCACACACACATGGTGTTGTACAATAAGTAATTGTTTCATTTTTATTTAGAAATAAAGTGGTTTCATTGATCATACAACTGCTCGTTTAACTTCATGCCAAAACTATGAAAGCTGTAAAATCCTGGAAACTTGTGCAGATATTTAATAGAGTGTTTATCCACTGTTAGTGATTTGCAATGTATTTCCATTTCAATGATGATTTATCCAGGTTTGACCTCTTGGCCAATGGTGGAGCGTCTCTGACGCTGTCCTATGAACGAGCTCCGTTCCCGACTCTGTACCGCACCGTGTGGCTTCCCTGGAACGTTTTCCACGTCATGGACACGGTGGTGATGAAGCGGGAAGAGAACGACATCCCCAGCTGTTACCTGACTGGTTTGATAAGACCCAACCCCCTCATCCTGGCCACGCCCCTCTCCACTCTCTACAAGACCTCTACAGAGGACAGTCCCGTCATCCCGGAGACCCAGGTGAGGTGACACGGTTTCATCGCATTACAACACTTTTATGGTCCAGTTCCAATTTTCTACTATTATCTGATTGTTTCCAGTGACTTTCATGATTTAACCCGTGTTTGATTCCAGCACTGCAAGCTGTGCTGCTGAATATATACTAATACAGAGTAATGATAATGCTGTTATCTTCCTTTCACCATGGCCTCTCTCGCTCATTTTAAATAGAGTCAGATTTGCCTTTCAGTTTGCCTTTGAGCTTTGATTGAATTCAGGCGTCTCCCCAAATACTAAGCCATAAATTGTCTCACAGCACTGCTGATAAATTCTGAGGGCACATCACATGGAGGTTGCATGCCTCAGGATTTGGTTTGTATCCATTTGGCTCAAATCGCTGTTGAAAAGCCATAAAATGCGAAAATGTGACTCTGCAGCTTTTGCTGTTTGAACTGATTAAGAAAAAAAAAAAAAATACAGTATCCATGCCACATTTGAAGGGAAGAAATGAAATCCAGCAATAAGGATGGTGGCTTAGATGTAACCTGGTCAAGAAAAAAAAAGAAATAAAGTCAAATTTGTTGAGTCACAGACTCAAATAATGAAGAAATAATTCATTGCCAGTCGAGTTTGCCTTATTTGCATATAAACTAATAGAGTCTGTGATTTGGCATAAGTAAGAACAATTTTTTTAATATATGTTGAACATTACTGTACAGAGTCGAATGGTTGCTATGTTTGTAACCTTGGCGACATAGTTTCTATGATCATTTACATTATAAAGGCACGGCAAGTTTATTCGTATAGCACAATTCGTACACAAGGCAATTCATAGTGCTTTACAGAGGCGAGGAAAAACATTGGAAATTAAAACAATCAATAAAGATAAAAAAGAGAAAAGAAAATTTAATCAAAAAATATATAAATATTAAAACAATAAATATAAAAACAATTTAAAACATTAAACAATAGATAGGTTTGTGTTAAAACAATTAGTTACAGTGCAAATCTCAGGATTATGATTAAAAAATTCTTTATAAGAGCTCAGCCATAAGCACATGAAAAGAGAAATGTTTTCAACCTGGATGTAAAAGTGTTTACAGTTTGGGCTGATTTCAGTTCTGGTAGTTTGTTCCAGTTGTAGCATCATAGCTGCTAAATGCTGCTTCACCGTGTCTGGTTTGAACTCTGTGCTCCACTTTCTGACCTGAGTCAGTAGATCTCAGAGCTCTACTGGGTCTATACTCTATTAACATGTCATGTATGTATTGTGGACCTAAACCATTCAGTGATTTGTAAACTAGTAGCAGAACTTTAAAATCTATTCTGTAGCTGACTGGGAGCCAGTGTAAAGACTTAGAACTGGGGTGATGTGCTCTGATCTCTTTGTTCTGGTCAAAACTCGAGCTGCCACGTTCTGAATAAGCTGCAGCTGTTTGATACTTTTTTGGGGAAGTCCAGTCAAAAGACCATTACAGTAGTCGAGTCTACTGGAGATGAAAGCAATGTAATGACTTGTAATGAGCAACCGTAATGAGTCGGCTGCTACATTAAATACTAGCGAACTTGTGACTCTCATTTAAGTCCATACTTCACGCTGTGCATTTGGCACCTCTCTGACTACTAATTAAAATCATAGGTCCTTCATGAGCAAGTGGCCATACCAGGCAGTGACCTCAACCTGGTCTACCTGAGCTCCAGGGCAGCTGGCTACAAGCCCATCCTCAAGGTTCTCCTGACCCAGGATCGTCTCCCCTTTGGCCTGATGAAGGTCCACCTGATGGTGGCCGTCATGGGCCGTCAGTTCCAGAAGTCTTTCCCTGCTTTTCCCGACCTCTCCTACACTTTCATCTGGGATAAAACAGACGCCTACAGTCAGAAGGTCTTCGGCCTGGCAGAGGCTGTGGGTAAGTTCCCCGCTGTGAAGTGCCGACTAAAGATGTTGTGTAAGCTCAGGTTTCATTGTCAGATACTTGCTGCTACCTCCAGGCAATGAACCTCAGTTGAACTTTTGAAGATTGGATTTATTTTTTATTTAAACTGAACATTATTTAGTCAGGGACAGCTTTTACCTACCAGGTGCAATAACCCTGTGCAGGTGGTGTGAAGCCCTGAAATCCCACAGTGCTGCATTTTTTGAAGGCCAGCGCTCTTTTGCTGACTTCTTTGTTTTGCACATATGATATTTCAGTAGCAGTAATGCACCGACTAAAATATTGCCAAAGAGGCAGTGGCCTGGAAAAAAAGAAGGCAGGGAGTCAATAGTCACAATGAAAACTAATGACACAATCTTTTGAATCGGATCAGAAATTACAGAACATCGTAATTATAATTGTCTTTAAATAATTGAATTGTCATCTCAAGGATTAAACTTATCAGCTTGCACCAAAAGTTCTCAGTCTACAAGGTTTTTTTTTTCTTTTTGAATGCATGAATACACTTTACACATTACAGACACAAACCTCACAATCAACACGATTCACGCGTAGCTGTGACCATATCACTATAATGTGCTCCATCTGAACCTTTATTGTTTAAATAATTCATGCAATTTTACACACTTTTCCATGTCGTGGTTTATTTGCATTTACACAAGATAAAACAGACAAATGAGAGCAGAGCACATAAAATACAAACTGTGCAGGTGAAATGCAGAAACCCCACGGGTCTTCTGAAATCATCCCAGCTGGAGAAAATTACATAGTCAATGAGAGAGTAGAACCAGCAAATACAGAAAACAGCCACAACGTGTGTTGAATGTCTTATAGTGAACGAGCCTCATCGCTGCCATAAGTGTCAGGTAAGGAGGTTACAACCTTGCTCACCACAGGCATCTGCTGTCATTGCTTTCAGTGTCGGTGGGATACGAATATGAGTCCTGCCTTGATGTCGTGCTCTGGGAGAAGCGGACAGCCGTGTTACAAGGCTATGAACTGGATGCCTCCAACATGGGAGGGTGGATGTTAGACAAGCACCACGTATTGGACATTCAGAACGGTAAGAAATGTGTGTGTGTATGTGTGTGTGTGTGTGCATGCCAAGCAGAGATAGGTGGCCTCTTAGGGTTACGGGCAGGCGGTCTTTTACCCTGAATCACCGCAATAAATATCTGAATCAAAATGAAATATGGTTCATCATCCCATCTGGAGATAATAAAGGAGAGTTTTGAAGGGCTGATCATTCACAGTAATGATAGAATAAATCAGCGAGTAAGTCACCAGGGTGCAGGGCTCGCCACGATTCCACACTACTCAGCTATTTTAGGACGAAGACGGCCTTCTGGCTCCTCACGAGGGCTTATGTTTTTGATGAACAGGCATCGTGTTTAATTCTTTGCATTTATTCAATAAACTAAATTAGTTTCTTTGCTCTGTCATCAATCAGGGTGGCTTTAATCACCAAGAACAATAAATGGATTTTGTTTCGGTCGTGTGATGAGTAAAAGCAGGTAACGGCACAATGTGATATAGGTATCGTTTGGACATGAGGTTGTTGTTGGGTGGCGGTAACAGGAGGTCACTGTATAATCTGGAGCCTTCAGTGCTTCTGTTACAACAGCACAGGCGGTAATATGACTGCAATTATAAGGAGTCAGCCTCGGGGTAGTGTGCATTGTCAGTTTTTTTTCTGGGCCGCTGTTTTGACATTAAACCCACTCCGACTCACAATTGTTGTTCCAGTTGTCCAACGCAATTAGTGTCTCTTTCATCTTGAAAATAGTCAAGGTTACAGCCGTGGCCTTCAGCCGACTCCGTAGTCTCACACTGCCAGGGCTCGAGTGTGAGACTGGATGTTTAGCTGTTTGGGGTTTGTTTATCTCACATTTGTTTTATTTTGTTTTTTAAAAGTATAGTTACCCATCTATTTGCAGAAATCACTTAATGGTGAGGATCTGCATAGCAAGACGGATGGATGGATAGAAACTTTCAAATAGAAACAGAGATAAATGTGTGATTTCTACTGTTACACCGGCAGCTAACGCAGCAGTATGTTGGAGTTTGCATTAGCAACAAATGCATTAGAGAAACTAGTAATTATACCTGCAGTTTGGTTCTAGCCAGATTCTTGGGATCTGGGATTTTCTTTGATGTTCCTTCAGCGATAGCATCAGTGCTGAGGAGCTGAGCTTTGCTATGATTGATTTTTTTTCCACCTCTGATTCAACTTTATTTTCATTACTGAGGAACAGAAAAAAAGTGAAGCAGTGCCAACGTTACAGCTGATATAATTTGTAGATGTGGACCAGATGTTATCTCTCTGTTTGTGGTGTGTGGATCATCAGCGCAATGCTGGAAAGTATAATGTTGCACGTCCTGATATAATGTATTGGTGACTTCTTCTCTATTTTAAGGCACTATCAAGTAAAAAATAAAAAATAAAGTTTTCATTGTGGCATTGGGATGAGAGAAGATAACTCAAATCCCTTCCCTCAGGAAGATAACATGTTTTCATTTGAATGTGCAAAATTACAAAATTATTAAATTTCCCCTCCCATTTATGATGAAATATTCCTTTATGTGATCAGCAAAGGGGAGACAAAATGACATAATATACGATGATATCGGTATTAACATCCCCACAAAACATCACCCAGCATGACCTAGTATGCCTTTGTGCTAGCTTCCACTCTTCAGGGTTGCTTTGTTCGCCCACGTTCACTCAGCAAG
This sequence comes from Polydactylus sextarius, assembly GCA_016801845.1. NCBI lineage: Eukaryota > Metazoa > Chordata > Actinopteri > Polynemidae > Polydactylus > Polydactylus sextarius. The sequence continues at coordinate 23,568,485 of CM028930.1, read as the reverse complement.
AGGTCGTGCTATTCACCGAAAACAGGTATGAGTTATTGCGCTTTGCTGATTCACTCCCCCTTTGCAGTCCTTTTGTTGCAGCTGAAATAAAGTCAATTCTACAAAAAAACAGCAAAAAATGCACAAATTTAGCTGCGGGTGAGCTTTTATCAGGCAACACGTTTGTCCCTCAGCAACTATGGACACTTCAGCATACATCACTGCGAAGTTGCTTCACAGTAAAAGCTTCTACCAGTAATTACTATGTCACCGATGCATTTATATTCTGTGCAACAGATGGATAAATCACTTTAAAATTGAATTTAGTCGCTATTTTCTTTCAAGTGAAAGTGCCTGATGGTCCTAGTTCTGCAAAAGGCTTGGTTCCTAAATGACACAGGCTGTCATTATAAAAATGGTTTGTATTTATCACCTCAGTGTGTGATTAAATAGTAGTTTATAAGGCATCACCAGTGGGTCCAGGGAGGTTGAGGAGGTTAATGAGGTTCCCTGGTAGAACAGTATTGTTTGTGTGGCTAATTGTGCATGAAAACACACCACCACTTTTTACATGCATTGTAAAATGGTGGTGCTATTGAATTGGAATCGCTGCATGTGATAAATTCAATCACTGGAGAAAATGTAAGCAACCACATGCTGACCAGTCGCATTTTCTGTGGTTTCTGTGTGGTATCGCAGTAGCACTGATGAGTAGTTACACATATGGGAAGGTTTACATGAACCTCCTCACATATCCGTCTGCAAACCGCCTGACACAATGTTTAAGAATATATCTGGCTTCTGCGACTGTGTCTTTTTGGCCCAGTCCATCAAGCTTTAAGTAAACCTCCGAGGTTATTTCTGTCACTAAATATTTTGGCAACCAGAGGAAGTCTGCTTTTTAAAAGAGGGATGTTTGTGAAACTAAGACTTTGTCTGCTTCTTCAATGTAGCATTTTACAGCATTCATCCCACAAAATACTCGGTGGGTTAACACAGCAATAACATCCATGTTTTGTGCATGTATAATAGTCCCCTTATATCTCAGAGATTGCACAAACTGTCTTTTGTCAGATACGGTTGTGGAAAACATGTCAAAAGAACCAGTTTCTGAAATGGAGTCTTCCTTCACTTTGTTGAGGCCTTGATGCTACTGTGTCCTGCCTCTTTGTTGAACATTAAAAGAACAGATATAGGGGCCCATCCCCGAACCCAATCTGTCAAACCATCTAGACTGTGAAGTTTGTGAAGTGTGCAAAAAGAATACTGAAAATACGCCTCTAGCTTGACTGCTGCTGGTGCGTTCGTGTTTCATCCCACCTGTCTCAAAGTATAGCACACCCATCCTCTAAAGCCTTTGCTGTGGCGGCATCACAGTTGGAGTTGTAGTTGTCGTGAGATGCGTTTGTGATCAACAGATAGGAGCAGCATGTGTGATATGCTAATGTATGCTGCATCCTTTATTAGATTGAGCTGTGTTGTGTGTCTGAATTTATCAGAAAATTGGATGTTACTGTGCATGGAGAATCATCATGTGCAAGCTTGTACGTGTGCATGGAAGCAATAATGACAGGAATAAAACAACAACCAGATGGTGCAGTAAATGCTGCAGCCTCCCCAAGGCTTTTTCACACTTTTCACTTGTCCTGTACAGCACCGCCCTAAAAATAAACCGCAAAGTCTGACTGAATTTAAAAAGATTCAGAAATAGTTCAGCAAACTTGGGTGCGAGACTTCTGTCTCATTTACCCCCTGAGTGACGACGAGCTTAATCAATTTGCCAAAAAGGCTCCGTGCTACAATCCCATTAGCTCGATCTAAAGACAGTGCACTCAGTCTTTGGGTCTCTGAGTGTGAAATGGTTTTGTTAGTGACTTTAGCGTGTTCACATCCAAGTATCATAACCTTATCTGTTATCCATCTGTCCTTGGCCTCACACATTCATTTTTATTACACAGCTTGTGAGTAGGCACCTGGTTTTATCTCCTTGCATTTTCTCAATCCAAACTGAATTATTCATTCTTGTATTCAGCCACTTTTTGACATTTTAGATTTATGGCCCACGTGGGTTTTTTGGGCAACGAATGTGGTTCAATATCTTCGGTCGGCATGAAGATGAATCCAAATATCACTGTTTGCCTTCATCGCTGCTCCAGTATTGATTCTTTAATGCTGTAAACCTTGACTAATGTCCTCACCCAACACGTTAGCAAGCTGGTTGGTCCTCCACAGCTGCACAGCGCTTTCGCTCCAGACATTTGCTATCGCTTTTTGTCGAGGCTCCTGCTTCATTTTCGTAGCACTTGGAACATCTGAGGACTTCTTCTTCTTCTCTCGACGTCTGTGGCAAAAGACCTGAGCCGGTGTCTCTCTCTCTCTCTCTCTCTCTGCCTCAGCTCCACAGCCTGTCAAACTAGATAAGGCAAATTGCTGGTGTCTGTGCTTTAGTCTTATCCTTCTGCATCCCACCTTTCTTCATTACAAGTGGATATGCCTTCCCCTCCGTCTGCAGCTTGTCTCTACCTGGGGTAACATAACCGATTCTTATTGGATGCGGCCAGAGTTCAGAAAGTCAGTATCAGGGAGAGCACTCAGTGAACACCTATAATGCACATGCTGCATTTGTAGCTCTGGGATGTTTTCCTGCCCACTTTTTATCCTTTATCATGGTGAATCAGTGGGAGCCCGCTGGTATCTTAGAGAACGACATGGTGCAAAGGAGAACAAAGAAGGACGGGGCGCAATTAAGACACCGCCGCTCCTCCTCTACCAATCTCTCTACTCTCTACGTGTCACCAAGGTGACATTGCTCAGGGCGCTCCAATTTTTTTATCAGGTATGGAGGCTCGGCCTTGCATTTGTACCATTAATCATTTCCAAAGCTGTGATGTCGGCATTAAAGCATCTTTTTTTTGTTCCCCACTACATGACTCAAATTAGCCTTTTATCAAAAGAAATTATTACCTTCTTTCGCAATTCTAAGAAGGAAATCAGTTGAACGGACAGTCATCAGTGAGTGAATACACATTTTCAGAGTCGTCCTTGTACTTAAGACCAATGTGATGATGAATCAGCAGCTTCATATACAGCAGGTAGATGAGGTGGATAGGTGGATACAACAGAGCGACAGCAAAGAAATGTCACCCTTGTTTTCTATTTTCAACTTTATTTTCTCTGATAGAAAACAAGCTTCATGTTTTCCTCTTCATCCCAACAGTCACATTCACCATTGTTTCATTTATACTTTGTATTGTTTCCAGTGTCTTCCCTTATTACTTGGCAAAACTGTGTCTGAGTAGTTAATAATGTGGTAAATGCTGCATGACGTGCAAGTACATTACATTATGGGCTGTGTGATTGTTGCACAAAGCTGTCGCACTGATCCTTGAGCAAGAGAACACAACACGTTCTCTGACTATCTAAAGTAAATCAAACACTCGTTTTTTTTTTTCTTCTTTCACCAACTTCTATCCAAAACATGAAATACGCCTCCACATTCTTATTTGCTAATCAATGAGCAGACACGTCCCCGATGGTTGATCCATTCAGCTGCCATATTTCTACTTTGACTTGAAGTCTCCTCTGCAAAATCTGTTGTGGGAGCATTGGTTTATTTCAGTCTGTGCAGAAAAACAGAGCTGTGCCAAACTGTATAAATTCTATTTCTGCTCGTCTCATCCTCAACGCTGCGTCTTGTTATAGAGAGAAAGTTTTGCTTATACTTTTATATATTTTATGCAAATTGAAATAAATGAGTATATATATATAAATATCTTAAAAGACATCTTCGTCTGGACACCGTTGGAGTCCTCCTCTTCCTCCTCCGGCCTGGATAAGTCCCATCAGTGCAGCTCTCCAGATGAGACGTCACAAGCTTGATCCTCGTAACAATCATCAGCATTAATGTGTCATGACCAAATGTCCTTGAGGGAAGAAGACTGAACCTTAATCTGCTCAGTCAGAGTACAGGTGGTGCACTAGAGAGCAGCAGTGGTGTCGTGTATGTACGTGTAGTGTATGTATATGTATCCATATGAGGTGTGGGCTGATTGTGGGGGGTGGTTAATGATTGATTAGTGTGTTTAATCCATTCCATTACATTGTACAATAGGCTATGGTGAGGCTTGTGTGTACAGTAATCTGTAATGGAAGTGTAAATAGAGAGGACCAGGGCAGTTTGCCAGAATGACCTCAGCACTAAGTGTTTTTTTGTTGTTGTTGTTGTTGTTATTTTGAACACCGGCCAAACTGTGAGACAGTTGTACTGCTGCAACTGATCCATGTCCTGCACACTGCATTAGGCTCCTGGATATTAGAGGCGTCTTTGTCTTTCTCAGGAATATTAAGGAGCTATTACACAAACAGACATTACAATTCCAGTCAGATTATTATATGGCTTACTTGTTATTTGTAGCTCTGTTCCTGCAGCAACCAAAAAACATTTGAGCTCAGCTGAGAGTTCTCATCACAATGTGTGTTTCATCCATCGAGCAGACACATGGATCACAGTTCAATTAAAGTCCCAAGGTCACACATTTGATGGCGTCATGCATAAAGCCATCACCCGGACCTATTTGTCTTTGTTAGAGCCTCATGTATAATGCTCACGGATACAAAAGACAGATTGGTCAGATCGTCCTGTCAAGAGTCTCGCCAGACCGTGCCTTCATTTGAATTTGCCCTTCAATCAATTAAATCAATGAAAGGAACTAATCAGAGAGGGGACAAGCAGCACAGCTGCACGCTCGATTTCACATACATCGAGGGTTATGAGGGCTTACGGGATAACGCTCTGGGAGAACAACATTATGTGGCTATTCACTAGTGTCATAGATTCACTAATTAGGACAGAGGCAGTGTGAACTCCAACAAGTCGCTGGATCTGAATAATTAAGTGCTTCAAGCATGCACTTTTTCCCTTTGATGTGTTTTCCCCTTTGAAGACAGTCCCACTATATCAGCTCACCCCTCTTCCCAAAAAAAAGCTGGAGAGTCTTCAGTGAAATGTATGTGCCGTCATAAGGAGGAGGCTCGCTGCACTGTATTTATGTTTACCACCTCTGTGTGACCTGGGGAAAAAAAAGTCTCCCTGTCAAGTAAAAAGAACGTTATTTTAGATAAAATATACTTCAGCGTTGTGGATGGTTTCCAGGAAAAGCACCGAGGCAGCTCTGTAATAATGCATGGGGCTGAATTATTAGTGTGTATCAGTTAAACTAATCGTCAGCTGGTTGCCTGTGTACTTCCACCTACTCTTTGCGCTATGATCATTGTCTGATCTTTACGTGTAAGTTAAGTATTAACAAGACAGACTTAAATTCTGTATGGAACAACCCACACACATAATTCTTTATTACGATGAAACACTTTATTTAGAGCTCAGGTAATGTAGTATCTTTACTTTTACTTCTGTTTCCAAGTGGTGAAAATGAATTGAGATTAAAATAACAGTCAGCTACTTTACACTCAGGTAAACTATATGAAACAAATGTCTTTATTTATCATTTCATATTAAACTAAATATATATTTCACTGTTGTGCTGCTGTATACGATAATTCACAAGCTAAATTGAGTTGGTTTTCTTTAATTCACAGGTTACAGAGGTGAAAGTTTTGTTTCTTGTAGAAGAATAGTTTGATACTTTGGAAAATATGTTCTGTTGAGTGATACTTCTGTTACTCATTGACTGATTAAGTGATAAGAGTAGAAATTGACGGGGTTGTATCATTGGTCAGCAGATGTCACATGATTTCATGATTAGTTTCCCCACTGGCTGTTGCTCTTTCTGCATGAAATTGCACAGCTACTAGAGTGCCCTTGTCATTAGAGTTCCTGACTTTTCAGACCCCTATAGCATTATGCTAAGCTAAGTTAAGCTAATCACCCTGTGGCTCCATCTCTCAACTCATAGATGTGAGAGTGGTATTGATTTTCTTTTTCAGCTCTGCACAAGAAAGCAAATTAGCACATTGCCTAAAATGTCGAACTCTTCCTTCCTGACATAAATTGACTGTAGACTATTTTATGTTGCCATTTTAGTCTGAATCCTGTCTTATAAAAGAGATGTATCTGGGGAGAATCTCTGCTTTAAATAAAGAATAAATAATGAGCCCATTATCTGCTACCAGTGACAAAAAACACATCACACTTTCATGCTTGCGAATAACTGCTGTTTTGTCTGCCAGGCATTCTTTACAAAGGCAGTGGGGAGAACCAGTTCATCTCTCTCCAACCCCCTGTGATCTCCACTGTCATGGGGAACGGGCGGCGCAGAAGCATCTCGTGCCCCAGCTGTAATGGACAGGCCCAAGGCAACAAGCTGTTGGCGCCAGTGGCTCTGGCATGGGGCATCGATGGAAGTCTCTATGTTGGAGACTTCAACTACATCCGGCGTATTTACCCATCTGGCAATGTCACAAGTATCATGGAGCTGAGGTAAGACCAAGACCTTGTTTGCAACATATTTTTAGATGCATGCTATAAAAGAATAATGTATTTTTGTTTTTCCTGTGCATTTTGTGGGACTCCATGCTCCAAAATCAACCGAAGTATTAACCCTGAGATTTGTGTGAAGTTATGATGAAAAGACAAAATATTATGCAGGAGTGACTTTATGCGTTACAGTGTTTTTTTTAAAACAATTTATTGTATTCCAGTATTCAAAGATAACAAGTAAGACAGTGTAGTTAACCTTAGAAATGTTAAACATAATAAAAAAAAGACCCAACCCAGCATCTCATTTCTACATCTCAGTGTGAAGAGGGAAAATAAAGTGGCATGGTGGACAGACTTCCAGTCGCACACATCTTTCCCCAACCCATAGAAATTTGAAATCTTTCCCCTATCCATCTCCATAATTAGGAAAGACATCCTGTCTTCAGCGTGTAATTGGGATGATTTACACCCTCATGCCAAGTTGGCTTCTCCCTGCAATGACTCTGATTCGGCCAGTTGGCTTATTTCAAAGTAGCAGGTGTTGATTAAATGTACATTGGGCTATCATCCTACACGAGACACATAGATGACAAACATATGAAAGCTGCCTTGAAAGAACATAGGTCGCAACACTGTTGGCGGGTAGTCGTACATCGAGTGCCGTGTGAGTTCGTGTTTAATTAAAAGGAAAAGATCCGCCATAAAGAAGTGACTGACAAACATCCTGTTCTACCTCAGTAACCCGCTAATGTACCTGCACAGTGATCAGCATCTACAGGGCAGCTCTCCTGTGGTAAAGTGTACAACAGTATGAATGGGGAAGCAAGGCTTTCTGCTGCAAAGGAGCATGCATGCTCAGCAACACTTTCCAGGATAAATAATGGTCCAAGAAACAGTTTGTGTCCCTGAGCAACTATTTTACTCTGTTTACAGGGATAGAAACACAAAACACTACTATGAAGACTTGTTGTGTACGCCAAATTCAATTTAGTCTGACATAAAAGACACACAAAGGAGCTTTTTAATTCATATTAAATGAACACAGATTTAAAGAGAAATTGCAAAAAAGTTCAGGTTTCTTTGCAGAACATACAGTATGTTTACTGGTTCAGGGAATATCTGCTTGTTTTATATCAGATGTTTAGTCTTTTTCAAACATTTAAAGACCAAAGCTGTCTCACTTTTTGTTATGTACGATGCATGCTGGGCGCCTGGATGGCCAAGTGGCTAAGACGCACCACGTTGGCGTATGTGCTGTGCAGTTGTTCGCCGGTTTGAATCCCGATCAAGTCGACCTTTCCCCCACTCTCCTCCCTGTTTCCTGTTTCTCTACACTGTCTCTGATTAAAGGCAAAAAAATGCCCAAAAAAATAATTAAAAAAAGGAAATGTATGATGCATGCTGCTGTAGAAGAGCCTAAATACTCCATTTGGGATTCTCTGAAACTCTCTCAACTCCTGTTCACATCGAGTCTGCATTTAGTGGCCGATGCAACATGTGGCAGAATCAATATTTCAATATGAGTGGTCAAATTGAGAAAAGCAGTGGTAATGGAGGACAGGGCTTTATGGATACAAGAGTGCATACTGTATTTTTCCTCTCTGTGGTTTGCAGCTCTCAGCCGCAGTCCCACTTCTCCACTTTAGGCCAAACGGATTGTAGTTGCCCTGTGACTTCCTCCAGAGGCTGTGGGGATATTTTGACCTTCTGAGTTTCACTGTTGTGTTTCAAACAACTTTGAGCCAATATCAGCATGAGCTTTGGTTATTTCTCATAGTTTTGTGAGTTTGTGAATTTAAACATCTTTAAATTGTAATTTATAGAGATAAAATAAAATATATATATATATATATATATATATATATATATATATATCCCTTCTGATTGATGAATTTCTTTGCCTTGACTCTTCTTCCTCTCTTCCTGCTTTCCCTGCATCGTGTCGTAGAAATAAAGACTTTAGACACAGGTAGGTGTATCATCTTCTCTCCATACATCATCATCTTTATCATCCTCTTAAGAGTAACTCCCTCTTTTGTATTCAACTTTATCAGCATCTATGTATGCATGCATCACAATGTGGTCCAGTACAACAGCGCTGCAATTACGAGTAGCATTATGAAGCTTATAATTACATTTCCAGTGATGGTGTTTGGCAGATGCTCTTACCCGCAGGGGCTTACGCTACTGCTTTGTATTCATGATTAAGAAAACAGCATCAGATCGAGTGACGATGCAGATCGGTGGCAATTAGGTCGTCGGCAGTGATTAACTTGACCGTAAATGTTCGAGAGAGTAAAGTGGAATAACTTTATTAAAGCGACTATTGCAGTAATGTCGCGGGTGTGACAACTAGATTATGTGATATGGAGATGTTCCTGCCATATGATTTCAAAAACAACACCAATTTGATTGATTTGTCTGCTGAAAGCTATGCCCTCCCCCCCACCTCCCCCCACCTCACCCCTCTTTACCACAGACTCCATTGTGTCCCTGTCATTTAATCCTGGCTGGAGGTGCAGTATAGTTTTGATCAGTGCTTGTATCAGTATTTCCTTGTAAGCTTTGTAAGCTTAATTGACCACCAGAGAAAATGAATAAAAGCCTCCCAGCACGGTGAAGTGGAGCATGATTTGTCATCAGTCTCAGACCAAAGGAAAAAAAAAAAAATAAATGCTACCGGAAGATTACCACACTAATTTAGACAGACTGGGACTAAAAATAAAAGTCTTGATATATGTTTGAAAAAACTCTGAAGGCTGAAAAGAAAAAAAAATCAGTTTCCTTCATAGTTGTGTAAGACAATCTGTGAGGTAATGCAACACATATGGTGAGTTCAGGTCAAACTGGAAGCAAATTTTTGCTGCATGTCGACTGCATGAGTAAAATTTTCAATATTTTCTCTCTGTGAAGTTTCCTGATTCTCATTCACACCGAGTTTAATATTTTAATTTACACTGTGCAAAACTATCAGCTTCACATTTGGTCTAAACAAACCATTACATTGACAGAAGTGTTTTAAGTCTTTACAGAAGCAGATCTGCAGCTGGGGAGATTTTTTTTTTTGCTCCAGTTGATATTAGTCAGGTGACATCCCCAGACGGCTGGATGAGCTGGCAACAAGGTCAAACTTATCATGGGCTGCTAGAGGAAGTCCCAAGAGACGAATTAGTTGACAAAGTGGGTGAATACGACAAAGTCAAAAGCTGACGGGAGCTCGTGGCCCAGAGGTTCGGAAAACGTTCTCTGTCTCATGGTTGATCATAGACGCCATGTCATCCCTGTTTGGACGGCAGCATAGACACATAGTGATGTGGGGGAGGGTGGGTTGTCTAGATTAAGTTTGTGGTTTAATCAGAAGACAGATACAACTTGGCCGACAAACTTTTGAGTTGTAGAGGAGGATTTAAGCCAGAAGTCACCTTAAACTTACCATAAAACTTAGTGTGCACCTTACTTGACACCAGAAGCGTCACAAAGATATTATTTATTGCAGAGCTGTTTCACAAGACTGCATAATGTCATACAGGTGTTTCATTTATTGTGTCCACCCCCTGCAGGTTGGCTGTAAAAGAAAGAGTTACTAATGTACGTCTCACTGAATTCTTTCTAGCTACTTGATAGCAGCCACCTATTTTGGGCATTTACTTTTACTCATAAAAGCTGTCGAGTTTTATGACTCCATCTTCATCATTTTACAAAGATGTTTCATTGCCACATTTATTTTGCCGTCACATTATCCCACATCCAAAAGCCAACCAGTATTGACTGAGGTACCATTAAGCTGGAGCACAACCAGACAAGCCATGTTTACGACTGCACTGTAAAGCAGGTCATTTTTCATGTTAACTGCCTGTTTTGAGCTGTTTAATGACACTTAAGCAACTGCTATGCATCAACTCTGCCCTAATAGAAAAAGGTAAATCTAATAGTTTGTGTCTGTGATTTCAATTTCTTTGGAAAATGACAATTCAATCGTCTGTTTCCTCAGATCTGAGTAACAGTCGATGTCGTGTTATGAAATCTTTCCGTTGTTAATCTCAGAGACACGTTTGCTCAGATTTGGAAGGTTTAGATTTATTGGGAAACAGTAAAAAAAAAAAAGTACACACACACACACACGATGCAAATAAGCAGATGCAGTGTCATTAGTTGTTGCACTTTGTTAACATAAGCCAGTCATTTCTGTAATTTCCAAAAGACTTCTCCCCCACAGGGGAGTGATAACAAATGAAATGATCTGGCACACGAGTTGTCATTTCTGCTTTGTAAACTGGAAACCCACAGCAGCGCGATCCTGTTAAATTCTACCTGACTTCCAGAGGCTCTGCCCTTTTTCTCCTGCTGTGCAAAATTTTGACAGTTTTTCCACCACATTTTTTAAAACAAAACCTACACACACACACATAAAACGAGAGAAGAGAAGAGAGAAAGAGAAAGAGAGACATTATTGTGTCCATTCAGTCAATTATACCTAACAAACTATCAGATTGATAGTAAAGTTATTTTTTTAGCTGCAATTAAAGTCAAACAAAACAAGTTCCACTTTTATTTTTAAAGATGTGTATTTTAAAAAATGTCATTCTCACTGACAGCTCAAACTCTTAAGAAAATAACCTCATCGAACGCTGGCATTAACCTCCTGTCAACTCTTCAAGTGCAAGTAAAACAAACGAGAGACAGAGGAAAGTTGTCCTGTTCCATTACACTGTTGCTATTAGTCTTTAAACAAATACAACTTTCTACATTTTCTCCAGTATTTTAACTTAAAACAATGTTATTTCTCCAGAGACATACAGTTAAATCTGCTCTCCATAATATTCTTAACTAAATGTTTTATTCAGAGGGAAAATGAGGCTAAATTTCACCTGGGTCCATTTGAGTTTTACAGGTGAGAACTAAATGAGAACTATTAAAGGTCTGTTGCTCTGTGCTGAAATGGCATTTAAATAAAAAAAAACCTTTACTGCCTGTAATGATGTTATATAACTGAGATATTGTTTTGAATGCAGTAACAACCCGGCGCACCGTTATTACTTGGCCACTCACCCGGTATCAGGACAGCTCTACGTGTCGGACACAAACTCCCGGAGGATCTACCGACCCAAGACTCTGACCGGGACCAAAGAACTACAGTCGAATGCGGAGGTGGTGGTGGGAACGGGCGAGCACTGTCTTCCCTTTGATGAGAACCACTGCGGCGACGGTGGCAAAGCTCCGGAGGCGTCTCTCACTGGACCCAAAGGTATCGTTTCAAAGTGATGAAGACGTACTTTAACAGAGGGACGACACACGGTGATGGCTTCTCAATCTGGAGGAGCAACTGCTAGATTTCAATTTATGTACGCGCTGGGATCTGAGCCAACTTTGAGCTTAATGATTTAATAATTTGATTGATTTTAATGTAATGACTGATGACTGATTTAACTAATTTTCGTTGTGGTCCATGTTTTGAAGTGAGAATAATGAGAAGCCTTTTACAGATCAAGGCTGCTGCTGCTGCTGAATTATTTTATTTTTTTGCGCTTGGATACGACTGTAAATATCTTTTAGAATTTACACTTTATTCCTCCAAGTTTTTTTTTTTTTTTTTCTCAAACCGCTATTGTGAAAGTAAAGTGTAAAATAACAGCCATCCACTTGTCGAAAGCAGCCATGCACACAACCTGTTGTCCACATTCAAATAGCACATTGGGCCATTTGTGCGTGGATTGCTCACTTTTCCACAAATTCTTCTGGATGAAAAGGCTAAGATGAATTGTTTTTTTTTTTCCTTGCTAGTTGTTGCCCGCTCTGAATGCTGCCAACTGCAATACCTCAGCTTCAGCTGGGTGATAAAGGCTTGTGTGAAGGCAATCTCACCGAGCGACTCCCAATGATGGAGTGGGTGGAAGCCGAGACCAGGGAAGAAACGGCAGATGGCTCCATTTTTTTTTTTTTTTTCTTTTTCGTCCCAGACATTTGGTGAACTCTGCTCAAATGTGACACTTTTCATCTGTCTGAGAATCTCAGACTGTCAAATAGCCAGCTCCCCAGGATTCACCGCGGGCTCCCTGGGCTCGTCAATGTTTTAGCAGAAAGCAATCTTGTGCAGACCTAGCCACAGGTCAAACCAAACCACTCACCTTCCAAAGAAGCTTTTAAAGACTTCATTGAAAGAGAAATCATACTCTGGAGGCAAGAACTGAAGTTAATGCTGATTCAGAATATTTAAAAAAAAAAAAAAAAAAAAGCTCCATCTTCCAAAACACAGACTCAGTTTCTGTCACAGCATCTTCCAACACGTTAAAACTGGAGTGGAGAGTGAAAAATAGTCTCACTGCATGTAACTCCATGCTGGCTCGGCTGCAACTTACAACTCGGAGCTGACACTCAATCATTCAGACAATTTAGTCCACAGTTGTCACCATGGCAACTGTCTGTCTTTCACCCCTTTCATCTAAAATTGGCCGAAGCTGTCATTTCCGCTCCCTCGCTCATTCATTTCTCAAATGGTGTGCAGATTGTTGATGATTGCCGCTGTCAAAAAATCTCCCAAACGCACCACTCATTAACACCCCACCTCACTCAGGTCCTATTATAGACGGGGGAAAGGTGGGTGCTTGGTGAAGACTTGGTGAGTGAATATATATTTATATATATATATATATATATATATATACCATATGAATACAGCCTTTCCCACTTCAGCCTGAGAAATTATTTAATACCAGAAAAGCAGCCGGTGAATTATTGATGGCTGTGCTTTTTGCAGTGACCTGAATAATGGGAAGGCAAGCTTGACACATGTATCCGCCGTGTTGCGTCCACTGAGTCATGCAAGCAGAGATGCTGCATATCTACCATGTTGTTCTGTTATCACAGGTTTTTTTTCTTCTTCCTCTCCCCCCTTTTCCCCCCTCCCATCCTCCCCCTTCTCGTCCCTCCTTCCCACACTTACGTGATGTCAACAGGAATCGCTGTGGATAAGAATGGCCTGATTTATTTCGTCGACGGCACCACGATCCGTAAGGTGGACCAGAACGGCATCATCTCCACCTTCCTCGGCTCCAACGACCTGACATCGGCTCGCCCTCTGACCTGTGACAACAGCATGGACATCAATCAGGTGACTTCCCACACAAACAAGTGGCAGACAGTTGTTAACCTCCCACCCACTAACGTGTCACAGCGCCACCTTGTGCCCTCACGTCCGCCACTCATAAGCGCTCTCTTTGTGCTCATCTGTGACTCATTGACATGCACCGTTGCATAACAACACGCACATCTAGAGTCACATATAGAGTATAACTCATCTTAAAGGGGCAACAGTCGGGCCGTTTTTTAAATTTTTATTTTTTACTTAATTCCACTAACGAGGAGGGAAGACTTTTTTTTTCTTTGCATATTTGCTGCTTCTCTTTCCAATTAAATTTCCAAAAAACAGTGACTCTCTTTGTGTGAATCTAAATTACTGTAGCATGTCTCTCTCCTGGCTGCTGTAAGAACAGGGACATTTCACTGCATTTAATTTATTGTTTGATATTATTAGATCATTCTTACTTATTAACACTGTTTTAGATGAACCCAGATTTTTTCAAGGATGATTTTTAACGGCATTTTTGTCCGTGGTTTTGTAATGCCATTCTTTCGTGTTATCTGCTTTATGTTGTTCATCTGCAGCATTGTTATTTGCTGCCTGTCTCAGCCAAAATGAGGAGATTTTTATCTCGCTGAGGATTTCCTGGTTAAATATGTGTTAAATAACAAATCAGCATTCGACTGCGAGGAGATCATCCCCGAGCAAACTCACAGTGACATTAGCACAATAAGCTCCTAATTTTCTCGAGCACCAATAAGGTGATATAAGGTGAAGAAGAACCAACAGAGACTAAAACATTTTTTTTATTTTTTGCTTTCATCTCAACTCAGCAGCAGCAGCAGCAGCAGCAGAGCATCCTTTCTGAACGTACAGGAGGAAAAATATGTGCTGGGAGGAGGATGTGATTTAGGCTGGAAGTGTTTATTGAAGAGATGAGTTTTCAGGTCACGGCAGATGATATGGAGGGGAGAATAATTACTTAGTTTGGGGGCCTTGTTTTGATGTGGCTGGAGCTGAATTAGTGTTTATTGTTCCACTAGAAATTTCTCAGGCTTGAGGACACTTATAGACCGTACATGATAACGAAGCAGCGACCGAACCTTTTTCCCGACGACAGCTTCGCTTTGTCCGAAAATAATTTACCATCTACCTGTGAATAAAGTGACAATAAAATCAGCACCCTGTCCTCAGCACAATAGGTTATAGCTTTACAATACAGTGACATTTCCTGTTAAGGTAGAGACGCAGTTACCTGTGCCTCAACATTAATATCCCTCCTAATTTCACTCTCCGAGAGTTTTGAGACCTGATTTAAGATGAATAATGAAGAAAAGCATGAGCCAAAAGAAATATCATATGAAAATGGATGCTCTCGCTCTCAAAGCATCGTCTATATCCTGTTTCCGCAGAGTGAAAGTGAAAAAGTGTACTCTCAAGTGTGAATGTTGAGAATGAAATTGCTGGAGGATCAGGTTCTCCCACCTCTTACATGTGTGCAGACATAAGTGAGTGTTTTTTTTTTTTGGTTTGTTTTGTTTTTTTAACTAACCAATTTACATTTTAATTAGATTTCCAATGTTCTAATGCAGATCAGCTTACGAAAAGAAAGAGTACAAACAAAACACTTAGGAGATAGGAAGGACTGCAACAGTCGAAACCACTGACCCTTAAAGCAGATCTCAGATAATCTTTTGTCCTTCAAAGGTTAGATAACAGTAGAAATGCTTTAAAAGAGAAAAAATGCTCTGAGATGAAAGGGTGTATTTGGCGCCGTAAAAACGTTTATCAATGTAAACAGACGGAGAAAGCAATCTGTGCTTGTCTTAGTGCGCGTATGTGGATGATGAACATGAAACGGATGGAACATAAGAGAACATGAAGACAAAGGATTAAGCTCGTTGCTTTTTGCTAATTAACCAAGTCATTTGGTTTGAGCCAATAAACACATGGTTTTTGGCGAGACTGTACAATCCTCAGGCATCTGAGCTTGAGAACTGGCCCAGTACAGTTTAAACTAGAAGCAGCCTTAAAGGCGGTGTGCTTTATTATTTATCACCCTGTGGGAAAGTACAATTCAGGAGCATTTTTACAGTTTTAATCACACAGTTTATGGATTCGAATACCTGGCCAGTCATTTGTGCTGTTACAAATGCACTTTTTGTTTTTTTCTCAAAGCGCCGACACAGTCTAATTGTAACACTTGGCCGAGGTTACAGCTTTCCTCGATTCATCAAAGATGTGGTTAATATTTCTATAAATGTTTAACTTAATTTTGATTTAATTTGATATCCTTAATTGACTCCCTCCTCCCCACCCGTCACCTCCACACCCATTGGGAGTCTCTCTCTCAGGTTGCACAAATGGAGCAGGAAGCCGTGAAGTGCGCGTGTTCAAGGTTATTTTGTAGGTACACTATAATCACACCGGGGATAAAGTCCTGGTACTGTCATTCATTTTAGTTTGAAATCTCAGTAGAAACGTTTTAAAAGTTATAATGTTTGAGAGGGAGAGAGGGCAGAAGGGAAACCGATCTCTAACAGTCTCTGCTGTGCCCTGAGTTATCCTTTAAATTCATGTATCAGCACCAGCACAAGTTTAGTAATGTAAAGGCTGCAGGGATCAAAACAACATGGAGATAAGAGATATTCTTCTAACCCAGAGGTTCTATCATTACATATTATTTCTGTTTCCTTCTGGCGCTTTGAAATTATACAGTTCATACAAGTTTGATAAACTAGCATAATGTAAGGGAGTCTGCACTGCAACGGAAAAGTCACGTTTCTGTTCCTCCACCAGCCAATGTCTTAATCACAAAGTAGATACTGTAACTTTCAACTGATAGAGAAAGATGAATAAAAGTTTTTCTCTCTGATGTTGTTTGGACTAAAAACAACTGTAATTATAAGATGTGCTCTCATGTTTTGTTAAACCGAGTTTATCTAAATGAATTACTGGTGAGTAGAACTGTGAATAATCAGGAATATCATGTTTTTAATGTATTCAATGTGTATTGCAGGTGATTTTGGAGTGGCCCACAGATCTAGCTGTCAGCCCCATGGACAACTCGCTTTTTGTCCTGGACAACAACATCGTGCTGCGAATCACAGAGAACGGTCAAGTGAGCATCGCGGCCGGCCGACCCGTCCACTGTCCGTTGGCAGGACTGGACCGTGGGGTCGCTGGAGGTCAAAGGGCTCAATTAACCCCTCTAGAATCTGCTGTCGCCATCGCCGTGTCTTTCCATGGTGCCATCTACGTAGCGGAGACAGATGAGAGGAAGATGAGCAGGATCCGGAAGGTTTCTGTGGATGGAGAGATAACGCATTTGGCCGGAGCTCCCTCTGACTGCGACTGTAAAAATGATGCCAACTGCGACTGTTACCAGACAGGGGACGGCTATGCCAAAGATGCAAGGCTCAATGCTCCATCTTCTTTAGTGGCAGCTCCAGATGGAGCTCTCTACGTGGCAGACCTGGGCAACATCCGCATCCGGGCCATTTCTAGAAACGGGCCAACCTTGACTTCCAGCGCCAACACGTACGAGGTGGCTTCTCCTGATGCCCAGGAGCTGTATATGTTTGACAGCAATGGCACCCACCAGCACACGGCGAGTCTCCTCACAGGTGACTTGAAATACACTTTCAGCTACAGCACAGAGAACGACATCACGGCCGTCACGGACAGCAGCGGCAACACGCTGAGGATCCGCAGGGATCCCAACCGCATGCCGGTGCGTATCGTCGCCCCTGACAACCAGGTGATCTGGCTGACCATGGGCACCAACGGACGACTGAAAACTCTCACAGCTCAGGGCCAAGAGCTGGTGCTTCTCACGTACCACGGCAACAACGGCCTGCTGGCGACAAAGACGTCAGAGATCGGCTGGACGACTTTCTACGAGTGAGTAGAAAATGTGGAAATGTGGAAATACATTCTAGTCTTTTTACATTTCAAACCCACGCGTGGTGCAAAGTAAAAACATCTTCTGCTTTCTGCATATTAATACAAATTATATAAACAAATTCACTTTGCATTCTGGCTGAAAACGTTATGTTCAAGACTAAAACATAAACATTACCTCCCTCACAGATAAAGCAGACATTCACAGCCTCACAGCTGAATAATTTATTGAACAAACTTTCGATTTGATCTTGGTACCTTCTACCCAACAGAGTTTCACACCAATATTTATATACCTTTTTTTTATTTCAGAACTAAAAACAGAAGCTGTGAAGGTACAAAGAAAAAGAAAAAAAAAAGTTGCTATGTACTTGAATGTGCGTAACCTTTCACGTGTTCTGTCTGGTCTCGCAGCTCCAGACAGGTTTACTCTATAATTGGTAACCGTACTTACCTGCAAACTGCTTTAGGGTGCACATTTAATTGGGACCTAATTATAAATTTGCCTCAGACCTGTAAAATAGCCTAGTTAGACTTAAATAACTCAATATCTGTTAAGTGTGCAAGTTTTTTTTTCTTATTTTTGACACCACTAGTGCACTAATGTTGAAGAGGAAAGTTAAGTTGAAAAAAAAAGAGCAACTTATGATTTGATTTTTTTATAATAAACCAGCTGGACTAATTTATGCATAGTAATGACATTTTATTTTTGGTAGTTTGGCCTCTATGTGATTGAATTCTTCACCTCTATGTAATTCACTGTCATGTCACATTACTCTGTGAGTGATATTCTTACTATAACTAAAGAAGAAAAGTGTTCAGGTGAAATTATAATGACACATCAATCATCTAAATAAGTGAATTCATTTATTACACGTCTGTTTTTTTAAATATATAAAACTGATAGCTGAGGAAATGTGTCATTGTCTCCTATCAAATATTTGGACTGTGTTTTGGATTGATACTGACAGCCGTTCCTTATGCTCTGAATAAAGAAAATGTGACATTTTAATTACAATAAAGTTGAAGGCTTTAACACAAGGAGAATAAAAGAGCTGATAATTGAAGACACTGTGTCACAGAGAGGCCTCGTACATGTCAGCGTTTTGTCGTTTGATTTTCAGCTACGACAGTGAAGGGCGGCTAATGAACGTGACGTTTCCTACCGGGATGGTGAACAACTTGTACGCTGACATACACAGCGCTCTGACGGTGGACATCGAGAGCTCCATGACAGAGGAGGAGATCAGCATCACCACCAACACCTCCACCATTCGTGCCTTCTACACTCTGGCTCAGGGTAAGGGCCGCCGGGCTCGGCTCCGACACTCTGGCAGCTATTTTGTAAGCGGTTATTTGTCATTGTTTCGGAGGTCGCCGGGGCAATGTTGAGTAAGCTTAAGTCGTGTATCATTACAGCTCAGAGGGTCTGACAGACGACAGTGTAAATGATTACTCTCTCAGTGTGTGGGTTTGGGTGTCAGGGAGACACATCAACCTTGTGTCTAAATGGTTTCTTCTCTCTGCCAGAGCCAGATGGTTCAGATATTTCAGCACATCACTCTTATTAATTCTTTTGATCTGAAAACTGTATCATTTTTATACAGTACAGAGTGTTTAAAAAGCACACACAAGGGATGATCAATAAAGCTAATATTTGGTGTGAAATTACTGAATTTGAATTGTTTATTCAAATTCAGTAAAATTACTGATTCCTGTCTTCTAACTTTAAGTACTTTTTGTCCACTTTTTTTTCACAGACCAATGTAGAAGTAGCTATCAGGTTGGCTTTGACAACTCTTTGAGGATTACCTATGCCAACGGGATGGACACCCACTACCAGACAGAGCCCCACATCCTGGCAGGCGCTGCCAACCCGACTGTAGCCAGACGCAACATGAGCTTGCCAGGGGAGAGTGGGCAAAACTTGGTTGAGTGGCGCTTCCGCAAAGAACAAGCCAGAGGGAAAGTTATCGTGTTTGGACGCAAGCTCAGGGTAAGTTTTTTTTAAATTTTATCCTTTTTTTTCTTGATGCATATGCAAATGACCACCGACACTTTTACACTTACACACACACACACAGGTGTCTGTTTCCTTTGTCCTTTCTTGGCTCAGCCGTGGACGGAGCAGCAGCAGCAACAATGTCCATTGAATCAAAAACCAGTTCAGGTTAATGATGTTGATAATAATCAGTGAAACAAATTACTAATGTTATTTTATTCTGAAGCTGTGTCACTGTCCTTATTATAACCTCCAAAAAATATATTTCTGCAGTTCTTTCTCTATTGAAATTTATGAGTAACATCAACATCGGCTTATTCCGGTGGCGTACATAAGACGCCTGCTCTTATTTCTCCTTCATAGAATCTCAGACTGTCAGATTTATGATTTACACGACTTCATGAACTTAACTTGGGTGGTTACTTTGCCCCACAGTAATTTTCATCTCCACTAAATTTAGGAGGTTGTGATTTAAGTGTACCTGAACAATCGCCAGAGTGTCTCTCCGTTTAATGAGCGTCGTGAAAGGGGTGTTAATCTCTGTGACGACTGTACTTTAAAAAGCCAAAGAACGATGTCAAAATCCAAAATTACCTGCTTGATATTGTTCTACTGTGTAATCTACATGCACAGGTTGTGT
Source organism: Polydactylus sextarius (assembly GCA_016801845.1). Classification (NCBI taxonomy): domain Eukaryota; kingdom Metazoa; phylum Chordata; class Actinopteri; family Polynemidae; genus Polydactylus; species Polydactylus sextarius. The sequence goes on along the minus strand of CM028930.1, from coordinate 23,548,447 downwards.
TTATTTATTTTTTTTCTTATTATTTTCAAGTGCTCTCCAACTGTAAAATATTATTATCAGGAGCAGAACAAGGCGCAAAAACTAGATGTCATTTTTGTCTAACGGCTTCTTAAATCAAATCCTTCCCTACAGGTGAATGGGCGGAACATTCTCTCTGTCGATTATGATCGCACCCTGAGGACGGAGAAGATTTACGATGACCACAGGAAGTTCCTCTTAAAGATTATATACGACACAGCGGGGCACCCGGTGCTCTGGGTGCCCAGCAGTAAGCTACTGCCGGTTAATGTGAGCCGCACGAGCAGCGGGCAAATCAGCGCCCTGCAGAGAGGTCCCACCACGGAGAGATTGGAGTACGACACCCAGGGTCGCCTGGTTTCCAGGGTGTTTGCAGATGGAAAGATATGGAGTTACACCTACCTCGAGCAGGTGAGGAAGTAAAATCACCAGGGGAAGCAATATATAAGATATACTGTGCACCATGCTGCAGGCTAGTCATTATCACTACGGGTGAATCAAGAACCTGACATGTGGCAGAGGTCACACAGAAGACACTTGTTTTCCAGATAATAACCATCTCCACACTCACTATTCTACTTATTACATAGCTACGGAGCAAACATAGTAATCATTTAACACTAACTGTAGATTTATGAGCATCGTTCACAAGACTTACATATAAATATTTTGAATAGAGCAGCATCCACAGAAAAATGTGGACCTTTTACACAGCAGATACACACACACATTAATATATATATAAGCGCAGGTGTGCTTAACAACATAATGATGTCTGTGTTCCACTTAGGAAGTGGAGCTATTGTGCGCAGCGATTCTCTGGAGAAGCTTGACACTTGACACAAACGGCTCATTGTTGATGTTATTAATTACATATGTGCTTTTTCCTGATACGATCCAGTATAAAGTGAGGAGACAGGTGTGATATTATAAAAATGTAATCTGGGTTAGGTAACTGTCACTTTTAGCCACAGTAATGGACTCCAGAAAAAAGGGGGTTTCAGCGGTGGAGCTGTTGACTGTCTCCACCTTTGTGACATATTTCTTATCTTTTTGTAGGTAAGCACTCCTTGGCAGTATCTTAAGCTCTATTTCCAGTTTCCATCACTGTGGGAAGCAGCAAACAGAAGTGAAAACGAGTTGAAGCTGACAAAGATTGGACACCTCACACACACACACACACACGCACACACAGAACCACCACCAACAGATTTATTTTTCGTTCTCTTGCAGAATAATGAGACAGATTTTAAATATTATCAACACATTATGTGTTCAGGCAGTAAAATAATTTACAAATATAAATGAACAAACGACAAATTTGAGCTGTTGTCTTATGATCCTCTTCATCTCACCTTCAGCTCTCTGCTCAGTTTACAGCCTTCCTGCCATCCTCTACCTCCAGTTTCAGTAATTTGCTTTAATTCATTTCCCCTTTGCTGGGATTTCCGTGAAAATTATAGAGGTAAACTCTTTTTCATGGATGTCCGTTTCTGTTTTGGTACAGGAAGACATCAGAATTGGTATTGTTGCAGGATTTGAGCGCTTGCCTAATGACTGTAATCATAGCTTATCTGTTGCCCATTGTGTTGTCTCTGTATTTAGGCAATTGTTAAATACGTGCTCCTCTCTGACTGCTGGAGACTGCAAACAAAAAAATGTGTCACGGTTGGTGGAAACATGAACAAGTGTGATTTGTCCAATCTTTGTTGCTTTCACTTTGAAAACTGTAATTCCTATTCTCTTTCATTAGAGCTAAATTACATACAATACGTTGTAATTTTAACAGTATTATTATGTTTAATAGATTTTATGCAGAAATAACTACAGAATATAAAACATTGTAAAAATATGCAGAGATTTTCTCAGACACTCCTGGCCACATCTTTCCGTTGCGTGACCTGGAGAGGCCATGTCAACACTCTGACATAAGGAACACAGAGAGCTCAGGGAGCACAGGGAACTTCAGTGCTGTAACGGTTGACTGGGCACGACATTTTAACAGAAGAGGTGGTGAACCTATAGAAGACACACAACACACTCAACTGCATATTCTGCAACTTAATTAAACTATTCTCTACAGGGAACAGGAGTTAAAACAAACACTGCTGCGTGTTGTTGATGTTTAGTAAGCGTACTGGTATTTACCATCAATATCATTTCAAGGTATTTGTTGTTTTTCTTACTTTCCAAACTGCAGCACAAATTATACAATGAGCAGCACAACTGTCAGCTGCTGTGTCATAATAGTGATAGTTCATGGTGCCTGGTGTATTTTTCATATACCCCATTTCCTCTTTTCTCAAACAGGAAATTTCTATTTGCTCTGTTTGCACTAACCCTGCCTGGCATAACATATACAGTATATTATGTATAAATATTATGCAACTCAAGGTAACACTTGCGATACTGCTCTTTTTCCCTGCAGTCCATGGTGCTCCTGCTGCACAGTCAGCGCCAGTACATATTTGATTTCGACTCTCTGGACCGGCTCTCTGCAGTCACCATGCCGAGCGTGGCCCGCTACACCATGCAGACCATCCGTTCAGTGGGTTACTACAGGAACCTGTATCACCCCCCGGAGAGCAACGCCTCAGTGGCGGTGGACTACAGCGAAGACGGCCTCCTACTGAGGGTAGCCCACTTCGGTACAGGACGTCGGGTTCTGTACAGGTACCGCAGGCAGAATAAACTGTCAGAGATCCTGTATGACAGCACCAGGGTCAGCTTCACCTATGACGAGATGGCGGGCGTACTGAAGACCGTCAACCTGCAGAACGAAGGTTTCATCTGCTCCATTCGTTATCGCCAAGTGGGCCCCCTGGTGGACCGGCAGATATTCCGTTTCAGTGAAGACGGCATGGTCAACGCTCGCTTTGACTACACCTACGACAGCAGTCTGCGCGTCACCAGCGTGCAGGGAGTCATCAACGAAACACCATTACCCATCGACTTGTACCAGTTTGACGACATCTCAGGAAAGGTGGAGCAGTTTGGGAAGTTTGGAGTGATCTACTATGATATAAACCAGATCATCTCCACCGCAGTTATGACCTACACCAAACACTTTGATGCACATGGACGCATCAAGGAGATCCAGTATGAGATCTTCCGCTCGCTCATGTACTGGATCACGTTCCAGTACGACGACGTGGGCCGAGTCACCAAGAGAGAGATCAAGATCGGCCCCTTTGCCAACACCACTAAGTACAGCTACGAGTACGACGTGGACGGCCAGCTGCAGACTGTTTATTTGAACGAGAAGGTGATGTGGCGTTACACATATGACCTCAATGGAAACCTGCACCTGCTAAACGCAGGAAACAGCGCCAGACTTCTGCCTCTACGCTATGACTTGAGAGATCGCATCACCCGCCTTGGAGACATCCAGTACAGGATGGATGAGGACGGTTTCCTCCGTCAGAGAGGAGCAGAGATCTTTGAGTACAACTCCAAAGGACTCTTAGTGCGAGTCTACAGTAAGAGCGGTGGTTGGACGATACAGTATCGATACGATGGACTCGGACGCAGAGTTTCCACCAAGTCCAGTTTGGGCCAACACCTGCAGTACTTCTACGCCGACCTGAGCTACCCAGCCAGGATCACACATGTATACAACCACTCCAGCTCAGAGATCACCTCGCTCTACTACGACCTCCAAGGACACCTCTTCGCTATGGAGATCAGCAGCGGGGAGGAGTTTTACATCGCCTGCGATAACACGGGAACACCTCTGGCTGTCTTCACCAGCAATGGACTCCTGGTCAAACAGCTACAGTACACGGCATACGGCGAGATCTACTTCGACTCTAATCCAGACTTCCAACTTGTTCTTGGGTTTCACGGAGGACTCTACGACCCTCTGACCAAACTGCTGCACTTCGGGGAGCAGGACTATGATATAATGTCTGGAAGGTGGACCATCCCAGATGTCTCCACTTGGAAAAAAGTTGGCAAAGAGCCCGCTCCCTTTAATTTATACATGTTCAGAAATAACAACCCCATCAGCAAAGTCCATGAAGTGAGAGAATATGTTGCAGGTAAGAGCCACTGTGGTTAAACCCACCGCTGCTACTATTGATGTTAATTAAAACTGCAGCTGATGATTATTTTCATTATCTATTTTTGTGCAGATGAATTGCTTTATCTATAACCTGTCAGACAATAGTTAAAAATGTCCATTATAATTAGCGAATTCAATTATAATCCTTGTTTTATCTGATCATCGATTGTTCAGTTTACTGTGATAAATGGAAAGAAAAGCAGCAGAACTTTACAGTTAAAGATGCTGGAACCAGTAGATGTTTGGTATTTCTGCTGGGAATATGACAGACTTGTTGTCAAAACCAGTTTATCTTTTGTCAATCGGCTTATTGTTAAATCTCATCACAGCTGATCAAAGTGTCATAAAATCTATTTTTATATAGAGCAGAAATGTTTTATCAAATTTCTAAAAAAAACGATGGTTAAATCATCAATGATCTGACTTGGAAATCTCCATCTTCCTTGTTTTTTTTTTTTCTTGCACAGATGTGAACAGCTGGCTTGTAACCTTTGGCTTTCATCTTCACAACACCATTCCTGGGTTTCCGGTACCAAAGTTTGATTTAAGCATGCCGTCATATGAACTGTGGAAGAGTCAGCTCTGGGATGATCTACCGGTGGGTGAAATTAACGTTTCTTTTACATATTGAACACAAAAGAAACAAATCTGTTCTACATCCTAGTCAATAGAAAGTATACTTTATAATTCTTATTTTACCTCAGTATTTTGATGCTGCTATTTTTTAATTAGATTGCATTGCATTTCATAGAATATCAGTTTTAATTGGACTACATTGGCATAATATTACACATAATAAGAGGAGTGTACTTTATTCTGTCTTGTTTGAGTTACTAGCTGAACACATCTGAACACAGTCTAACTTTAAAAATAATATTTCGATGTTACTGCTGTTAAAACAATCTTTTGAAGCTATTGATGATAGCGTTGTGTGGTCTAATGTCTTAACACAAAAAGCTGTAAAACTGTCACAGGAAATTTATCTACTTTGGTCTCAAAAACTCAGCTGGAAAACACTATTATCTTAGACAGGGATGAAAAACTCTGCAAAGCAAAGCAGTAGCTGATTCTAAATGGCCTGGAGAGTCGAGTTCTGCCATGTTCAGGCGTTAACGTTTCACTGCACTTTTCCTACAGTCTATCTCTGGGGTCCAGCAGGAAGTAACCAGACAAGCGCACTCGCTCTTGTCATTCGAGCGGCTGCCAGAGGTCCATCTCAGTCGAGGTCGCAGAGGTGAAAAGTCTTGGCTGTGGTTCTCAGCGGCAAAGTCTCCCATAGGAAGAGCCGTAATGTTTGCCATCTACAAGGGCAGCATCCACACTCACACACTCAACGTGGCCAGCGAGGACTGTATCAAGGTTGCAACAATCCTCAACAACGCGTTCTATCTAGAAGACCTCCATTTCACCATAGAAGGACGAGACACGCATTACTTTGTCAAGCCGGGTCTTCCCGACGCTGACCTTGCTGCGCTGCACCTCACCAGTGGTCACAAGACTCTGGAGAACGGTGTCAATGTGACTGTTTCCCAATCCACCACAGTCATGGATAGTCGGACTCGCCGTTTTGCAGATGTGGAGATCCGTGCCGGCGCTCTAGCGCTTCATATCCGCTACGGATCAACGGTGGATGAGGAGAAAGCGCGGGTTGTCGAGCTCGCTCGTCAGCGTGCCCTTGCGGGAGCGTGGGCGAGGGAACAGCAGCGAGTGCGTGATGGTGAGGAGGGGGTGCGTCCTTGGACAGAGGGGGAGAAGAGGCAGCTTCTCAGTAGCGGAAAAGTTCTGGGGTACGACGGCTACTATGTGCTCTCCATCGAGCAGTACCCAGAATTAGCAGATAGCGCTAATAACATCCATTTTCTTCGGCAAAGTGAAATTGGGAAAAGGTAACAAAAAGAGGTGCATTTTCTGCCAAAGATACTTCGTTTTGGTGGAGACGTACGAGCAGGCGAAGTAAAAAGCAGCTGTAATCAAAGTTGCCGATATGTACCCTGAGTGTCCCGTGTTTTTGTATTTAACAAAAAAGGAAGAAAAAAAAAGAAAAAAAATCAAGCGGTCAAAAGCAATGCTGTGCATTGCGACCTAAGGACTACAGAGTAAATGTATAACTACACCAAGCCTTAACATGGCGATTACAGGTCTGTTCCTCTGTAGCACAAGCCTTTTTGGACTCTGGACTCTCAAGCAGAGGAATAGTGTTGTCTTTGGGGAAACAGTGAGCTAGTTTAGGTGTCTTATGTTTGTTTATTTTGTTATTAATCAAGAAAAAGTCTCAGCTGAGACTCAAAGGAAAGAATTCTACAAGCAAAAGGAAATGTTTACATTATGCATATCTGCACTTCTCTAGAAGTGCAGAGGCTCATGAGTTCACACGCCCAGAGCAAGCAGTGTCCTTGAGCAAATGTTTGTTTTTTAAAATCAGAGACTTCTGACATTAGAGATATCCTCACCAAACAGCCACTATGTATACCAGATTTAGCACTGTAAACATCAAAATGTCTTACTCTCTTTGAGATGCTTTTAAACAGAAAAAAAATAAACCGTTTCCATGTTTAATTACCCAGTATTCATTGTGAGAAAAAAAAGAAAAAAGACAGTAAAAGGTATGAAGAACTCTGTCGGGGCGAGGAAAAAGGCACAGCTGTGTCTCGGATAGCACAGGGACACCATGTTTTGTAAATTATGCAAGAGTTTTATGGCGTTTTTTTAAGAAACTGAATAAATGTCTGTACTAGTCATATTAACAGTAATTTATGTTGTGTTTATACATAACAAATAAAGTCCAGCGGATTTTGATTTTTTTATTTTATTTTTATTTTTTTAAACATGCTTTTTTTTTTTTTTTTTTTTTTTGAAAGTTGCGTTCCTCCTAATATGGCTAATGTGGAGCTTCTTCACAATGCTCTGTTTAAGTAATTAACAGAAACCTGTGCATGTAGTGACAAGTATTTACAAGTGGTGATGTATCTATAACATGCAGTCAACTATTATTTCCACTAAATTTAATGTTTATTGGGCATAATGCCTTTTGACCTGGCTTCCTGTCCAATGAATATTTCATCAACACGAATATTTCATGAACCCATCTCACATAAACAAGGTTACAGTGGATCCAAATATAGATCACGTCCATGTTCTCGGTAGGTATAATTTTTTTGAATGTTAAATGCACTCATGGATTAAAATGATATTGGGGTTCTTTCCGGTGTGTTGTTTTTTCCAAAGGATTGGACAACGTCTGCTTTTTTTTAAATTATTTTTTTTTTTTTTTTTTTTTTTAACTGCTCAGTTTTTATTTGAATATTAAAAGGTGAAACAGTTTGGTGTTAGGTGGTGAATTGTTAATTTGGATGTAATAGAGGTTTTAAAAAAGTCTCAGATAATACTTATACACGTGTGGCCTCAATCTTCCATAGGAAAGAAAATATCAAAATCACAAATTACATTAATGATTAAAAACATATCTTCTGAGCTACAAAGGCGAAGAAGAAAACCACAGCTTTACTTTGAAGTCGGCTGCTTGAAGCTGTTCTCAACTGAAACGTGTAAACTGCAGCTGAAGAAATCCGTAGCTAAACTAACCTGAAGTGTAGAGTGATGACGAAGAACATAGAAGTCAGGGTTGGAAAAAAAAGAAAAAGGTTTTTAAGTATAAGATTATGTGTGGGACATTTGATAGCTCAATTTCTTGAAATTATATCTGGGTTGTGATCAGCTTTCCACACTTATGCTAAGTGTTATTTCATCAAAGCGAGTTCTGACGATGGAATGCATAATTCTGAAAACAAATCCTCCGTATGAAAGTGATTTCTTTTTCATGGTAAACTTCAAACAGCATTTGAAACCAAATGGGAGAAAGAATATTCTTTGCTCAAAGGTTGTTTTATGCTATTGTTTTTGACCTCCTCTGTGCTGCTTCTGCATCCTGCAGATTCTTTATATTGTTTCAGAAATTTAAGAAGTGCTTAATGACATATAGAGCGCAACAAAAGCTCTGTCTCTTTGAATGTTGCTCAGCTCTAAAATCTGAAATACATGCTTTCTCATCAGTCTCCCGTAGGGTATACCACTCCACTTCACCGCCACCCCTATAATGAAATGTCTTATTAAAGTTCCCCTGTGAGCTATTGTATATTGTTCCCTTGCACTGAAATTACAATAAACCCTCCATTTGTTTTGATATATCCATACAAGGACTTTCAAACCCCTGCTGAAAAATCTTCAAACACAAACTAAGCTCTGCCAAATGTAAAGCATTAAAACCTTTTATTCTCTTAAAAGTCCTTTGATGCTCCCTAGTGGTGCAAAGTGCATAGTTCACAAAGTCATCCAGCTGACTATTTATCTACACATCATATAGCTATATGCCTCTTGTATCACTACTTTCACAGAGGTTTGAAAAAACTTATTGCTTTGAGCTCCAGCTTCAAATATTTCAGTCAAATTCCAATGATTAGTAGTCCAGATGTTCAGGAAAAAAAGATTCTCCCAAAAATATCACTTTTGGATACTCCAGGTTAATTTAAAGAGACATCAAATGGAATAGATAAAGCAGTAACATGAAAACGATCCGCAGTACTGCTGCAGTATCACACTGTGACCACAGTAGGCACTGCCAAAGCAGCCGTACGGCCTATCGCTACGCAGCGCGACTAGATCTACTTCAAAGGCTCATATAAAAGAGATGGCACGACTTTGCAAGAACATCAAAGACCTAAACGCATCATGCAATAACCACATCAGAGCGATGGAAAAATGAAGCATGTTTCATAATTCAGCTGGGCTTTAATTTATGGAGAAAAAACAGAGGTGGCTATGTCGAATCACACCACTAAACATGAAATGATTTTGCAAACTGTAGGTCCCATTTTGGAAGAACAATCAAACATTAGAGCGGTGAAGAGCGAGTTACACATCATATATGACGCCTCAAGTCAGGCGGTTTGGATTCACCCTGACGTTCATGCAGCACAGTGACCTTACATCAAACCGGCTTTCACTGAAATGAGTCAATATCTGTATCTGTAACTATAAATTTTGCAATCAAGGCAGGTCGAACTCTGGTGGATAGAGCAATTTAGGAAACAGGCCCAGACTGAAGTTTGAATTTCTTAAAATCCCCAAACTCAAAAGTCAATTAAAATCATCACTGATATAAAAAAAAAAAAAAAAAAAAAAACTGAGTGTGAGGAAGTGCACAGTAAGTTGAATTTATAGTCGTAACACAGCAATTATAAATGTGAAATTAGAAATGCTGGATCAAATGCATCAAGCAGGCAGAGAAGATAATTATGAACACATAAAATAGTCAACAGACTGAGCTCCCTAATGAGCTTCTGGTAAATAAAATAGCGGTGTGCGGCTGATTGTTTCTCCAAGGGCAACACATACATTTTAAATGTTCAATTCACATTCCCCTCCTGTGACAGTGTACAGCTCAACAAATACACGGTGTGTTATTCTGTACGGCACATCTCTGTGTCGCTGTCCCTTCATGACTTTTACCAGACCTACTTTTTTTCTGCCAACCACCGTTATTGGATTTTCACAAGCACAAAAGGTGATGGTGTTCATTACTGCCTCTTCTCACCTTTTGCCGACAACCTGTGGACTTTTCTCTTTGCAGAAACCCAACAGGACCTGTAGATGAATCAAATTAAATGTGAGGAATGTGAGACAAAGCACATAAAAAGAGAGAAATACCTCTGTTCATTTGCAGTTGTTCCCTTGAAGGATTTCGAATAATAAACAGGATGAATTTTATTTTAGGGAGAGTTCATCTTTTACACATCTCACATTGTTGCAAAAAAAAAAAAAAAAAACATCTCAACAATGAAACAATTCTTAAAATCCACGAGGGAACCTGCCTTTTATTGTGTTATGTTTCTGAACTGGTTTGTATTTAATTAATAAAAGAAACAATGGAAAGGCCAAGTCTCCCTGTTCTACGATGAATCAAACAGCTGCGCTCACAACCTAATTGTATTGTATTGTCTTATAAATCCTGTCTACTATACATAATTACTATTATAAATGACTGTAGGTTTGACTGTAAAAGATGAACAGATCAACAGATTTTGTAAACACAGGTGATAAAACTCAGAATCAGCCTGTTGACAAATTTTTCTCCTTTTTATCACAGAATAATTATTTGATCTTTTTTTCTTCTATATTCTCTATTTTCTTGTGGATATAAAGTAACAACTGTGATGTCGACACAACAATCTAAGTCGCGCTACATGAACATTGTGATTTCTGATAGAGGAATTATCTATAAGCAGCAGACATACAACAATTCATAAACAATTATGCGGCCGCTCACTGTGAAGTAATTGCAGTTTCATGTGGCTGCAAACAAACAATAAACCTCTATAATATATGTAATATACACACACTTAGTTTATTGTAACCTTAGGTGACCAAATTACATAACATTCCCAGAATACAGTTTAATGATTAACTGACGATATAGAGACTATAGTTTGAACACTTTATATTCGATATCCTCAAGGTTCTTGACATTATACTTTACTTATGAAAAGGAAGGTGAAATTTACAAAAAATAATAATAAAAAAACCAAAACAAGTAGTACACTATATAAAAATAAAATAAAATAAAATAAAAAGTCGAGTGTTCTAAATATATTGTGATATAATTATTCCAAAAAAGATTAGTTTAGCTATTTTAAATGAATTATTAAAATGTTATTTGCTTTATTATGATGATTTTTAATTGAATTTTTTGAAACAACAAGCAACAAGATAATTGTCATGTTAATATAAATATAAAACACATTTAATTAAATTTTTTTTTAAACATAAATGACAAATAAATTATTTTTTTAGGAGACAGTTGTTGAATCACAAAAAGATGAAAACAATGTCACTTGACAAACACAGCTACAAGTGGAAACTGTAACTACACAGTTCAAGGACTTGGGGCCCAGAAAGAGCAAAACAAACACTTTCATTGGGTTTTTTTTTTTTTTTTTACATGTCAGGGAGAAACAGGCCACATCCCTGTTTCCTTTTAATGAGTGTCTCACTTAGACCTTGGAGATACAGTGTAACGACACGTGAGTCCTATCGGTGAGATGAACAGGTCTGTTAAAGCTTCGAAGGTTTATGGTCCCTTCACACCTCCTCTACAGGATCTTAACCAACACAAACACACACACAACCACTACCTCCTCCATCCACCACCACCACCCCCTCTCTCTCTCTCCCTCCCTCTCCACACACTAGCATCCCACTCCTCCTGGCTAAATGGGAACAAGAACAAAGCATTTTTGGGTGGTTCTTGTTCAGTCTGCTGCCTTCTATTGCTGGGCTTATAACATGTCCCAATTCAGAAATAGCTGCTTGTTATCATCCCTCTGATCTTCTGAGGACAGTTGCACAGGCTGTTGGGACTCTACTTGAGAAGTCTATAAAGCACATTGGTGAAAAACAACTGAGCTAATGATCTTGGAGAGATTTGGAAAAGGGGAGAGGATTGTGGATTCTGGAGTCTTACGCTGATGAAACTGGGTTAACTGTTGTTCAAAAAGAATTTGCCTCCTGGGATTGACAGTGAGTTGTGGTGTGGTTCAGGTGATAGTGATGGGGGACCAAGCCTGGTGTTATTCCTCCAACAGATCTGTCCAACTGTGAATAAAGAAAATAAACAAACAAACATTTCCATATGACAGCTGGTAACACTTGTCGTAAGGAGAATGACATGTTCAGCTTCCGGCAAAGAGGTTCTGGATTTTTTTTCATGGTTATTTTCTCCAGCTTAAGCGGCACCAGTGACACATGTGTCCAATTTCACAGAACACCACACAAACATTAGTGTGCTCCCGCATAATGTGCAGTCCACACTTTCACAACAACCTTGGATCCACACATCTCCAATAATGTTCACTCAGGTAAATAAAATATTAACCAAATAGCAAATATTTACAGATGAGTCCCATGACCTCCAGAGTGACATCAATGATTCCCAGCGAGCGCTATGATGCAGTCGAACACAGAAGCATTTAAACCCATGTGTATGACTCAATGTTAAGGCTTTAGCTGTCATTTAAAATTGTAAAAAATAAAAAAAAATAAAAACATAAAAAGACCTCTTGATTTGAAATAATATAATGTGATAGTTAACAAATAATAAAATGGTTGTGTTTTATGATGTAATAAAACGGACATTTAACCTCAAGGTTAAAGTTAAAACGCATTAAATAAAATTAATCTGATATTTGTTGTTTTGAGTTGTGTTGTTTGAAAAGGGTCCAGTGACCGTTCTTTTAGCAGGTCAAACAAAGTCCGCCAGGTAGTCCTGGTTCAGAGTAAACACGGGGCGAAGAGAGGCGGGCCGGATGGCGGCTACATCCTCATGAACGATTGGATGAGGTGAGTCTTTAAAAATCTGGATCGCACTGAAGACAATTTTAGTAAATAAAATCCACAGAAGACGAACACATCTATACAACCACAGCTGATCTGGACAAGTCATGAGTGGATGTCCGTACTTTGAGAAGAGGCATTTGTACGTTCGCTTTTTCTTACTGCACCAATAAACAGGGCTCTGAAGGAATCTGGCTGCTTGATTTACTTCATTTATTTCAGTTTTTTTTTTTTCCTCTTGATTCCTATAGCTGTTACACTCTAAACAACTTACATTACTTTAATCCAGGAGAAAAATATCAAGTAACAAAAAGGCCGCTCTCTCTTCACACTGCAGGTTATTCAAAAACAAGCCTCCGAGCACCGAGGACGAGGATGCGTCTCAGGTGGGCATTAACAAAGCCAGTAAAGGAGGAATCATCTACGGAGACTATCTGCAGGTAGAAAACACTACCCATCACACACCTCTCTCTCTCTTTTTTTACTTCTAATGATAAACCGGTAGTAAATTACACATTTATGGATTCTTTCTTTCTTTCCAACCCTCAGCTTGACAAAATAGTCTCAGCTCAGGTGCTGCAGAGCGAACTGAAGGGTAATAAGATCCATGATGAGCACCTCTTCATCGTCACTCATCAAGGTAAAACAAGCTTTTTAGTTGGTCTCACTGAAAAATATTTATTTGTATTTAATCTTTAACTGTTTGGTTGTGGGTGATTTGACTGGCATTGGAATCCTTCAGGAAATTGCTCCACTAGAATGTAAAATGTTGTAAAATGAAAACAACGAAGAACTTGTTTAAAAAAATAAAATAATACATTTTGTGATGTAATTCAGAGTGACATGGCTCTTGTAAGCTCCCGCTGTTTACTGATGTGTTTGTCTTGTAAGATTACATTAAAATGTTTGTGGTGCATAAACTGTGCGTGTGTTTTATTTCAGCCTATGAACTGTGGTTCAAACAGATTCTGTTTGAGCTCGACTCAGTGCGAGAGATCTTCATCAGCGGACATGTAAGTCAAGTTTCTGAGGGTCATGTTATTGTATTTTATTCTTTATTTAAAAAAAAAAAGAGCGAGAGGGAGAGACTGGATTAAAATTTATGAAACAGACAGTTTCTAAAAGCTCCCTCTGTGATGTGAGTTTGGAGCAGAGGAGAACATTTTGTCTTTTTTTTTTTTTTTTGTATTTTGTAATTCAAATCTTTTAGATGTGAACTGTCGGCGCTGAACAGAAAAAGGTGCTCTGAGTATGAAATCATTAAGCAGAAACACTTTAAAAAAATTGTGGAGAACATGATCATCATCAGAAGAGAACAAGTTCTCAGTCTCTCTGCTGAAGAGGAAGTTATATTCAGTAGAAATTATTCATTCATTCAGATTCAGGAGCTTTCAGCTTTGGAAAATTAAGAAATTTTGTGCACCAGGAAGACTCCTGTTCTAAAACGAAAATTAGAGCAATTTGCCAAAAGTCAGAAACTTTAATTATTTCAGTAATTAGATTTTTTTTCTTGTGTCAGGACATGTACTTACTTTTCTATTTTATTTTTTTACATCTTATTTCCCCTCTAGGTTCGAGATGAACGCAACATGTTAAAAGTCAACACTCGCATCCACAGGATCGTAATGATATTCAGGCTGCTCGTCGACCAGTTTGCAGTTTTGGAAACAATGACAGCCTTGGACTTTTTTGACTTTAGGTAAGCTTATAAATAACTTCTGGGCATTTCTACTTTAGCTCTAAAATTTTTATGAGATGCACTGTCTGTGCTGTGTGCATGTATGCTCACTTCTGTGGTGTTTGTGCTTGCGTGTAGGGAATACCTGTCTCCAGCCTCAGGCTTCCAGAGTCTTCAGTTTCGGCTCCTGGAGAACAAAATCGGGGTCCCGGACAACCTGCGGGTTCCATACAACAGACGCCATTACAGAGACAACTTCAAAGGTCATGACAGCGAGATGCTGCTCTCCACTGAGCAGGAGCCCACACTCCTGAAGCTCGTCGAGGTGCGTCTCATCTTAACGATCAATTTCTAGGTTCACACTTAACGTGACGATCATCACATTTTATCACACTGAGGATTTTCTTTTTCATCTTTTTGTGTGCTGTGTCTTGCTCTGGGTGAGCTCATTTGGTTTTGAACAGGGGTAGAAATGTGGTAAACCTTGAACTGTTTTCTTTAGGAGTGGCTGGAGAGAACTCCTGGCTTGGAGGTGGATGGTTTCAATTTCTGGGAACGGCTGGAAATCAATATATTTGATGGTCTGAATCAAGAAAAGGAGAAAATCGAGGTAAGATATGACTCCAGTTTTCACCAAAAAATCAAAATAAAAATTGTATGTTGTCTCTGGGGTGTACAGATGATTGACAAGAGACTGTATTTTTATTTATGGGTATTCTTTTTTTTCCCTTTTTTGTGGAAAAAGAAAATGCCAGATTCTGAGGAGAAGGAGGAACTGATGGCAGAGCTGGTTAAACAGAGAGAGCTCTTCACTTCTCTGTTCGATGAGAAACGCCATGACCATCTCCTTAGCAAAGGTGAGAGCTCTCAGACTCTTTGAAAACATAAGAAATCCACTCTCATATTTATGTCTGCAGTCTAGACTTGTTATTTGTCACTTTGTCAACTATAACTTTTAGTTTAAAGCTCACAAAACTTTATATGTTTTCTGTTTTTATACAAAGGTGAAAGACGTCTGTCTTACAAAGCTCTTCAAGGCGCCCTGATGATCTACTTCTACAGGTTGGACTTTTTTACAGCATTTTATTTACCTTTATTTGTCCAGTGAAACTCTACAGCGACTCGGATTCATAATGTTCCTTCACTGGGGTTTATGAGGTTTTAACATCTTGCCTTAGAGCACTGTGGCGCTACTTCTTGAGTCTTTAAAAGTCTTTTCAGCCGTCCAGGTCATGTGATAGTTAGCAGCAGAGTTGGACTCTTCAAAGTGTTTTAACGGTTTTACCAGAAGGTGTGGTATCCAGGTTTTTAACACCTGTAACGTCATGACACTTTAAAGCTTTGTGAGAGTCAGCACAAGAGGTGATAATTAATGTGAAACTCCAGGGTTGGACATGTTAATGGCATTGTGGGTTCTGAATAGGTGATAGTCGCTTTTGTTTTACATCAGCTACCGACACTTTCATACACAACTACCTACCTTCAAATTAAACTGAAATCATCACTCGCCTTTTTTCCAGAGAGGAGCCGAGGTTTCAGGTTCCTTTCCAGCTGCTCACATCCCTCATGGATATCGACACGCTGATGACAAGATGGAGATGTAAGTATCTGATCACCTGCTGTCGGCTCCTGCATATTCTGACCAGTGAACCAGAACAGGAAAAAGTGAAGGAGAGAAAAACAAAAGAAATCAAATTTCCACCAGTGCTTTAATATTTCGCCCAAGGGCAGCCGACTAACAAGGAGGGTTTACACACCTAAACCTGGTTCACAACCTCAGAGACAGAAGAGAACATCCTGCTGATCAATCCTGCAACATATTCCCAACAAATACATGTTTTACAGATTCATGTCTCACATGTGTCCAAATGTTTTACAGCTGAAATGAAACATGCAGAGGCAAAACACCCATTGTTTCACAACAGATATTTGTCTCTTTTTGTTTTAGACAATCACGTATGCATGGTGCATCGTATGATTGGCAGCAAAGCCGGCACAGGAGGTTCATCTGGCTACCATTACCTGAGATCTACTGTCAGGTATTGTACGCTGTAAACTCTAACTTACTGATTAAACACTTTACACTACAGGTATCTTGAATACTTCAGAGTTAATTTAGATAAGAACTGGATACTGCTCGTCTGTGCTTATCTAAATTACCTGCCATATGGTCACTTCATCCAGACATACACAAACTGTATTTAAAATTCATTTCACAGGTTTTTTCTTTTTTATTCAATATTAATTAAATTTTTAGCAAGAGTTAAAGTTAGCTTTTGCCCTTCAGAAAGTACAATTTGTAACAGATGCTTGGTTATATCACAAGACTTAAATATTTAATAAATTTATTTCTTTTCCCTTTAGTGACCGCTACAAAGTGTTTGTGGATCTGTTCAACCTGGCAACGTTCCTGGTGCCTCGCCACTGGGTGCCCAAGCTGAATCCCAACGTTCATACCTTCCTCTACATGGCCGAGTGCTGCGACAGCTCCTACTGCAGCAGTGAGGACTCAGACTGAAAGTGTGGGAGGGGGTGTCATCCTCTCTCGTCTGTCCTGGCTTCCTTCTTCCTTCACTGTGGCAGACATCACGACAGAGGATAATTCGCACAGCTGAAAAGTTGAAGAGGCAGGTGCGTGGGGTGAATGGGCAGCCGTCGAAACACAGTCTGTTGAGAGGATGCAGAATGTCTCAGTCTATTGAGCTCAAGTTATCTATGACATCAGGAGCCAGAGACGGCCTATATGTTGAAAAGTGATATTTTTCTCAAGAAATTAATGACAACAGTGTTGAATACATCCTATTTTAGCATCGTATATAGAATTATGAGGAGCACTTGTGTTTTCTGAGCATCCTCGATCTTAATTTGATGGGTTTTATTCAAGCTGAAACGTGTTGGAGAGGGACATAAGACACGGATAGGGAGGGACACTTTATCTCTGCTCTATTCTGACTTGTAAATACACAAACTTGTACATTTCAATGTTCAGAAAAGTAGCAAGCAAAGTAAAAACTCTTACATTATTATCTATAAACAGAATATCCTAAGATTTATGATGTTGAAAAAGAACAAAACAGTGAATTAGCAGTTCATTAGTTTCACCAGGCTACAGAACCTGTGACTCACAGTCTGACCCTGAATTAATCAAACGCTGATATTAGACAATTTGGCTCTAATCTCTAATCCTGACTGATCACAAAGCAGCAGCAGATGGCTTCTTGATAAGGTTTTGCTTTGATGTTTTGTTTTTTTTTTTTTTTGTTTTTTTTGCAATAAAATTATGCAAATTTCACTGCGACTGACCTGAAAGCGAAAGGATCGGTGAGAGAGCAGCGATCAAAACTGAACTGATGGTGATGAAGAGTTTCTTTTTCTTTTTTTTTTAATGGACGCATCATCTTTCATGCCAGCGTGTGGAAGGCGTCAGGGAGGAAGCTATTAACAACCACTGAGATGATGTGGTTTTTTAGGTGAAAACCTCATCAAATATCAACAGTTAAAATAAAACAATAATGTGAAACTATAAAACATGAGCCATAAAATGTGTAAATAATGTTAATAATGTAGTTGTTGTAGATGTGTTTTTAAAGTGTTAACATATGTTGTTAAATTAATTTTGTTATGTATTTATGCAGTGATTAATGTGATCTCTGTATAGATAAATGCCAGTTCTATTAGCCATGACATGTATTTAACAGCATACATATTTTGTACAGCACATTTATTCTTGTTATTAGTTTTACAGTGATGTTTGTGTATTAATTGCTCAGTCATGATCCATCATTTATCAACATATGAAGTGATTTATTTTGTTTTAGTGATGCAAGATGGTGACATTTCAATAAAAAACATTATTTAAAGTGACATTTGAATGGAAACAGATGACTCATTTCAATTTTGGCAGCAGTGAACACACACACACACACACACACACACACACACACACACACAGTCGCTCACACACACACACGTACAATGACACGGCCAACAATTATCCACCATGTTGTTAAAGAAAAACTGCTGCTACTGAATCTGCGATACCTGAGAAGATAAAAAAAAAAAAAAAAAAACAGATGTATTAATCCCTGAGGAGACAGTCACAACCAGACATCAAACTCATATAAACAGGAAATGAAGACACCGTAAAAGGCCACACTTACCGCAAACGTTGTCACCAATCTTTATATAAACATAACCCTTATTCCCCCACGTGGTTCCCCACGAGTTCTGCACAATCCAGTATGGAACATCCCCTATGACAGACAATGTGCATTTACAGATTGAATAATTTACAGGATAAAGGAGGAGCAGGAGGTGTGTGTTTGAGTGTGTGTGTCACAGCTGCAACCACTTTAAACCGTTACATAATCATCCACATCCGAGTTCAATCCCCACAAAACACAAGTGTATGTGAAATAATTAATGACAGATGAAAAAAATATATAAAACACAGCTATGTGTCATCTATGTCAACAAATAAAGACATAACCAAGAACACGAACTGATAACCAAGATAATGTTTAACCTCATAGCCTCGTCAGCCTTTCACACACATCTTTGTATTTTAAATGCAAAGTTTTAAAGGTCAACTGTCGAAATTCTGAACTTAAAAATGTAGTCGTGACACCAACGAACACGCACTCACACACACGCAAGTGAAATATTTAACACCCCAGAAGAAGGAAATGTAAAACACTAAAATGAAAAAGGTTAAATCTACATTTCTTTAATATAAATCCTAAAAAAAGGAGTTTTTTTATAATAATCATGATTCACATTCTGATTTCAGATCTTGTTTTTTTTTTTTTTGTTAAAAAGATATAAATATTTTAGCGGCGAGTTGAAATATTAAATCCTGTCTTCCAACGAATTTTTTTTCAGAAACTGCTGCTGATATCCTCTAACGCGACGACATAAAGAACATTAGTGCAATATTAAGTAAATTACAAAAATGAAGACGCGTCGATTTTCACTGGAAATGTGAAACTACCTCACACCCTGCTAGCAGACATTTTATTTGATATATGAAAATAATAACTTTGCAACTCAATCATTAGCTAAAGGGCTTGTAAAATATCATGTTCTCTCCACCTCCTTTTGTTTTAGCACTTAATTAGGGGGGATGAGACACTGCTCTATTGCAGCAGCAATTTGTGATTAAAGCTGATTAAGGCTGACATATTTTTACCTTAAAATCTTGCCTGGTGCATTGGCTTTAAATTACTTTCAAAGGCCCAAGGGTTACAAAACTTCTTTGACCTAAAAAAGGTAAGTATTAAGATCTTTTTTTTTTCTCCCTTGAAGTGTAATTCAGCCTCATTGTAACGTGGCGGCAGCAGTATGTACCCGTAGTGTCGTATCCGACGATCAGAACCGCGTGGTTTGACCGTTGGCTGGAACAGTGGTGTTGGATGATTCCTCCCAGATAATCCTGCCAACTCACAGCATCAACGACAGCAGTCAAAGGTCCAAGCTCCACCAGCTGAGCCATCATTGCCTTCTCTTGACCCCTAAATAACAGGATGATACTACAGCAACTACAGCATGTTTTACCCTGTGATAACACATGATTTTAGATGAACTGTGATGTAAAGTATATGTTAGGCTCCACTCTTTGATATATGGAGGTTGATACTTCACTTCAACATTTCACACAACGTCTTCTTTTCCTCTCATTCATCCAACATGTGTCCATCACTGAGAAAATTGCCTTTTTACTCATCCTCCCTCGCTCTCTCTGTTTCACATATTCAGACACCTCATCTCATGCTTCCACCAGATGATTCCCACTGGGGATAACTGTGGTGCTCTGCTCTGCCAGTCTTGTGACATATGGGCCACAGAGGAGTCATGGACTCAGTGTCGGAGCCAAATTTATATTGAATAAAATCATTTCACAATACCACTCATCGCGACGTGGTGGGGGGGGTACTGTCTTGTTGAAACTTTACAATCCTGTTTTTTTCGTTTGTTATGCTGCAGTAGAGATCTCTTGTGGCTTATCAGACACTTTACCAGTAGGTTAATACTTCACTATGACCCTGGAGCCTCCATCCTGCATAAGTGTCCACTTCCAGCAGCTTAATGTAGTTGACGAGAATGCACTCTGACCCTTATGAAAACAGGGGCAGGTCAAAGGACACGTTTTCATACTGGATTAGTGGATTGTTGAGATGAAGAGATCTTTTAGAGCTAAAATGACATTGACACTTAATAGTTTTGATCATTGCTGCATCTTAATGGCTCTTAATTTTTTTTAAATTTATGATTAAAATATTGTTGAAATCTGCAAATTTTATACATCTGTTACAGCCTATGTAAAGGAAGCATCAAAAAACATAATAGTTAGTGCAACAATATGATGCTAATAAATAAAAATGATAATAATAATAATAACAGGCTCTACATCCTTCATGCATGAGAGCAAGTCAATGTCCTCTTCAATATTACATAAAAAAGGATTTTGAATTCACACCAGATAACCTTTGGGCCAAAATAACTGGCCCTGTGTCAAGAACCTCTGTGCTACTGATCAAACCATGTCTGTGTTGACACAGTAAACACTGTTGTCTGCCATTATGCACGTTTCCTTTTCTCCTTCCCCTCAGTTATGTCCTTGGTACTTTTCATTAAAATTACATGTGGTTCTGCCCAAATGCAGTATTGTTAATGTTTATCCTTTTACTGGCTCATCTAAACTTGTAAAGAAAAAAGGAGGATCTTTCACCAAAAGTTATGTGCAGTAAAATTCTTCACAGCTACACCGTCATGTGACTGCGAGAAGAAATGGCACATCCCCGCCTCGGCCTTGTAGGGATACTCAGACTGAGGCACCAATTTCACTCTGGTCTAGAGAGAAAATAATTCATCTCAGTTGGTGCGTTATCTGAATACAAAATATCCATTCATCTTTTTTATGAAGGATCGTGGCACAGGCACTCTCCTAATTTATGTCTGACAGTAGCAAACACCTTACCTCACTTACTGGCACTATACGTCTCTATAACTAAACTAAATTACACAACAGTTTGACCTATTTTAAAAAATACACACAAATTCTACCTTTATACTGCATTTGTTAAAAGGCTGTAAATGATGGTAAATATCACCGTACCTGCGTTAACCAGTTGAGAGCCCAGACTGGAGAGCCTCCATTGCAGCCTCCATTATTAAAGGAACAGTCCACAACCTGCTGCACGCTGAGCTGCTCCAGCCGTGAGCCTCTGATAGCGTGGACCGACTGAACGGCACCGACTACACTAAATGCCCAACAACTTCCACACTTTAATGAGAGAAAACAGAACAACAAAGAAAGGTTGAGAAATTCTTCAGGTTTTGGGTCCACAAACAAACCAAAAAAATACCGCCGCTTTTTTCAGACCCCCAGAAGGAAAAACAAGAAAAAAAACATCATTGTTTTGCTTATTCTCACCTACTGAGAATTTAATGTGTTGCTTGTGGAAACTTCAGTAAAGTAAATACTTATTTTCCATTGAATACTGGTCTCTGCTCCCATAAAACCCTGCTGGCCAAATCAGTCCTGTAATTCATATTTAAAAAGCACAGTACTTGTTTTCCTAGTTTCCTACACCGGCACAAAATTTAGATACTATTTCAATGTGATGGGGCTTGGAGAGCAGGTAAGGTTCAGGTTCAATGCTTCACATCACAACGGATTTGAATTTGTTGGAAATAAAATGGCAGAATATTTAAAGACGTTTTGATCATGAATCTACAGAGAGCGTGGTTGTTGTTTATTGTGATGAGGTGAGATGAACTAACCGGTCTGACTCAACTGTGACTAATTGTTTTCTGCTGCCATCTACTGACAGAAACACCTCAGGTATCAAGAGTCTTAATAAAAATCTTAATTTCTGCTTCAGGTAATCTACTTAAGCTTTAAAGCTGCGGATCATTTGAGATCTCTTGATAGGACAAGTTGCTCTTATGCTTCATATCTCATATAGATTATATTATATTGCTTTGCGAAACAGGTTTTTTTTCCCTGTGTAACATTTACACAAGTAATCTCATTCTCTAAACAGCATCAGACTATGCTCAATTCACTTGCTCAGCATAAATTCCCATAAATGTGATGAAAACCTGAGCTCTCTGTGTAAAAAATCCAATATTTTGTTGCTCAATATGGTTCCATGGCTTAAAATCAATACTGAAACCAAAATCAGTCATTATTGCTTGGACTGGAGATAAACATGTGCTGTGCTGAGTTTACAAAATATTAGGACCATCTGTTCTGTCTATGAAAGCGCTGAAATGCACTCGAGTCATAAAAGTGGAATCAGGGGAAGAGAAAAGTGGATCAAGAAGAATTTATGAGATGCGAGTCACTTGATGCTTTTGTGTCTTTGTGCGTGGTTCTGCATTTTATTCTGTCTGTTGTGGAAAACTTGGCAGAGGCAGGTTCACAGACAGAGAGCTGGAGAAAAAAAAAGGCACAGCAGAGCAAAGTAGAAGGTGGGTGCGGTCATGTATAGACACATTTCCCTGGAGTGGTAAACCTTACCTGAAATGAAGAGGGTAAAATATATGTTATCATCTTGGCTTTTTCCTGTACGGGGTAAGTCTCTCTCTTGGGATGACAGTTTTACAGTGAAAATATCATCCCCTGCGGCAAATTAACTGACTAAAGAGATAAAGGACAAAATGAGCGGGAAGTGAACCTTGAGCGAGGACAAGCAACAACTCCATCTCACTAACACTCTCTGTGTTTGTGTCCCCAGGTCCCCTCTGCTCTCAGAGCAAAACTCACACTTAATGACTTAGTTTGTCATTGTCACCTGCTCTTCCTTTATCGTTACTAACGTCCCCTTCAATTCAAAGATGTCTTGCATCCTGTTGGTTCATGTTTGACCTTCATCTTCTGAAGCGCAACCATTTCTTTGTGTTAACCTGAAATCTGTGGCAGACGAGTACATCATGATCATTTTATGATGCTACAACAGGATCGGACCCGTTCACACTGAGGGAACTTGAAGTCACCTTGACTTTTAGTGTCTTTTTAATCATTTTTAACCAGGTAATTGAACTTTTTTTTGTGGAGAAATATCAGGGACATCATAATGGGAAAAGGAAGGCACCATTTCAACTATATAATTTTGGACTACTTTACTTATTTTTGGTGCCATCATACATATGTGGGTTGCCTACTTTCATTCTATTTCTTTTTTTGTATCTAATTGCTTTTGTTGTTAAAGATAAAAAAAAAGTTTAGATAATTAGTTTGAGCATTACCCAACTACTCTCTGTGTCTCTGTACCCTCAGCACATTCCTACATACAGCATATCCATCATGTCTTTGTATAAACCTTACTGCTTGTTGGTTCTGGACCGGTGCCACCACCGCCTGGTCCCTCCAGTCAAATTTGGCTGGGAGCCTCTCTGTCACCAGTCCAGAGAAGTGGGGAGCGTTGACGCCGTGTGTGCGCAGGTACAGATCTGTGGATAACACGACAAGTCATTCCTGGACACAAAGACGCACGGAAACCGTGACTGTACAGACCATGCTCAACCCACTGGACAGATTTAAGTGTCAGTCTGTTTCACCTGATGAAACATCTTCAGCTGTGAAGAAGATATTTAGAGACACACTTATTTCTTAACTGCTCGTTATATTCAATACACCAAGACACAGAACAGGCACATAATGTCTTATATGTGACAAAAGTTTTTGAGTTTACCTCTGAATTCCTTCTGTGAGAGGTCAGAGAACTGGTTGATGCCGTACTTTGCAGGATGTGGAGTTGTAGAAAATGAGTTCAGGTATGTATGTCGGGTTGTAGCTTCCTACAATGACACAAAGAACAGATAAAGTGTAACAAAGTCAACTAGAGGAGCAACGAAAAGAAGACAACTCTGATCATAAGAGGAGATGAAAAGATGAATTAATACTCAACTAAGTTTCAAAGGGAAATATTGTAATATTACTTTGTAATGTAATATTTAACTCAACCATATTCATTTAATATTTATTGTTGTTGTTGCTTTGAAGATTCAAATCAGATACAAATAGTGGTGAATACAAATGAATCCAGCCGCACCAGCTATGACATCAACAAGCTGCTTAATGCTTCAAAAATAGTAATAATGATAACAACAACAATAATAATAATAATAATAATAATAATAATAATAATAAATCTCATAATATAATACAAACACAAACACCTAACAGTCTGATACAGTGACGCAGAAATAAATCTCACCTTCACCACAATGACAATAAAAAGCTGATTCAATATTTGTCTGAAACAGTCAGCCGCAGGCGCAAATCAAATCAATCAAAAAGAAAAGAAAAAACAAAAGACCGTCGCTTTCGTTTTTTTTTTAAACTCGACGATTCATTTCTTTTTTTTAACAACTTCAACTGGATCCGTGAACGCACCATAAACGCGCACCCGCTGATTGAAGCGCGTGACGTCAGACGCCGTTTATAAGCCGCCGTCGACCGGACGGTGGAGTTTGTCACCTGAGCTGCCAGGTGGGTCTTATGAGTTGAATCCTCCAGCGCTTCGACTTTAAGAAAGAAAAACTGGCTACAACGAAAGACAATGTTGAGACAAGCAGCTGAGAGATGAGGTCGACGTTGTCCAGCTCCAGGAGAAGAACGGTAAGAGGAGATTAGCATCGTTAGCTCCGAGTTAGCCTAGCATTAGCATTAGCGCTAATGTCAGGTGTGTTGATTTGGCTAATTAACGCTAAAGTGCCACGTTCGTTCACACTTCACCCCGATGAACCGACGATTTTATTTAATAGTTAAAGCCTCAACCTTTAAATGTAACAATATTTATTAAAATGTTTGAGTAGTTTGTGGGGGTTTAGCGGGACAGGTTTTATCCTGCTAGCTAGTTGTCGACAGACATCAAAGTGATTTGATTAGAACTTTTTATCATTATTATTTTTTTTAAACCGCAGTTTTTGGCGACAGAGCAGAGCTGCACCTCATCATTTTGTTTTAATATTTTATATATTTGCATAGCATTGTTCTTACCATCATCATCTTTTGGCTTGGTTAGTATTTTTTAGATCAATGTCTAAATATTCCCAGCCTTTTGAAGTTGAAAAAAAATTAAATTTGAATTTTTAATTTTATTTCTGTTTTAAATATTTGGACAAACAGGCCATGACTGTTTCGGGGCCCAGTGATTATTTGATTGTATGTTACTTATTTATTTGTTTGTTTGTTTAAACAGGAAAATCGTCGTATTGGACCCACCGTCGACCACAGTCCTCAAGGAGCAGCCGTCTCAAGCTTGGATAACGGTCAGTGATTGATTTAAAGATGTTTATTATCAATACTGGTGAAGTGTTGGTCACATTGTTTGTGATAACAACAGATAATGTGATGTTCATAGGTTTTAAACAAAGGAAAAGTCTTGTATATTTAAAATTTACAGGAAGTGAAAGTCAAAGCTCAACTTGAAACTAATTTCTATATTTATTTTTTCTTTATTGCAGGTAGATCCTCTTCTAGATCTTCTAGATCGCCGGTATCAGTTAAGGGGTCGTTGAATATATTTTCCCTCCTGTCTCTGTCCTTCCAACATGGCCGCCATGCCATGTCTGTGAGCTTTCCATCGCAGTGTGTTTGTGGTTATTTGCGCGTGGCCACCGTACCAAACCGAATTCTCCATTTTTATCGCACCGCAACTTCGTCACCCTCATCAAACAGACACATCTGATTCGTTCACTCTTTCTCTGTGTGAATGTTTTTAGCTGTGGATGAGAACACAGAGCTCACTGGACCAGACACTGAGGGATCAGGATGTAGTTGTTTGACTTTAAATGGTCTTGTAGCTTTAGTTAGTGTTGTAGTTTTATCTTTGAATTGTTTTGGTTTCACAGTCTTGACTTCAGTTTTGGATAATTTAGACTTTTGTCTTTGGTTAATAGTTTTAACTTTGTCTAGTCTTGTAATTATGATATTTTCAGTTAATTTTACTCTTTGTCTTGGTTTTTGTCTCAAAGTAAAACTTAATTCAGGGCTCTGTGTTCAGGTTGTGTTCAGTGTGTGTGAGTGGGAAGTTTGTTGTTGTTCTGTTGATTTAAGTTAAAGACGTTAAGCGAATTAATTTGGTTTGCTGTGATTTCAGTAAGTTCAGTGATGAGGTTTTAGTCCCGGCTGCAGTGTTGTCTTTATTCCTGTGCGCTAACTTTTCCTTCGTAGGTTTTGTCTACTTCAGGTAGGACCCATCTCAACTTCTTTCTCAGTCAGATTAGATTAAACA
Source organism: Polydactylus sextarius (assembly GCA_016801845.1). Lineage (NCBI taxonomy): Eukaryota > Metazoa > Chordata > Actinopteri > Polynemidae > Polydactylus > Polydactylus sextarius. Next base: position 23,522,058 of record CM028930.1, on the reverse strand, counting down.
CTGATGTAGATCAGGGAAGGGACAGATAGTTTAGAGTGTTTCTCTCAATAGCTGCATCTTGTTCCTGTGGCTCCTCCTGCTGCTGCTGCTGGGTGGAGTCCACAAGTAAGTGTGTTTCCTTAGCTTGGGGTGGGTGTGGGCCGGGTCTGTCTGGCCACCGCGTCATAACCTTTTACCTTTCAGCTCCTCCACCCAGCATGAAGTTCATCCAACGTTCACCAAGGAATCGCAAACAAGTTAGCCTTCGCTCGGCTATCTTGCCGACCTTTCTTTCCAACATGGCCGCCGCGTCATGCTTTCGCTCGGCTTCTTTGCTGAACTCTCCTGCTTTCCTGGCCACCGCGCCGCTGTTCATTCCCTTATATGTCAGGGAAAGTTAGTCAGCTGGTGATGTGGGTGGGTTTAATTAGAGAAGTGCAGGACGGGGTGGAACTGAACTGCTGTGAATGTGGAGTGTGTGTGTGAAGCATGTCATGGCTGCCGTGTCATGACTGTCCACTTCCATTTCATCCAACACAAACATCACATCACCACACACACTCAACCAGCGTCACATTTCCATCGCTGCCGTTTACACATTTCTGAATCTACAAACACAGTAAGTGTCCTGTGCATTTACTGTGTTTGTAGATTCAGTTTGTGTCATGAACATTACATCACTACATCTGAACTTACCCGTCGTTTTCCCCTCCACCATTTCATTTTGACTCGACGATTTTGGCTCCAGCATTTTCATTTTGACTCGACGATTTTGGCTCCAGCATTTTCATTTTGACTCGACGATTTTGGCTCCAGCATTTCATTTTGGCTCCAGCATTTTCATTTTGACTCGACGATTTTGGCTCCAGCATTTCATTTTGGCTCCCGCATTTTCATTTTGACTCGATGATTTTGGCTCCCGCATTTTCATTTTGGCTCCCGCATTTTCATTTTGACTCCAGCATTTTCATTTTGACTCCAGCATTTTACCTGGAATCAACTGGATTTCCTCAAGAATTGACAATTAAGCAAGTCATTAATTGGTCACTGTGCCGTAACGTCTTCGCCCTGGTCGCCGAACCAGTTCTGTCCTCTCTGGGCCGCCGTGCCATCTGAGCTTTCACCCTCGATTCCTTCTCTTTTCTCTGGTTATGATTTGAGTTTGTCTGGTTTTGTCTGTCTGTGTTTCCTGTCGTCTTTGTGTGACGTGATGTTTGTCTTGTACATGTCTGTCTAATATTTATCTGTGTGTCTTTATAGGTTTACATTGTCCATGTCTTGTCATCGTTGTGTCTGTGTGCATGATGTTTGTCTCTGACTCATTTGTCCAACATTTTGTTTGTATAGTCTATGTCTTTGTCCCGTATGTAATGTCTGTCACATCTGTTGTGCGCTCTGACTGGACAAAGACACAAATGACTGAGTCCACAGACTCTCAGATTGGCTGTTTTAACAAAACTGACCAGTGAAGTTTAACATTGTTCTTTAAAATAAAATCTGAATTAATTGGAAATAAACTCACAACAATTCAAACATCAATAATCATTAAATACATGACGAACTAAAGTCAGACCAACTCGGGACCTTCCAGGACAAAATTGGACCATGAGAAGTGAGATCATCGAAGGTAACTTATGTTTTCTTTATTTCTTCTTCAGTCTTTGACTTGGGTTTAATCTATAATCAGTCATACTGATACTTTTATGTTACAACTTTCTGTCCACTCAGTTTGAGTCACATTTTGTTGTAACAACACTGAGGTGAATTTGTGAAATGGAAACTTTCAAATTCTTTTGTTTTCAGTCACAACACTAATGTTGAATCTTTTTCACTCTTAGTAGTTTTGACTCATTCTTGCTCCATCCTCATATCTGGTCTTCATTTCTTTTTATCTTAAGCTTTTTCTTCATTTTTATCTGTATGTACTTGTCTTCTCTTGTCTCACCGGTTTGTCTTTCAGTTTCCAGCTGTGTCTTTGTCTTGTTCCTTTTCTTGTTGTTGTCTTTTATTTCAGGAAAAAAGACCCAAGACCCAGATTGGTAAGAAGGTTCATCAGGCTGGAGATTTAGAGCATTAACTTTAGGATGAAGTGAGGGAAAGATAATAAAAGTGTCCAGGTGGTTTAGTGTGAGACTTAATTTAAGCTTAAGACAAATCAATGTCAATTTCATGTAGTTTAAATATACAACATTGACCTGTAGTGTTATTGTGCTGCTGTCACTCATGACCATCCAGATTTGACTGAATATATTTGTGTTGACTTTTGAAGTCTCTTATCTGTCAGGTTTAATTCTAACTGAAGTTTCAAATGTAAAGTTGTAGAGTTTGAGCAGGTCAGATGAGATAACGTTTTTTTTTTTTTTTTTTGCGCGACATATCGGGAGGCCTCCCAGCAGGGGAATTAATTCACCCCTGTGAAGCGTAAACGTCTACGTGTCATTTATTGACAGTTCGCCGCGATTTCAGGTGATAAGACAGATTTGTTCTTCAGGAGGAAGTGAACCTGGCAGAGGGAGACGTTTACATGGTAACTCAAAGGACACTCAACTTGGGAGTATTTACATCATTTTAAGTAATTGGTTCTGAGTGACAGCAATGACTACTACAAAACAGATTCTTGAGTAAAATCACAAAATCTATTGTTGTTGACAAATTTGAAATTTAAACCTTTTAAATTAAACTTCATGTTAATGGCAGCAGTTATTCTGATGTTGAAGCTTGAAGATGAAAGCTGTTTGTGGCAGAAGAGGAACTATTTCTGTAAATGTGATGAGTTTATCAAATTTTTTTTTTTTTTTTTTTTTTTAACAGTTTTTATTGTCTGTCTCTATTTTGAGTCATATGATGAGATGGTTTCACAAACTTCTCCCACATTTTTCTTACAACTGCTCTCATCTGTTGTCCGATGTTCAACTTTCAGGAATCAACGATCAGCAGTTGACGCCCAATTGACACCTTGATTGGTCAGTTTGAAGAGTCATCGTGGAATAATTTAATCCAATATTTTTGTTGGTTGAACAAGAAACTTTGACCTGATCGTCCAGACGGTTGTTTCTCTGCTCCAGATTCTGTTTCTTTCTCTCAAGTTTGTCTTTGAATTAATCTCAGTTGTTTGTTTATGAAACAGTCTCACGTCTCCGTCACCTGGTGTCACCTCCTCCTGATGTGTCCTGTCAACGTTCACCGCTGCTGCTGCTTCATCTGTTCAGTGAGTCGTTCTCCTCATTCACTGGTTGTTTTTACATGTTTGGGAAGATGTGACAGTAGAGGACTGACAAAACAAACTATGTAACACAATAACCTCACAGTGTTAATGACTGTCAGGTTGTGTAAGAAGCTCCTCAGCTAATTGTTAGTCACAATCAGGATTCATTGAGTCAGTTCTTAACACTACAGAGAACAAGGTAAACTGAGTCGACTCTAACAGAAGAAGGTAAGGCTTTTCTCCTTCCCCTTCTTCTCTGTGTGTGACTAAGTCTGAGCTCGAAGGAAACTGATTGTTTACAACATTTAAAGTTTGACATGTAGGACTCAGTTGTCTGCCTGGTGATGCAGTTTCCAAAACTAGACCTGGATCCATCTGGTTTTGTGAATCCGCTGACTATGGTTTGATGTTACTGTTCTACAACAGCAGCAGTTGAATTAACTTGCTGATCTGAACAACTGGGATAATGTTTGTAGACTTTATGACAACATTTGTAGCATTTTAAACTTTTTATTTTGTCAGTGGTCGACTGTCACATCTCCCAAATGTGTGAAAATAATCATGTTGAACGAGGAAGCGACTTCCTTCACAGATGTGACGGCAGCAGCAGTGAACGTTGATTGATCACATCAGGACGTGAGACCTGGTGACGGTGGCGGAGGTTGTTTCATGTACAGACGACTGAAGGTTGATGCAGAGATTAACTTGGTGAAGCTGCAGAATCAGGAGCAGAGGATCAACTTTGCTTAGACGATGAAAAGTCTTAATCCAACATTCGTTCTGATTGGACAAAGAACCATTTTCAGTGGTGGTGTGAAGTCGGTGTTTGCTGCTGGTTGTTGATGTCAGAGAGTTGGACTCTGGGTAACAGACATGTTAGTAGGGATCAGAAAGATGTGATGGAGGAGTCTCAGTGATGTTTCACCGTAAGACTTGAAACACAAACAAACTTTAATCCAGTGTAAAGTTAAAGTGTAGAAAGTCAGAAGAGTCAGGGTGAGAGTGAGGGAGATAAGTGTTGAGGGTCCAGGCTGAAGACAAACACTCGACCAGGTGAGATACTGTTACATCCCTGACGTATTTTCTAACTGACGAGAGAGATGATGATATCTCATTGTAGGTTTTGTGATTTCAGGACACAGACGCCACAATGAGCTGATGGAAGGCCAGGAAGTTTCAGTGACGCCTGCAACAGGACGTCGTCGGGTACACACACACACACACACACACAGAAAAATATCACCTTAAAGAATCAGTGAAACGTCATGTCCAGACCTGTACTAAAATTTCTCTCTCTTCCCTCCAGCTGTCAACGAGGACATCGCCTCATCCTCTCCACCGGGATCAGCTGTTTGAGCTCAGTTGTTAATGTTTTAATGTTGATTGTTAATGTTTAGTGGTTGGAGGTTGTCTGAGTTTAGTCTGGGGTACCCTGTACATTAACACACACGTAGCTGCTCTCTGTCTACTTCACCAGGTTATGGGTTGGTGCCACCGTTGTATGTTTTTACTGAAGTCTTTTTTTTTTTTTTTTTTTTTTTTTTTTTTTAGATAAGATAGTTAGGACTTGTTTTGTTTATGTTAGACTGAGATGAGTTAGGGCTTGTTTTATTCTATTTATTTCATTTATTTGGCACCAACCCCACAGTCAACCTCCTCCACACTTTGTTTGAGAAATCAAAGGTAAATAAATTTACAACCTTTGATTCACTCACATTGACTCTGTTTCTGGTGATTTATGGTTTCATGTTTTACACATGTAGTATAGTCTCCACATCACATTAGGAATGACTTTAACAGTTAACATGTTTTCAGTTGATCTTAACCTCTGACTTGTGAAGTTCACTTTACAGACCAGTTCATAGATAGTAAATGTCTGATTTAATCACAGAACAAAGCAGGTTGATTGGGGCTTTTTAAAAAGATTATTATTATCTATATTATTGGAATCATTTAGTTCAAGTTCCAAATCAGAATTTGTAAACATGTTTTTCTGAGAGTGGGCGTGGCCTGATGTGACATCTGTCTTCAGTGCAGTTGGGTTGAAACATGTAAACACACGTCTCTTACCTGAAAACGGAGACGCCGCAGTCTAAACTCTTCCCCGTCTGCTTCATATCTGCGCTCAAACTTTTCTCTGAACGAGTTGAAATCCGCGTCAGATTTGTTGATATTGTTCTGAGTCTCTTCACAGGGATCTTGTTGACGAGACAGAGATAAGAATAGTCCACACACTGCGACTGAAAAAGCTGCAAATGGTGTCATTTCAACAAGGAGAATCTGTCAGAAACATGCACTGATTAATAAAAGAAGGAAGTGCAGATGTTTGCAGAACAAGGATGTGGGGCTGAGTTTTAACACATGCGCAGTGATGAAGAGACACTTCCTCAAAAAAGAAAGTAAATGAAAGTAACTGAGGAGGAGCACTTTAATGTCTCCTAATAGTTTCTCATTTGCATTAAAATATAAATGCTGTGTCTATAAAATAAATCAGATTTAATAGCTGTAGTAAATTATTTTATAATTGCAGAGATGTCAGATAGGAAGTAATTGCACAATATTGACACAACTTATCTGTGACATCTGCGAGGTTTCTGATGAAACTAACAGGATGTTCAGGCTCAGATTAGACTCATTACTTATAGATACAACAGGAAACAAGTGGTGACAAGAAACGTTTAGTCAAGTTTTAATTTAAATCAACCAGTTTCATTAGTGTTTCTGACGTTATAGGGTGAAATGTAAATAGCACAACTCTGCAGAGGTCGACCAAATTTTGACACTCATTTGTGTTTAACACACAAGCAAAGAGTTAATTTAGCTCGTTTGTTATACAACCAAACTTGTATCTTGCGAGGTCACAGTGACTTTGACCTTTGACCTCTGACCACCAAAATCAAATCCGTTCCAGTCTGAGCCGATGTTTTTGTGCCAGAAGTAATGAAATTCCCTCCTGTTGTTCTCCAGACATCACACTCACAAGAATAGAAAGGACACGAGGTCACACTGTGCTTGACCTTTGACCGCAAAAATCTAATCAGTCTGAGCTTCGGTCCAACTGAATGTTTGAAACAAATTCACAAGAATGGGATGGACACGGGAACAAAATGCCTCCAGCTATAACTGTTGCCAGTGTGTAGGCAGATTATGATATAGAGAATATTACTTAACTTATCAAAATGATTCACTGATATTTGTTCATATGGGTCAAAGAACTTTTGTACATTGGCTTCCAATGTAATGATATTTTTTGCTGTTAATTATTTGTATTTTTTTTTTTTGTTTAATCTAAAATATAGTTAATATTTAATTAAAAATGCATTTTAAAACTTTAGCCACAAAATATTTTTTGTTAGTTTAAATGAATGTTTAAAAACTATTTAGAAATATTTTTTAATATAATAAATTTCAGAAATTAAATATTATAAATTCAAGTTTTATGTAAAAAATATTGTATATTTTTATTCCAAATGTAAATACTATAATGGATATACACCTGCATGGATATTTTTTTATCTATTTCATTTAAAATGAAATAAATTTAAATTTGAAAAGAGGAAATGTCAGATCGGTGTGTGGGACAGGCGCTCTGCTGCCGCTCACATTGTACAATAACATTGCAGTAGTTGCTCTCAGGCACAGTAGCAGCTGCAAAGCATTTTTTTTCCAGCCTGTACTTTGTCAGGACCTGCCAACCAGTCAGTACACTGGGAGGAAAACTAGGCTACTCTTGTGCTTTTTGGAGTGGCATCTGATCCTGCCTTCATCATAACCAAAGCTCTTAACGTGCCGTGTAACGTGCCAGAGGAAATGTCAGACCCAACAGGGGAACTCACGAGCAAGCCGTTCGCGGCCCAGTTGTCCAATGTTTACCTCAGCATCTTGGCACTGTTCTGCTTTAAGCTCTTTGTTAAGATTTCTCTTAACTTGCTGACATACTTCTACATTGTCCGTGGGAACCGTAAAGAGGCTGCCAGGATATCAGCAGAGTTCTATGATTATGGTCAACAACACAGTGAGTACTTGGAGAAATCCATGATCGCCTTAGAGAGAGAGTTGTTTTTCTGTGTGAGGTGCTTTCTTTGTTCCAACTAACTGCACCGTTTGAGGCGTCTATATTAGAGAATTTAAGGTAAAATCACTGGAACGTGTAACTGCAATGCAAATGTGTTTACACTAAACAACAAGGAGCATGTTTGACCTCAGGCACATAAGGTCATAGATCGAAAAAATTAATATTGTTTCCTATAACATCAAGCAGATCTACTCCCACACACACAGACACACATACATACGCATGCACTCACAATTTCCGTGTTTACAAATGAGCTATAAATAATGCATTGCTAATCCAGTGAGTATAAGAGCCATTAATTGTATTCACATTAATACATTCTGTAGATATGAGTGATAGCCTACTTTCCTTTCATTAGCTTAATAGCTACTTATAAACCCTACATTTAATATTAAACGAAGACACTGTGGGCTGGCAGCTCTTTTTCCTCTAATGTATTAATAGAACACAGTCATGATACCCCCCCCTCCCTCCACCACCACCACCACCACCACCATGGCTCCTCTCCTCTCTCACATCCCCCCACCCACCCCCCCATCCTGCCCTAGTTTCCATTCCCAGCAATGCAGAGTGCACCCTTTCACACTCAGAAAGCAACCAAAACAACACGCCGCATTCTCAGGGAACAGGCGGCTGGAAGGCACATTCTGGGGGAAGAGAGACGACGACAACATAATCTGCAGCTATCATTCGAGGGAATGTTTAATTTAAAGTGGACCCACTCCACGGAATACTAATTAGCCAGTCTTAGGGTATTAGACACGGTCCTGTAGACATGGTCTTCCTTGCTCTTAGAAATCCGTTTGATGACTCTAGCTGCTCCTCTATACTCGTATTACAAATTAATGTCAGTCAAGGAAAATAGGCTACATGAATAAAATAGTTTAGATTTAATGGAAAAAAATTTGATTGATTATTATCTATGAATTATTATTAAAATGGAGGAGGAGCACAATGATGATAGGAACGTGTGGAACGCGCAGGCTGTGATCCTGGACATCGACTCAGGTGTGCGCTTTCGCCAAATTTAGATCAGAAACGCCCGCGGCCAATCTGTCAACTTTGTATTAATTTGTCGTGTGAACGAGTGAACGGACCGTGTGTGAATGTGCCGAGTTTAACGTGTCAGGACTTTTCAAGCACCGTTAGTCACATAATAATACGCTGCCTGCTGCATTAACTCTTTTAAGATGAAGGGTAAAAAAATGAATTTGATAAATTTATCATGAGGACCGAGAGTTGGTGGTTGGGATTTCATTAAGCAATAAAGGAAATGTGATATTAGAAATGGTAATAAATAAATTGAGATTTGGAGACATAAAATTGCACTTTTATATTCAGTTAATAGTAAATAGTATTTGACCATCTGCAGGTGATTAATGAATGAAATATTTTCTGATAATATCTATGTACAAGTCCAGAAATGTGCATCTGTATGTAACTTAATATAAATAATAATAATCGATAGAAGCAGTGAGTTTTGTATTGTTGTCCACAGGATCGTGGGCAGACCGCTCTCCCCTCCATGATGCAGCCAGTCAGGGACGCCTCCTCGCCCTGAGGACCCTCATTTTACAGGTGAACAGAACACAATCCCTGGAGACTCATGTGCATCCCTCTAATCTGCACACATGGGGTTTGTCCCTTGTACAATTACATTTGGTCCAGTACCTTTGTAGATTACCAGTCAAGATACTGAGATAGAGAATAGTTATTTAAAAAAAAAAAAAAGGAAAAAAGAAAAACATCTTTTCACAGCTGATTTATTTAATTTGTCTTTCTGGACCATTTTCTTTTTTTCCAACTAAATCTGGACATTTCTATACCAACAACATCTACATTCCCCAGAGTGAGAGTCTGACTGGGAATGAATTCAAATCACAGCCTCCTCTTTAACATGCATTTTCTGCTGCTCACAGATGGAAGACTGTGCTACAAGAGAACAGACCATTTCAGCTACAAAAGCCTGCGACGTCTTGTTCTTTGTGTGTTCTTTCAATATCATTACAGTGTTTTAACATGGTGATTCATTAGCTCTTTACCAGACTTTTATCGAATCGGCACTTTAATTAGCGAGCTCATTAATCCCCATTGTAGAAATGTGACTGAGGGTAAACGTAGTTTGTCAATTTACTGACAACCGTAACTGAACAATCTTTTTGTAATTTCTAGAATTCACCAACAGAGGCTGACAAAGGTCATGTTTTACTCACTGCACAGGGTCACAATGTGAATGTTCTGACCATAGACCATGTGACGCCGCTTCATGAAGCCTGTCTCGGAGACCACGTCGCCTGTGCCCGCGCTCTCATTGACGCAGGAGCAAATGTAAGTCACATACCGGCCTTATGACTCTTTAATGTTGCCATACTGCACGGGTCAAATGTAATTTCCGTGGTTAGGGGAAAAAAATCTGGGTGGGGGCAAATGAGCAATGCATAGCTCTCCATCTACAGTCACTGTAGAGCTATTAAGTTTTTTACTCCCCTTCAACTGTTCCCCCGGGCTGTTGCTATTAGTCAACTTGCGTCGTTAAACAAGGTCTAAAAATAACAATAAAAAGAAAATGTGTTTACAGGTCAATGCTTCTACAATTGATGGAGTCACCCCTCTGTTCAACGCCTGTACAGTGGGCAGCGTGGCATGCACTGAAATTCTTTTAGAAAATGGAGCAAAACCCCAGAGTGTTGTGTACCATCCTTCACCCATCCATGAAGCTACCAGCAAAGGTATATCATGACAGTTTTCTGTTGACCTTTAAATATAGTCTAAGTTGAAAGTTAGCAGCAACAGAAGTAAGTTCAGGGTCAAACCAGTTAATTAAATTCAGTTTTTAATCCTACGTTTGCTGCTGATATTGAATATTAACTAATCTATCATCCTAACCACTGACAACGTGTCTGTCAGCCTGTGTCTGTGTCCTCTGCTGCAACATAAAGCTCTTTTTAACAAAACACTGTCAGTGTGAAGAACAGCTTCAAAAGTAAATCCCAACATGACCCGAGTGGACAGCTTGGAGAATTATCTCGCACTGTCACTTACTGATTACTGTCTTCACGCTCCATTACGTCCAGGTCATTACGGTTGTGTGGAGGCTTTGGTGACTTGGGGGGCAGATGTGGACATGGACATTCCTCACCTGGGCACGGCGCTCTATACAGCCTGTGTCTGCCAAGAGCTGGAGTGCGCCAGGAAACTCCTGAGGGAAGGTCAGCTCACAGCACAGTGTGGATCTTTACATCTCCATACGGACGAGCACATGTCCTCAGTGAACACACACACAGGAAGGTTGATTACACACTGATGGGGAAATAAACACACAAACACCCACTCAATAAAGGTATCTGTATCATTAAGGCGCTGGTATTCTAAGCAGTGGGTGTTTTTTTTCTTTTTTTCTAAACAGAATTGAATCATAATGAGGCAACATTTGAGCACTGAGCGGCACAGCAATCACATGTAGCCCACAGCTGACTGATCACATTTTCGAGCTATTTGTATGCCCATGTTGCCTGCTACCTTTGATTGAGAATAACAAGTTCACATCAATTCTCACAGGGCTGTTGAAAGTCATTTCTGGGAAATGTAGGAAGTTATTAGGTGCACAAGGGCAACTGAGTGAAGGCAAGAGAATAAACAACATAAACAAGAAAAACACAGCGCTGGATTACAGGGAACAGAACATATTAATGATACTTGACAGCACAAGTATCTGAAATGAATAATGAATTTGTCACTGATGTAGGTGCCAATGTGCAGAAAGGCAAATCCCTGGATTCACCTCTACATGCAGCTGCAGAGAAAGACTGCACAGCCGTAGTGAAGCTGCTGCTTGACTTTGGTGCAGACATTAACGCCAGGAATACAGAGTTTCAGAGGCCAGTGGAAGTGGCTCCACCCAGCAGTCTAACAGAAGGATTCCTGCTGCTTTACGAAGGTACATGTCGACTCTACGCAGCCCCAAATTGTGTAATTTGGCTTCACTGAAAAAGTTTAGGATTATATATGTTCCTTTTTATCTGAGCTAATGGGTTTTTGGAAGTAGCCTAAGCACTAATCCTATAACCATCCATCCTAAATGATTTTTCATTGTCTCCGTTCCACAGCGACACCGCGGCTGCTGAGCCAGCTGTGTCGTCACTGCATCAGGAACCACGTCGGCCGCGACAGACTCCACCTTCTCTCTCACCTTCCCCTGCCGAGCAGACTCAGGAGCTACCTGCAGTACCAATGACAGACAGAGCAGCAACAATAACAGCACTGTCTGTTTAAATAGGACTTGTAGAAAGTCTCCTTTGCCGCAAACGGCACATCAACTCCATGAACTTCCCACCTTTAATTTTAGCTGCCACTCACTGCAGTAAGAGCAATTAAGTGAAATTAGTCACAGAGCAGCCACTGAGTAGCTGACACCACCAATCTGTGCTGAGCTGGCCTGCGTCCATGTGTGGACCTGGATGAATGTCAGACAGGAAACTACTCAAACCAGCCTGCAGGCTTCGACTACCCTGGATGAATTAGGATAAAAATATATATACAACACATTTTGTTATTTTATTTCAGATTTGCAGTGTTTAGAAAAAGTATTATTGTGAAAGAGTGAAAAGAATATAATGTCTCATAAATACACTATGTATATTTGAATGTGAACCTAATGCATTGCACTCTTGTAGATAATTAAAATTTGTTTTGAAACATGGTGCATCTGTAAAAATCTTTATTAGCTCTGTGTTTGATGTAAAGCTACAGTAGGATAATAAGTTGAAGCTGTGATTACTGAGCACTGACAACTGGAGGAGGTTGACCTTAATGGATAAACTCAGATGGAAAGTATGAGTGGGCGGAGCACAAAGTCTTTGTTTCTGTTTCTGATACGTTATATAACCGTGTCCTAATGTTCCTGAGAAAATATGGACAAAAATATAACAGAAATATTATTGAAATTACATTGAGATTAATATATTATAATAATTACATTACATAATTTCATATTTTTATGGTTATTTTATTATTGTTGATGTTTCATTCTGCTCCTGAGATTATTTGCTAAATAATCACAGGAATAAAGTAGAATATATATATATATAAAATTTATTTTTTATATTTAAATTATTTTTTATATTATAATTATATTATTTTCTTATATATTTTTAATATTTATACATTCTATAATATTTCTTAGTTTACATCCACTATTTTATTTTATTTTTTTGTTTTAAATGCGCCTTTTGACCCATAAACATAAATAAAAATAAAAATATTTGTAAAGTATAAGTACACATCGAAACAAATTAGCGTTTCGACAGATAAGAGCTCGGCCCCGCCTGGTGGCGCCGCCAGGGGGCAGTAGAGCGTCATGTCTGTGTTTGCGCTGCCATGACACCAGAACAAAAGAAGTGTGTCGTTGCCATGGAGATGTAAACAACAATAACTTTAAAAAAAAAAAAGAAGAGCAGCGCGTCAACTACGACCCGTCGCGGCTCGTTAATTAACTTCGATGAAACTTAGACGAGTAAATTAAAACGTAACGTGTTGATGTGACAGAAAACAAATTTAATCATGTTTTATCCTCAGTGTCTCCACAGAAATAGTTTACAAAGAGAGGTCGTCAAGTGGCTGCAGAGCCTCGACTTGTCGTTTTATCCAAACAATGTACGAAGGTAAACAAGTCTGTTATTATTTATGAGACTTTTAATATATTATGTGTATTATAAATGCTGTTAATGTAGGTTTTTGTTGCTTCTTTATTGGTTATCTAAATGTTAATGTTTGGAAACAATTGAAATCCAATTTGCAGTTAAAACAAAGGTGATGATATTAAATGTTTTTAAAAGAAAATCACATCAGTGGTTTTAATTGAGAGTTTCTTCATATGAAATGATTCTTCAGTATTTAACAGAAGCAGATACAGAAAACAGACTCAGACTGAAATTAAATAGAAACATAAAACGAATTATCATCTTTGCAACAAAAGCCCACGTGTCTGTGTAAGATTGATTAAAAAAAAAAAATAAAATAACGTCAATAAATATACAATGACAAGAAATACAGAAAACAAAATGCTTCTCGACGCCGCCAAGACAGCACATTGTTCAAAGTGGTTGAATAAATTTCCTCAGCCTGTGTCTCTGCTGCTTCTTATTTCCAGAGATTTTTCCAGCGGTTACCTTGTGGCAGAGATATTTTCTCGTTATTACCCCCAAGACTTTCCAAAGCATTCGTATGACAAAGGGACGTCACTTTGTGCCAAGCAGAAGAACTGGAGCCGCATCGAGCGGGTTAGTAAGAGGAAGGAAAACATCCCCAACATGATAATGAGGGAGGAAGAAGTAAATATGTCATTTTTTATTCACTTCAGTTCAGTTGGCGAAGGCTTTAAATGAACTTTACTTTTTAATGTTCTCTTCTCAGATACAAACAAATAAATTCACTTTAAAAAACTCTACTTACTGAAAATTTTTTTTTTCTTTATTTTTATTTTTTGTCTCAGTCTTTACAGCAGCACGGTTTGTACCTGATGAAAGATCTCGTGGAAGGAACCGTTCACTGTAAACCAGGAGCAGCTGAGCTGTTGGTGCAGGAGGTTTATACTATTTTAACTAACAGGAGGTGAGAGATGATCAATCAGAAGTGAATCAGGAGTTTATATAACACATTAACACTTGTTGTCTCAGCTTCTATAACGTACACAATGTTGTTGTTTTTTTTTATTAATATTGACACAAAGTTTCCTGATGTTGTTACAACCACCTCCGGTCTCTACTATTATCTGGTGGTTTAAAATCAAACATAAAATAAACATTGTGTTTGTTATTGTTATCTGAGGTTACATCTAGGTTCAATAATAACTGATGATGAATTCACAACAGCTGATGAACATCTGGGAAATGTTTTACATGTAACTACACAAAGACTTATATAAGTGTAACCTTGCTGTATTACTTTCCCAGGGTTTTGATGTTACTGTCAGTTCATATTAATGTTTCTTGAGAGATCTGGGACGCTGTACAACAGCAGCTCACACAGGAAATGAAAGGATGTCGATACCGGACGATGACTAGAAGTTATTTTAATACCGTTACGCTTCACTAACTGGAACCTCATTAAACTGCAGAAGGATCCCAGACTATTAAAAACAGATTCCTGTGTATGATTCTAATCTTTATGAGTCTTTCTTTTCAGCATCAGAGATGTGAAGGAAACACAGTCAGACTTCACTGACCAACAGTACCAGGATCTGCTGCCCGGCCTGGCTCGTTCCACGGCCTCTCAAGCCATCAAGAACAACCTGAGGATAACGGAGATCATGGCTAAACCTGACATCTGCACCAACCAGAGGAAGGCAGAGGTCATCCTCCACAGACACCTGGAGCACAAAGCTGCAGAGAAAGTTCACAACCCCGGTGAGTCAACGTTGTCTAGTAAATGCGTGATGCTGTCGGAGCCGTTTCTGCTCTAATAACAGTTTGTTACTTTCACGGTGAAAGTGATGCAATAGTTGTAAACATAAATCACTTGGACTAACAGAGGCTGACACATTATCGCTGAGAATTAAAGGAGAATATGTGGTGAGATATAAAAGTTTCATGATCTACACAGTGGCAGAGACATTTTATACTTCAGAAGACATATTTCACTTTATGTGACATATTTTTGACAATGCCTTTGCTTGGATGACAGCAGAGCGTTTTAAAGCGAAGCCTAATCTGGGTCATCTGGCAGCCAAAAATCTTTTGCCATCCAGCCAGGATGATGAGTGTTTTGGCAGCCCTTCATCTGGAGGCACCGCGTTAAGTAAGTGTCAAGTCTCATATTCTGTCTGAACCAGCATCAGCAGAGAATACGAATACGCTCTGATGACGACAGCGCTCATCGAGGTCGAAGTGGATTTTAATGTTTTAAGCAAACGATGACAGTTGAAATACAGAGAGCACATTTAGTTAAATCATACTGTATCATCTCTGAAGCTTCAGCTGTTCTACTAAACCTCAGTTTCTTACTTAAACTCCCTTTAACACAAATAACATAAATGTCATGTGGCTCATTGTTTCAGAGGAAAAAACATAAAAAGTAACATTTTACTCCTCAGAGGTAGTCTGCCATTTAAAAGCCGTATAATAATAATAATCATAGTGTAAATTATTAAAGTTAGTGTGTTTTGTTTCTTCTTCCACTGCTGCCAAATAACCAGCACACAGAATATAATTGATTTATTGGAGTAAATGTAACCGCAGCTGCACTTGCAAAACTATTTCTTCTGCTCTGCTGTTTTAGAGTCGTGCTCCTCGTCGACAGGGAGTGGAGCTGTTGTTTCGTTTAAGGAGGTAAAAGTGCGTCAGCCTGTCAAACGCCGTCTGGTCAACTATTAAAAACCAACTGGATGGAGATCTGTGCTTGAACATTTTATCGTCTGTGTCAGTCCATGTGTTGACGTGGTTCCACTGTGAATTCGTTCATTTCATTCATTTGTTTTGAAGGGAACATTACGTCATTGTTGTGGTTTATGTAATGATACAGTGTCTCTGCCATCGTGTTTGGACGGTGTCTCGTTTGAACCAGTAGGTGGCAGCTCAGAGCCACAGAAGAGATGTTCTCAATGATTTTTGCTGAAGGTGTATCATTGACAAAAACGAGGGAATAAACAGTTTATGCAGCAAAACACTGAGCGGCTTTACTGCTCATCTCTCTCTGTGTGTGTGTGTGTGTGTGTGTGTGTGTGTGTGTGTGTGTTGTCACCTATTACAGAACCTGCATCTTATTCTCACTTTCCACAGTGAGAAATTATTATTACCAGCTTCTCTGTCACATACTGGTAAATTCATACTGTAGCTTATTACTAATATAAAATAATCCTAACAAATTATTCCTAATTTATTTCAGGAATAACCATCACTCTGTGTTGTTTCTTAGTTATTAATGTACTTATATATATATCTGCTTGAATGGATTAGAATCTGTCTCTTACAAAACTAGTTATGAAGAAAAAAAACTTGTTAAAGATAAAGAGGAAAAGCTTCCTGCTGTTTTTATTAAATTTCTATCTGTCCCAAGGGACAGAACATCACACTTCTGTTTTATTAAATATATTACATTTTCTCCTCCAGGTTCAGAATATTTCTGTCTCAAGTCCAATATTAAAAAACAAAAACAAAAACTGTTTTAATTTAAAAAATGGTGCCTAGTTTTATATATATAGTTACTGAACTCACTGATTACTGTGTCAGCATTAATGACGCTACGTGTCCCATCCCATAATTGTGGCAGTTACAGGAAAAAAAACCTTGTTTTTATTTAAATGTACACAACAGAGAAAAATGACGCAATGACCTCATAAATCCTAAAATAAATTGAACTAAATAGGTCAAAAGTGTCTTTGTCTCCTTATCTCTTAAAAGACAATCAATATATGTGTGTAACTGAATGTTTGAATGGATTGTTCAGCAATTCTCATGTTTTTAAACACAAATATTCATCTATTTTAGTTTATATTTTGCTGTTTTGGATCTGGAACTAATTTGTAAATGTGTACAAAAAATAGAAATATGCAAAAAAAAAAAAAAAAAAAGTGTAATATCTAGTTTTATCCTGACTGGAAATGAAGAAGAAGAAAAACTTTGACACTGACACTAATGAAACCAACTGCTTTAACCTTCTGAAAAACCACGATAATTGTACTTCTGAGAATGTGATAAATGTCCATTATAGATGTTTATTATTAAGTCTTTTGTTCTGGTGTTTATGTTTGTCTTGTCAGTAATGATCATTATGTGAAACCACTCAGAATCACTTAGACCGAGATGACTGTGTTGACCCCACATCTCCAGCCACTCATGGATACCCAGCGTACAGTACAATTGAGCTGTGAAGCTCGTGAAAAACGGATGACAGGATGATAAGTGTTTCTGGCTCACTGCCTGGCTTCTCATGTGCTCTAAGAGCCTGGGCTTTCACTGGAGCGATAGGACGACGCTGTGATGATATGATCTTCTCAGCCTAAACAGACTATTAGCCACAGATGACCAGGAGATTTATTCCTGCAGCGGCAATAGACCACGATGTGTCTCTTAAACTGTTGAAAAAGAGTTTGGGGTCAAGCTGCTGATGTTAGACTGTGAATAAAATACTGAAACATATATTTGCTTCAAAAATCAACCTATCAGTGCTGCTTTGAGAGTAAGTGCAGATATCTGACATTTGAAATATTTCCAGCAGCTTCTAATAATAATAATTATAATATCTCACGGTGTGCGTGAGTGAGTGAGTGAGTGAGTGAGTGAAGGCAGCAACGTCCTGTTTCCATGGCAGTCTCTGGCTGGTAAAGCTTCTTTCTCTGCCTCCTTCAGTGGAGCTGTAAAAACCTGACCTCCTTAATCTTTCAGTGTCCCCTGATGTCCCTCAGCTTGACTGGGCGTGAACACACATCAGCACTTAAGATGAAGATAAATGTCGCCTGTTGATTTCTGAGGACGCTGGGTGATGAGCAGCGGGTCATAAAGTGAACTGGTCTACAGGTTACAGGAATCCACTATACAACTAGTGATGATATGTAAATTTACTGTATAATAAAGGAAACAGCCAGAGTCTGGATTTGTCCTTTTTTTACATAATGTGAAATAAATTATTCTGTAAATACTAATAATAATCAGTGGAAATGCTGCTTTACATGAAATCCTGTGGTCGGGGGTTACAGGGTGATGTTTATATTTATTCTCCATCTACACGCCTTCTCCCTCTGAACAATATCTAGGGCCCGGTTGCGATGGCAACAAGCAAGCCCTGACTGGAGAGCAACCAGGAGACATTAATAAGCTTAGTGTGAGCTTCTTTGGCTCCGTCTTTTGGTCATGAGCGGAGGCAGTGGCTGCAGGAATTTTAAAATGCATTTGCATGAATGCATAAAAAAAGAAATAGAAACGTTAGCACATCTATTTAAGATGATAAATATTGCCTCAAACACACACGTTACCTCCTTTGTAACATTTGTAATAAAAGCAGAAGATGTCAAAGACGCCTGAAATGCCCCAAGAAAGTGTTTCACCATCTGCCGTTTGTTTCCAATCAGCATCGCGGTGCCCACAGAGTGAAGGAGGCTGTGGTGGCGAAGATGAGAGGCGGGGGGGGGGCTGCAGCAGCAGCACGGGGAGGAGGAGGGGTCAGCACGTAGACAGGAACACGACCGGGCACGAGGGAGGGGGCAGATTGTGAGGCTTTGTAAGCTAAGGACTCCCCTGGAAAAAAAAAAAATCCCTCCCCCCCATTGCCCCACAGCAAATCTCCCACCTCTATTAACAAAAGCCACAGTGAGCTGGTGTGTGTGGCCGTGTTATCCAGGCCAAGGGTGGGGCACTTTGTGTGTCCCTGTGTTGGCATGAAAACAAACACATGAAAGTCACATGTGCATGTCAGACTGTGACGTTTATATGTATTTATACTGCTGTTATACATTTACATATTCTGTTTTTAGTTATAATTTATTGTGACCAACAAACTGAAGGGCCTCATTTTCATATCCCAAGAGACTAAAGATAATTAAGCAACAATTAGTCTTTTTGTTTGAGGCTCACATATAAACAATACCACAACAACACAATATGAAAACATTAGACTGAAACACAACAGTCATCACTTGATTACTGCTGTTTACAGTGTAATTATTTATTAAAAAGAAAAACTCAAAATACTCTTTACTGTTTGTGATGTTCAATCCAAAATAATAATAATAAAAAAACTCCAACGTTCTCCCTGAAGAAGAATGAGCAAACCTGCTACAATTAGACTCACAATAGAAAGTCCAGTAGCAACAGGAAGTTACGTTAAAGTAAAAATACAACATAAGACAAAGAAGAAATGTCTTTCAGGTCAAAAGCGAGAACAGGAAATGCCTTTTACTCTGCAAAACATTTATTCTATTCAGTTCTGACAACAGCACACACTGAGGTGGTCACATCACAATACTATTATTAAGTGAAATGACTCATTAGACACTGAATAAAAGTGAATATTTGACACCTTTTAAATGTTCAAAGTGTGAATTCTTTGCTTCAGGCTTTTCCATGTTTACTAGTATTTTAGTTCGTTTGAGTATAATTTCACAAAATGTCATTCAAAACGACAGGAAACTACAAATTAAAAGGAAATGATCAAGATGTTAAATTTGTACACAGAGACTCATATGGATGAACAGGACCAGTTTGTAGGGTTTATGAGGAGCTATCAGCAGAAATGGAATATAATTCACAATCACCTGAATTTAAGAATAATTTGTGTTTTTGTTCTTAGGATCGTTAGAGTTGTTTATATTTCTAGAAGGAACAGATCCTCCTCCACAGACTGGTCTTTGGTGTTGTTATGTTACCTGGAGTCCAGGTGAGTTTCTCACCCCTTGGAGGGGAGGAGGGTAAGAGGAGGGGTCTGTTGCTAGTTGCAATCTACAAACTCACCAAGGATTTCACTACATCTTGCACACTGAACAAATGAAATGAAAGTTATTTCTATAATTTACTACTCTATGTTTTCTACTTTGAAAGAAAGATTGGAAGCATTTGCTTCTAGTCTCTTACATTGTTACTGTGAGGTAATATTATGTAAACTCAAAAATACTGTTACACAATATGACCACAATCTATTACGGGTGAACTGCTGCAGCGAAGCAAACAGATACAACACAACAAGTAGAGTCTAACTTAAACCATCAAACAGAACAACAAACCTACAGTATGATCCCTCTAAACTACAGTACAGTCCCTCTAACCATCCATTAGCATGGCTAAGCTAATAAAAAAGCTAAGCTGTTAAATTGAACTAAAGAGACGACCGTGTGGTTGAACCGTCTGCTACACAAGGCTAATTAAATATGTTACATTAAGCAATGGAACATTAATAAATCATAACATTTATATATTAATAAATCATTACATTCATTCTCAAACATTAAGACGATGACTATAAACAAGATGCGATGGCATCTGTCACACGTCTATGAATCACTGAAGAGTTAATGTCAGACGACTTCCTCATGACCTCATTTGACACTTTTGTGTTTGTCCTGATCTCTTCACCTCCAGTGCACTCATCATTCATCCCTGCATTGTTTACAGTCTATTTTAGTTCATGTGTTAAGTTGTATCATTCTCAGAGCTCTTTACTTTCTTCCTCTTCAACTGTTTTCTACTTCTGTGCTGCACCAGAAGCTTCATTTCCCCACAGGGATCATTAAAGTTTTATCTAATCCACCTGTCCGATCATCCATCCATTCACCCATCTGCCTGCACTTTGCGCAAGTCGAGTCACATTTTATTTATGCAGCTCATTTCATCGTGTAGCGGATTAATGTACCTCAGTGATCCTCCAATTAGTCCTCAATGCCCCCTATCTGTTTCTATCAGCCCATTATCTTTATTCCATGTATTTATTCTGCCTTGGTCTTTATTGGTGAAGGTTTTGGCCAAGTCCAGACACGTGTTTCAAACCGTAAACCACTGACACATTTTCCAGTCTGTATTATGGTCTTAGTGTCACTGCTTCTGCTCAACTTCTCTACTCACTTCTACAATTTTCTGCATGACACAATTTCAAAGTGAAATGTAACAGTAGTCTTCCTGCACGGTGCAGAAATAGTCACAACAGCCACCAAAATGTCAGTGTTTTGGGGGAATTTAAAGGAGAAAAACACAGAAAAATCAACTTCAAAACTATATATTAATTCTGAAGTTTAGGTTTTAAATTCTCTAAAAGTGGACAACAACTCTCTCATGCAGTATCTGTCAACACATACTGTTTACATTTACATGATAAGAATCCAGTGACACCTCCTTGGTGATCGTATAATTGAATCTGTATGACTAATAAGATTAGGAGAATCCCATTTTGAAATCAGATGTCTCCCCTCCTTTTATTTAAGGAAAGGTTCAGTTAATGCAGTAGAGCCGTTGCCGCGGGGGCTTCAGGTTTATACCATTCTGTCTGAGAGCGGGGGGGTGTTCAGGGTGGGCAGCGTGAGGACGAGGAGCACGTTCACAATCACCCCCTACCTCAAGACGACACAGTCGGGAGGTCTGGATTCACTGCTCAGTGTAAACTCCACCGCTGCCGTCACTGTGTCAATCCCATATTTTTCACACACCTGTCTTTTTAAACTGCACCCCTATTTGTCACACATGCGCTTTCCTTCCATCCATAGAGACCACCCTCTGTTCCATACAGCCCCCCTACTCCCCTCTTCCTCCTCCTCCTCCTCCTTCTCCTCCACCTCCTCCTCCTCCACCAGGGACTGGGGAGGTTTTCAGCACTTGCCACAGCCGCTCGCTATGGACAGCACCACAAAGACTCAGTGATCTCTCACATCACCCAGACGCTTGACAGAAACCACAGCTGACAGGCAATCTCAGCGTTCAGTAGGGACACCTAGAGAGAGCCGAGACGTGGGAGCAAGAGAAAGAGAAAGAAAGCAGAAGTGCTTTGTGGACTAACCCCTTAAATAGAAATAAGGTTTTGAACCTGCAGCCCAAACAGGCATTTTCTTTCACAAATATCTTGTTGTTCTAAAACAGTATCAACACAATGGAAGAAGACATGGATGAGGGGCAGACCCAGAAAGGTAAGAAAGTATTTTTTTTTTGCCTGTTTGATTAGGTCTTCTTAAATATATCTGACACAGTGTGTCAACGGTGCCTCTGCAGAGACAAATGCACAAATGTTAGTCTTTCTCTTCCTGAATAGGAGAGCAGCTGTTTGTGGTAATTCCTTTGTCCATTGAGTACAAGCACTCCAGTGAAGAGTGCACGTCTCTCTCTCTCTCTCTCTCTCTCTCTCTGTGTGTGTGTGTGTGTGTGTGTGCTGTCTGGGTTAGTCAGAGGGGTGTGAACTGCTTCAGCGAGGGCTGGACCGTCTTTGTTTGTGTTATAAGGTTTTCATGCTTGTCACAATGGCTGAGAGAAAAACATGAAAATTGAAGAACCAAACCGAGCTGCTACTCTTGTTTACCCATCAGTTCTCAGCTTCGCTCCTTTTTGTCCACAGACTCAGGATCTTTGCCACATTTAGTGAAGAACTGATGCAGGAGCAGGAGGGTTTCTTTGGCTCCTGTTTGCTTTGTGCAAAGTGGAATTGCTATTTATATTTCACACACCACCACCACCTTTTCTCTGCATGAATGATTCAGTGTACAGCGGGGAGTGTTTTTTTTTTTTTTTTTTTTGTTTGTCCACTAGTGGACTGTTATTTCTGAAACCATCCAAATATGACACAAGCAGAGACAAATAGGATGCTGTTGTCACGTAGAAAACACATTTGCTCCACCTCGTCTCCCTCCCTTCTCAGATTTACCTCTTGTGACAGGCATGGGCTTCACATGTTTGTGTTTCTCTTCTCCACCCTGCAGCCTGGAGATGCTCACTGGCACACACACATAAGCTCAAACAGTTGCCATGGCAGTGGCCAAGTGTAGTCATTACCTATTCTCTCTTCTTCTCCCACTTCTGCTGATGACATTTCAGTAGCACAGGAATAGTTTGTGAGTGTGGGAAGAGAAGAGACAGAAAGAGATACAGAGTCCAACACAGAGAAGTTAAGTGGGAGTGAAAGGAAGAGAGATTCAGTGTAACAGAGAGGACATGTACATGAGGCCTCATCATCTATCATAGAGGGACGATAACAGCTCAATCAGTAGCTACAGGGAGATTGTTTTGCTCCTTGTTGATTAAAAGGTGATGGTCACATGACAAGTTTCACTGAGACCTTCACTGATTTTGATCTAACACCTCCTGGTCGCCATTACTAGGTGTGTTCACAAGCATTACTGTTCAGAAAGCAGAGTGTGTCATCTTTGGCTACTAACACACATGTTCATCCAACTGAAAAATGCAGCCATGCAAGCTGTGCATACATTTCTGTATACAACATCTATTTATATGGTTGGAGAGTGGGTTTCTAAAGACCCTGTAATTACCTTATGTGCATTGATGTTTCCAGCTCAGTTAGACTATAATTTGTCACACAAGCAAAATCTTAAAGGATGCATTGATTTTATTTTTTGTTTTTGTTTGTTTTTTTTTCAAATGCAGAGTTCACATTGTGTAAAAAATTAACATGATATACATGTTTTTTTTTTTTGTTGTTGTTGGTTACAAAGAAAGATTAAAGCTTAAAAGTCAAGTAGAGAATGTGGTTCAGGATCAAATATGAGCAGAAAAAAAATCTGTCCCCACTTCTTGTTGTTTACAGTTGACATTTACAGCGAAGCACCACTGTAAACGCTGACACATTTCAAAAAGAGCTGGGTGACATAAAGTAAATGACCAACCTGTTACTTAAGAAGCTGACATTCAGACTGGACCTGATCCCTGGCAGGTACATACAGCCTCTTACACCCTACGGCCTCCATGATGACACCTTCATGAATCACTGCCCCCTTGTGAGTAAAAAATAGATTTTTGATGAGAACTCTCCAGTTTATTGTTGGATAAACCATTAGTGTTGGATTGTGACAAGTGTGTAATGTGTGAGAAATTAATAACTGGACAGTGAAAGTTGAAGCGATCAAAACATCATTTTGTTGAGGTCTAGACACAGTGAGAGGCAGAGTCGACTTCTAACAAGTTGTGTTTTAAAAGGTTAATCTGGCAGCTCCCTAAACTATACTGTTATAATATGAACAAGCTCCAATGAGATCATGAGTCTATATTTCAGATTTACTGGTTGATCAGGTGCAACAGTTAAGACAGATATGTTGAATAAGGTAGAGGCTCACTGGTCACCTAACTTTGTGAATCTTCTGTCAAATGACTAGAAAAGTCGACAGCTTCTTGTTATGGATGATAACAGATGATTGATGTAATTGCTCTGATGAAGTGTGATGAGCATTAAAGCAGACCTGTCAAGTTTCTCTCCATGTCACTTTCGTTTCATGTCTATCATTTTTTTTCTCTAAAATCTACGACAGTTAGCATCATTACTCTTCCTCAGATCTATAGTTCACACTGCTGCAACTATAACTGAACTTTACGAGTGAGAAAATAAAACTGATAAAGTCCAACAATGATTCCTGCTGCTGTAAAGCTGCAGTCCATCAAACATCAAGTCAGAGGGAGAGTTAACACACTGAAACGCTTACGACATTCAAGAAAACATTGCTCAAAGCAAAACCTCTTTAAAACACAAACGTGCTAACAATATTTCTGTGCAGCTGTAACATCTTTTTAAAGCTTATGAATGTCATGCAACATTGTTCTCATGAGATCAACTGTTTTATGAGCCATTAAATGTCAGCTGCGTCCTATCTTTACTTTCTATCACAAATTTATGACATTCTTAAAAGCACAATTCAGTTTTATTTTTTCTACCAACATCAACCGAGGGAAGAGCAAACTGCACATGAGTAGGTGCTTCCACCTCAGAAGAGGTGTAGGTGTCAATGAGTGCACTCACAGCACGCTAATGCCCTTCTGTCTTCCTTTTCTGAGGCTGCAAATCTCTGATTATGAGTCACACACACCAGGTGGGCACTGCTCACTTCAGCTGCTAGCCAAGTAAAGCAGCGTACTCTATGTACCCAGAGGGGCCATCAGCACCGGGGTGCAACCCAACAGCCCCGTGGTTGATCATGATTGAATGAATAAAGTTTAGCCACAGTGTTGCTAAAACTCTTCAAGAATAAACTGGATATTCTGGTAATAGTTTACACCGGTTCAGTTAATTGACACTGAATGGAAAAACTGAGAAAGGCACACCTGTTAGCTTTTCCTGAGCCAAGAACCAACTCTGCACGGCACCGGTTGTCCTTCTGCTTCATCACTTTGATCACGCTACTAAACTTGGCAAAGCTGTTGAATGTTGAGAATCTCATTTACTTTATTTGTTAATATTTGTAAAAAAAAAAAAAAAAAAAAAAAAAACTATTATTTTTTGTTAAATGGGAGGAGGTGAACACAGCAGACAAGTTTGCTGTATTTTTATTGGCTGACAGTTTCATGTATTTTGAATTTACTGCTGCAGCAATAATGTTAAGATGGAGGAAGTTGCTTTGAGTAAAAGATATATACCTAATATACCTGTGTGCCAATATATATGACCACAACTGACAATATTTATTATTATCATTATCATTGCAGATTAGACTTTCCTGTTGTCTTTAAGAGTTTCCAAGACTGATGAATTAAACACATAAACATATCAATGGAGAGTTTTTGTGCCAAGTTGATCTCAGAGTATCAGAGAGAGAGAGCGAGCTCTGATCATGCAACACAACCTTCTCTCTTTCCCTTGTCTCTCCTCCCATCTCTTTCTCATTGTTCTAAATCCTGATTTGAACGAGCGAAGTCAGGGGAGTTCCTCCAATTGTCCTTTGTTGGGGCTAAAACTGGACAAGTACTGAGAGTTTTCCTCATTGTTCCCACAGGAAGAGACTCACAGGTATAGATTTTGAAGATTAGAGACAGCAGGTGTTCACTTTATAATGATGCACTTTGAAACCATTCCTGAAGATCTCCACTGGGTCTTTGTAATGATGATGATGAATATGAGTGCTGCCATGGTTGTTCGGCACTTGTTGTTTCAATGTTTAGGTTCATTTCAGAGACGCTGAGACTTTCAAACCAAAGTTAAAGTTGTTATCATAGCTGTGACTTAAATCTTCACAGTCCTCACTTTTGGCTGTTCATCAATTCTTAATTTTGGGTCCATTTCACCCTGAGGAAGTATCATCCACCCAGTTCAAGTCTTCATATTGTGAGTGAAAGTACAGAGCTGTTTTTTTGACATTTGCCCCTCAGTTCCTGGAGTGAACTTGGCACCAACAAAAGACACGTCTCCTCCTCAGCGGTCACAGTTAGATTCAGACTCGTCCATCTCTCAGAGAGAGAAATAGAGGAAATCAGCGCTGGAGCTTTTGGACCTGGCCTGTAACGTCCTCGTTGCCCAGAGGGGTTATCTGTGTAATGTGTCTCATTCACTATTGTCCCACTGAATTTGTTGATGTACAGTAAGTGGGTCACGGTCTATTCGCAGATTTTGCGCTGCGGTTGACATGGCAACCATAGTGGTTGATTAAACATGCGCAGAGGAGCTGAAACAAAAAACCTTGCTAGCTTCAGGGACAGTGGGTGAGGGGGGGGGGGGTTCACATTAAATATAGGAAAGCAACGAGACATGTATACGCCCATTACTCTCCTGCTGACACAGGCGCACCATCCCCCTGCTGAGCCCCCCCCAGCCTCCCTCCTTCCCTCCCTTTCTCTCCAGGACCAGGCTCGTTGCCACCCCACCCCCATACAAACTCCTCTGCTAACAAGGAACTAATAACTGCTAGATGAACGCACAAATATTGAGTCTGATTGGATGTTGTCTGGTAGAAGTGAAGTCAATACGCACCAGACGTAAAATGAGATTATTATTCTATTTTATTTAATCTGGTTCGTGTCCTCGTCTGGTTCTCTGGCTCTGCAGCTTATTAATCTTCTCAGTGGCTATAACCAACATTCATATATGATGGTTTTAATTAAAGATGTGTCAGTCATGATTCAGTTGTTACAGACCAATATCATCTTTAAAGAGCAATAACTAGAATCAACACAGTATAATCTGAGTGTATGATAATGTATTTTAAATGACATATAATTCAATCAAAGTAGCAACAATATAAATACTCTTTGAGATCTTTATGAAATGTTTCTCATTACATCATAATGGGTTTATTAAGACTTGTAGAAGATCTATTTTAAAAGTCTAAAACCACATGTGACTCATAAAGACCAGATTCACTCTAGAGCAAATCTCTCTCTGGAGAGGCAGGAGTCTAAAACTTCTATTTTACCAACATTTGTTCTGTTTTATTTATAATTCAAGCAGTTAAAGTCCAGTCAATAACTTTAAATGGTACAAAGGTCAGCAATAATCTGCCTGAGGTTAAGAAAGTTAATAGAAAATAAGCATTTTCATGGGATTAAGTCATTAACTTTCTTGCAGCAATTATGCACATCACAGACTCAGTTATATTTCTTTAAACATGTGAATTCCCAAATTAAACTAATTTGAAAAGCAGCTTGAGTCTCAATCAAAGTGTCAAATATTGGTTAAAAAAACCACAACAATGTAGTTATGTTCTCCTGCAATACAAGAAACCACAGAAAGCAGTTAGCTACTGCCACTTTTAATGATATGAAATGTAAGAAACTGAAGTTAAATTATCTATGAGAATCATTAGAGATGAATACGGAGGAGGTGGTATTTAAAACTTTTAAAATAAAGGTCTCTACTTTGACAAAACCCTGTGAACTGACTCAGTCTAGTAGAAATAAAGTACAAAGCCAATAAGCTCAGTAATAAGAACAAGGACGGATTAAATCATTACACACTGGACCGGACCTGCTGTGAGCTGCTAAAGGCCACGGAAAAGTTCAAATTCAACCAGGAAGAAGCTGATGAAACTCAGGTAGAGTTAGAACAACATGCATGAAGAATACTGCATTTAATGAACTCATTAGTGTCGTATCAAGTGCAGCAGATCTTTGGTTAATTAACTGTCTCTTGAATGTTCGAGCCATGTTTTCTCTGAAGGACGTCGTTTACCTCTAAGCATTCTTTAAGGATAACCTCATCCCTCAGTGAACGTGGACTAGGTCAGTGTGAATCTGTGTGTGTGTGTGTGAGAGAGTGTGTGTCCCTTTTGCCTGTCGGATATGACACTGACAGATGGAGGAGAAGTAGGAGGTAGGAGGGGGGGTCATCCTTTCTCTTTGTATTAGAGAGACGCCGTCTGTTGATTGGGCCACAGTGTTTGGGGTCACGTAGGCTTCACTGTTTTTTTTTTTTTTGTTCCTTTTCTTTTTTTACAACAGTCTTTTTGTTGGGACTATAAAATATTTTATAGCTCACGGTCACTGTCCCTCCTGAAATCTTTTTGTCTTTTTGTTCAATATCCATTAAGACTAATCCCTACGTTGGCAGATTTTCCATTTTGGCAGCGAAAGTGAAATTTGTTTCATTAAGACTCAGAATATCGTCAAATGTTTCCTCTCTGCTGGAGACACATTAAACAGCACAAAGCTGAAGCAGCTTCTGTGAGAAAATGATCGAATTTTAATTCCGACAGACTTCAGACTGTAATTATTTTTTGGAGGAAAAAAAAGTAATTTCTGTGAACAACTTGACAATTTCCTAACAAGCGTTCATAAGGTTCCTCATCATTGGCTCCACTGGTCCAATCAAATCAACTTACCTTAAGTCAATTAAGCCAAATTCACAACCTGATGGTCTGTGGCTGCTTCACAAGACGAATGTCTCTACAGCTGTGATCAGTTCAGACGCTCGCAGCTCCTCATCAGCAGGGTTTCTTTTATTTTCATCACAGGTAATGTTGAAGCTGAGCAGAGAAGCCATGAATAATGAATGAAGGAAGGCCTGTGCTCTGCTGCTCTGTGCCTCTTCTAAATTATGGATCAAGCATCCTAGTAGCTCTCTCTCCAAGTCAGTTTGCACCAACATTTGCCATTTTTTTCACCCCGCTCCATGTTTGCAGTCGGTTACGATCAATGAGGAGTTATAGAGGAAATGAGAGGATGTGGTGGTGACACAGGAGGTTTTTGTTTAAGACTCTGGTGGAAACAATGTTTCATTTCAAACAAAAATCCATAAACTATTACAAAGCTTTGTCCAGTTCACTGTTAAAATATTAAGATACACATCAAAATATTAGACAAAGAGCAACAACACGGCAGCAACGTTAACCTCTTTAACCTCCATCTGACTTGGTTATTTCATCTTTGAACACGTCTGTTTGATGCATCTGTTAGTGGAGTTTCCCCTTCATCAAATTAAAACCAGACAATCAATAAAACATCTCTTGTCACATCCACTCACTAATTCTTCCATCTTACCCTGCAACTTCATCTTCAACTGTTTCCATGGAAACACTTCCTTCCAGTCAAGTCACGTAGACGACATTATTTTTTCTGTAGCTCACCGACTATTATAATGCAAACTAGTAGTCAGGTCGTCTTATTTGGATCTGTAATAAGAAGGAACGACACCTAATTTTTTTTTTTTATACGACCGGCGCTGTTACACATCAGATATAAGTGAAATAGATTTTAAACAGAGAGATGCACACTGCAGCTGATTTAATCTGTGTGCAGAAATGTAAATAATGCAGACGTAGTAAACCTTGATTGAGGCCATGACATAAATCATTTATATCATTGCTCATCCCTCTTCATGTAAAAAAAACGCAGACTGTGTAAATCTACAGCAGCAAATTTAATAATGTCTCAAAGGTTCATAATAAAACAGAAAGTACATTTTTCTATTTCTCTGTTTAAATCCAGTTGGAGGTGACTTTGTGTTTTGATTCACACAAAACAGACAAAAGTGTCAAATGCTACATGAAAATCAACCCAATGATCCCAAATGTCCACTTGTCTGTTTTGGTGAATAATCCAGATGATTGGAGACTTTAAAATATTCACACTGACACTGACCTAGAGAACAAGAGGTAAATGTGACGGCTTCACGCACCCGTCAGTCTGGTCTTGTCAGTAAAAACCCTCACATCAACAAATCCTGTCACTGTGAGCTTCCTGAAACGATGCAGTAACTCGGGATAATGAGTCTGAGGGAAGAGGAGGTGACAGAGTCGCTTCTGCTCATGTTTGTGTAACAACAGAAGGTTTGTAACAGTCGGGACTCTTTACCAACAACAAGTTATTTTATCTTTCCTTGCGATGAACTAAATTGAAAACATGGCGTCCGTATTGAGATGTTTTCTTCATATGTATTTGACTGGTCTTTACACATCATTGTCAACAAGCTCTGACCCGAAGACAGATGACATTGTTTTGGCAGCAGAAGCCAAAAAAAAAAAAAAAAAAAAACATAAGTTACAAAAGCTCAGCTGTGTTTTTTTATTCAGCTTGTTTTGCTGTGTGAGTCCTGTGTCACTGGAGGGTTCAGTCCAAATCAATGATGAGGCCTCTTTTTACTCAGTTGGAGTCAGTGTGAACGCAGCCTGAAATATTAAAAATATTGATGAAAAAATACTGTCCTGATTTAAAGTTTTTTATGGACAAATGAACTCATTCTAACGTCTTAATTTTCTGATCTAAAACATCATGAGTAAGGCTTTTTTATTTCCACAAACTGGAGCCTTTACATTTCACCGCTCACAGACTGAAGCTCCACTGCTGAATCATCACAGTTTACACCAAAAACAAACCTTTAAAGGGGAGTTTAACCCTTTCCCTTTAAACTCTTTACTTTCAAAACTACACTTTTTCTACTTTTTTCCACTAGGGACTATTTATTAACCATTCACACAATTGGTACTGTCAGTCATAGTGGCTCATAGGGCGTCCTACCTGCAGGTTGTCGTGTCACATGAACTGAAGTGTGAATTGGCGTGAAACTGCCTGTGGATATCAGCAAGTACCTGCTTCTCTAAAAGGCACCAAAGGTGATCCAGGTCTTCCCTGAATTAGATGTCTCTTCACAGGTGACGTCTGGACCGGTCTGAATGTTGGAGAGACACCAAAGACACTGATGATATAGAAATGTTGTAAACAGTAAACAGATGGTGTAACCTGATCAGAGAGGGATTTTCCAGTTTGACATATGATGTAGTGATTTCTCTGACAGAAGGGAAACCTACAGAAAACCCACCCACGAAGACACAAACCTCCTGATGAAACCGAGTATTTCACAATAACCTGGGACTATTTCAAACTCCACAAACAGACGCTAAACACCAAGAGGTGAAGTGTGACCAACAGGCTCTGACAATTTGACTTTTGACTATTTCAATTGAGCCATTGTTACTGTTTTAAGCTGCAGCTGGGAACCAGTGTATGTTCTCAGCCAACCTTTCATGGATAAAATCGGTTTAGAAAAAAAAAAGTAAGAAAAAAGAAAAGTAGAAAGGCAGAATAGACGTTCTACAGTCTGGTACTGGATTACATCAGCGAGGATGCAGACAATCTAAGTGACTTGAGGCTGCAGCAAGCAGCAAGTATGTGAGGGCTCTGCACAGCCCAGCAGGCGGACCAGCTACTTGGTATTCCACTCAGGTTTGGATCAGAGTCAGGAGCAAAGAGTTGAAGAGGAGGAGGAGGAGGGATATTTGCTCAGACTCGTGCTTTGTAAACGCAGACGACGACAACAAGATAACCATAAAAGAAACGGTGGTGAAAACAGCTTTGATAAATGTCCCTGAAATCTTTTATCATCTCTGTAAGCGACAATGAAAACCGACTGTCGGAGAATGTGGTCTCTGCTCTAATAGAGAACAGCAGCAGTGCGGATGCAGATGAATTCAATCATTGGTTGTGATGGTGATGTAACTGATCAGGGGGAATTTTCCATCTCCGTGAAGTCGGAGTTAGATCTGTATAGATATCACATGTATAGACACGGATTCACTTGGATTTGAGACAGAGATGAATAGTGAAGTTGCAGCTTTATATTTTGATAAAGCTCCAAGATGAAGAGACACTAACTGATTTAGAGGTTGATGCACATGTTGCAACACACTGTAAGACCCCATCAATGTGTGGTTATGTTCTGTGATTTTGTAGGAAATAAATTCCACTTCTGATGCCATTACTCTAAGAAATGAGAAACACACACACACACACACACACTAATACACAAAGAGAGGGAGGCTCATAAATCTATGTGATTCATACATGTACTCTCACGTGCACTGGTATTTACAGACTCAGCTCCACTGTAAACAGTTCGTGTGACAGGAGATTGAAGTTGAAAAGGGGCAGTGATCAGTCACCTTAAGGGGCCTCGAGGGGGGAAGGAAGCACGGCAAAGGAGAAGGAGGTTAAAGGTCACGATGACAATGTAAAGATTTTTTGTGCTGAATGAAATGTCAGCATCCTCTGTAGAGCTGAACCAGGAACACAGAGAAAATGTACAACTAGATTTAACTGCACAGATAAAACTGAGGTGGCTGCTGAATATCTTGACCTCCTTTGCAGCTGTAAACAGTTCACACATAAAAATAGCTGCTCGTTTCTCTGGGAGAAGGTACTATAGTCCAGATACTTTGACAAGAGGCTATATTTGGAGTTTCTTAAAGAGAAAATGGTACCACAGAGTATGACGTGGAAATGTGTTCACCCATTGACCATAATGTTGTTGAAGTATAAATCTGATATTTCTGCCTAACCTGGATTTTCTACCTTTGACCTATTCTTCTTCTTCTGTTTAGGATGCCTTGAATGCTGTCTCAAATGTCTGGGAGGGATCCCGTACCCATCCCTCATCGCCACCATCTTGCTGTACGCGGGCGTGGCCTTGTTCTGCGGCTGTGGACACGAGGCTCTGTCCGGCACCGTCACCATCCTCCAGAACTACTTCGAGGTTGTGCGGAGCCCGATGGACTCGCTGGACGTATTCGCAATGTGAGTAGTTAAAGGTTCATTTTGACTATTCAGGTGCAACGAAAACATTTAACAACAACGCTAAAGAACTGACGTCATAAATACAAAGTGTAACTTGGTATCATTGTGCACAATTTCAGTGGTTTTCTATTCATTCTCCAGGATCGACATTATCAAGTACGTGATCTACGGCATCGCTTCAGCTTTCTTCGTCTACGGGATCCTGTTGATGGTGGAGGGCTTCTTCACCAGCGGAGCCATTAAAGATCTGTACGGAGACTTCAAGATCACCACCTGTGGACGCTGTGTCAGCGCTTGGGTGGGATATTCTTCAATTTCCCTGAGGGAGCCTCCCAAAGGGATCAATCTGTCTGTCTGTCTACTCTTTATTGATGTATCTGTGTGTGTGTATGGGATATTTCTGTAAAGAAACATCAACTATATGAAGGTTTCAAGACTTTTATCCATGTTGTAATGAATCACGGTTGTTGTTAACTTGATACTGGTGAAATAGACAATAGGAGTATTCATAACTGAGTGTAGCGCAAATGTTCATTGGGTTACATTAAATGGTTATGAATTAAGTTAATTCTCTATATGAGTCAAGGACATAAGCAAAAAGAAAAACATATGGCAGTGGATCATCTAACAAAAACCTCTAATACCATACTGTGTCACAACTGTAGAGAAAATGACATTAAAACCATCGATGAAAATAATTGTATTTTACTGCCAAAAACAACTGAAGATATTAGGAGCACTCTCATATGGAGCATATCACAGAGCTGGAAGCTATCCTAACAAGATTATGGCTGGGATATAATTGCTTAACGAATGTGGAGCTCCACTGGGAGGATATAAGGAAATGGGAGATGCTATGGTATTTGTGATCAATGGATTCATTAAGTTAATGCGTGTTAATCTCGTACTCATGCAAATGTCAAAGCCAAACTAAAAGTAGCTGGCAGTACTGGACCATGTAGTGGACCAGTGACAGAACCTAAACATGATCTGTTTTCCTGCTGTTTTTTTTCAGTTCATCATGCTGACTTACATCTTCATGCTGGCTTGGCTGGGAGTCACTGCTTTCACCTCCCTCCCCGTCTTTATATATTTCAACATTTGGAATATTTGTCAAAACACCACCGTGCTGGAAGGGGCCACACTCTGCCTGGACCCACGCCAGTATGGTAAGAAACGGATGCTCAGGCTCAATTTCTGTATCTGACCCACACACTCACATCTCATAGACTGCAATGATCAACATCTCTCGTATCTATGATGCAATGGACAGATAATGCAAATGTTAAGGCTAATTATATTTTTGGTGTACATATAAATACGCCTCCTCCTTCACAGTCAACTTGTTTTATTGTATCCACTGAAGGAAACTAAAACATCAGTTAAGCTGCAGTCAAAATGATGGACTAATGGAAAAGGTTTGTTTTCATATTATTGTCCTGCAAACCTCAAAGATCTAAATGAAATGACATTAAACTGGTTCATAAAAGTCCATCATGGCAGTGTCACTACTTTCAGTCCATTAGTCAACAACAGCCACACATGCTGAATGACAATATATTACATTGGTCTGTTTGAACCAACTGCTACTGGTTCTTATATCCCAACACAAACCCGTTGTCTTTTTATGACATAAAAGTTCATGAGTAACCTATAAACTTGTTTCAGGTGTTGTTCCAATCGCTGAGGCGAAAACAGTTTGTGCTGGATCAGAGAAGTTCTACAAGATGTGTGAATCTACTGAGGTAAGATCAGAGTAACAATATCAAACAATATTAATATTGTTGATTATAAACTGCCTGGCCAAAAAAAAAAAAAGTTGCCACCTGATGAAGTGATGTACCCGTCATCTGTAGTGATCCTGTACCAGCCTGTGGGAGCAGTGCTATGATCTGGGGCTGCTGCAGTTGGTCAGGTCTGGGTTCATCAACATCATTTACCTAAAGAACGAGGTCAGCTGACTACCTGAATATACTGAATGACCAGGTTATTTTTTCTTCCCCGATGGCGCGGGCATGTTCCAAGATCAAATTGTGACAGACTGGTTCAGGGAGCATGAGACATCATTTTTACACATGGATCAGCCACAGAGTCCAGACCTGAACCCCACTGAGAATCCTTGGGATGTGCTGGAGAAGACTTTGCGCAGTGGACTCTCCCATCATCAATACAAGATCTTGATGAAAAATTAATGCAACACTGGACGGAAATAAATCTTGTGACACTGCAGAAGCTTATTGAACCAATGACACAGCCAATGCTGCTGTGATCACAGCTAAAGGTGGTCCAACGAAATATTAGTGTGTGACTTGTTTTTTTGGCCAGGCAGTGTATAACCAGTTACTACCTCAACTGCACATTTAATGTCTCATTTTTAAATCACTAAAAAAGGTGTTTTACTATGATTGTCTGCTCAGAGACTTAATATTCATCAAATAACTGTAAATCTGACTCTCATGAATCCAATGAATAATCTGAGTAATTTCATGTGAACTAATCAACTGGAAACACCAACAAAATGCTGACATGTATACATTTATGAAACATGATTACTTTAACTAAAAGATTGAATTGCTAATATTTATTGACAATTGGATCAAACTGTTTGTAATATGGGTCTATGGCTGCACGATGGAGTAAACTGAATGTTTAGTGTTTTACTAGTTTGACTACTAGTTTGAGTATTGAAGATCGATATGTTCTGTGATTTGTTTTCTCTTCAGCTCGACATGACGTTCCACCTGTTCATCTGTGCCCTCGCTGGAGCAGGAGCTGCTGTTATTGCAATGGTCAGACATCAGTAAAAACATGCACCTCCTTCTCAATAAACAGATATAATAGGAAGACATTTCTGTAACATGTATTTTTAAATGCAGATACCACAGATGGTCCTTTTATTTTATTTTATTCTTTTTTTAACTAATGCAGTATTTGATGTTGGAGGACTGGTTTCACTTTGATGTTAGTGGATCATTAGTGCAGTGGTTGGAGTTAACTGAGGGGAAGATACTGTTGCTGGGAAAATAGCAGGGTTTTGTTGTGGCTGCTCGGTAGCTGTGTTGTGTTTGGCTCAGAGAGAATAGCTGAGGAAAGGAGGGAAGGCATTTTGGCGCAGTGAGAAAGACAGGGTTTGTCTCCCTCCCTCTTTCGGAGGCGCCAGACATGTCAATGTGTTGTCATGGAAACAGGGAGAAGAAAGGCTCAGAAATTGTTGCAAACATCACTCAGTAATTTGTGAGAAGCCATTTTCTGAGAAACACAACGTGTTTGCTCGTCAGAGATGATGGTGCAAATTGTAGCAGGTCTCTCTGCCACAAACACACCAGCTATTATTTGTTCCGTTAAACAAATCGGCGGAGGACATTTATCACAACAGATACGCTGATGTATTGATGCAGCGACGAGATGAGACTCATCAACTCTTCCTCAAACAGAAACAAAACAACGTTGGTACTTCCAGTGTTTGAGTCTGTCACATAATTAGTTTGTCTACATTTCATCAACAAAGAGCAGCGTCGTTATGAGTCTGTCTTACAACCTCAGTCATTAAGGCACAATACATTCATTATGGCCTCAGCTGCCATAGTAACACAAGTCCAACATCACATGTAGTTTTATGCTGCCACCTGCTGGACAACTGGAGATGTGTTTTATTTCAGGAGCCAGGAAACATAAAGTTTAAAACCCTGTTCATTGCTTTCAAAATTATTATACGAGTACTCCAAGTAATTTGCAACCACAAAGGAAAAGAAAGCCACTAAACTAATCATAGGCTTTTATAATCATTACACTATTCTGGACTGAACTGACTGAAAGCAGTAATGTTTCACATGGGTAGATGGATAGACAGAGGCAGCAATTTGCTTTAATTACTTACTTTACTTATCATCTGCCATTTTATTATTTATTAGAATGTGAAAGGTTTCGTGGTTCAAACTTAAGAACAAACAATAATAAACATTAATAAAGGCTTGTGAGTGTGATTCTGATCGATGTATCAATAATCTTCCTCACAGATCCACTACCTGATGGTGCTGTCAGCCAACTGGGCCTACGTGAAGGACGCCTGCCGGATGCAGAAGTACGAGGACATCAAGTCGAAGGAGGAGCAGGAGCTTCACGACATCCACTCCACTCGCTCCAAGGAGCGTCTCAACGCCTACACATAAAGACCAGTGTGAGGCCTGGCCCTGCCACTCCAGCCTCTCTCCTCCTCTCTCTCTATCTATCTGCCATCTTTCTCTCTCTCTCTCTCTCTGTCTCTCTATACCATCCCCTCCCGAGGGGGGGGCGGATGGCGCCTAGGGCCCTCGCCACCGCTGATGTCACTGGTGCATCATATGACAATGTGGTCTGGGGGGAAATGTCACACAACCCTCCTCAGTCACAAACAGCATTTCAGATGAAAAAAAGCCCCTTTACCTCTCTCATGGATGGTGTTACGATTATCATTATGGCAGTTCTATTATTCTTGAATACGAGTCGTTTAGTGCTGATAGTAGTTTTAGTGTAGTTTGTAGAATCAGAGGTAGCAGTAGTATTTCTGCTTTTTTCTTACTTTGAATACTTTCAGTAAACTTGTTTTATTTTTCTTAAAAAAGTTTTTATTTGATGCTAAGTGTCATTTTGCTCTCATGCGTTATTTATTTTTTTCTGATTTCTGAGGGGGTCAACAGGGGCTTCAAAAGGGTTTTCAAGCACATTTCTCATGTCGTGTGTCTGGAGATTTCATCTTCAAGAACTATGTACTGTATGTGAGCGGGTGGTTAGTTTTGAAAAATATTTTAAATCTCACAACGCAACTAGGAAGCAGCGTAAGCCTTTGTCATACCAGTATTCCCAGGGATTAAAACCACTTTCACATGAAAGTAATTCAATCTGTTTTTCTATTTGACGTTATACAGTAGCAAGACGACACAAATACCAAATCAGTAGAGTTCAAACAAAACACTTGCTAGATGTGCCAAGCCTGTTAAACAGGAAACGAAGACTTTGATAAATATCAAAGATGGGATTAGTCGATTAAAGATAAATTATGGCTTATTTTATGATAATCTTGTCATTTAAATGTATTTTAGGACTGTGAATGATTCCATTGTCTTTGAATCACAAGCCACAAAAGCACATGCAAACATTGCTTTCATAACCCCTTTTTTAATTTCCTAAAAGTGGAACTTTATAAATACTAAACTCCTGTTTTTTTTTTGCAGAACACTGCACTGTACATACTGATATATCAAAGCAAACCTATATGTTAAGCACTAAC
Organism: Polydactylus sextarius; assembly: GCA_016801845.1. Lineage (NCBI taxonomy): Eukaryota > Metazoa > Chordata > Actinopteri > Polynemidae > Polydactylus > Polydactylus sextarius. The sequence goes on along the minus strand of CM028930.1, from coordinate 23,484,136 downwards.
ATTCAAGGACAATTCAGGTGAGAAGAAGAACAGATCACTGTGGCTCTCGTCCACTTTGCATCGATCAGTCTCAACCGGAAAAACAAACCCTGACGATTTCAAAAAAAACAAAACAAATAAAAAAAAACGTTTGTTGGTGTCACGGCACTACTTGGTGGAATTATCAGATGTAAGAAAAGTGTGTGTCACAGTAATTTGTTCATGACAGTAACTGTATTGCTTACACAGCTCGATGCCATACGAATACAAAAGGTGGCCTGTCAGTTCATTGCCTGGCAAAGTTTGTTTTTGTCAGTATTTCTAAGAAGCTAGTTTCATGCACTTATTTGACCATTTCTGTGCTCTCTCTCTCTAGATGTAAGCGCATTGGTGTTCAACTCAAAGTTGGATAACTGTACTGTTAGTAAAGACTGTGAATTTAGATGTTTTTAGTGGCATGGACATGCATTAATATAGTCTTATTGACTCAAAAGTTACTTTATTTCACTTCTTTATTTTGACACTTTTGACTGTCTTGCTGGATCAACCCTTTGTTTATATGTGCAGTAACTTAACCCTCATGCTACCGCGTTATGCTACTGATATTAGAAACTGTAGTCTTTGAGTTGTGTCTGTTTAGTTTGTGATGAGCTCTCAACCATGTCTTAAAACTAATACTTGTACCAACATTGCTTACTCTGTAATGACCTGAAAAAAACAAAAACAAAACAAAAAAAAAAAACGCTCTCAGCTTTCTCATCATATTAGTCTTTTGTACTTTCACTACGAATGCTTAGTAGCAGGCTTTAAATTGACTGTTTTGTACATTCATGTGCCAACAGCTTGAGGTGGCTTATTTGACCTGTATGATCAAATTTGCTTGCATAAATAAAAATTCACTTGTGTACTTGTTAATAAATACTTGATGTCGCTCATGCCCATTTTGTTTTGATGTATTAGAGGGTTTCTTTATCTGCTGTATGAGGCGATATTTTATAGTTATAAACTGTCTGATGATGGTTTATTATTGTAAAATAGACCTGATATTTATCAGGAGGAAATACACTGAAACTATCTTACAACTATGTCAAACCACTAGATGTCGCCCTTTCTTGTTCATTTCCCATAGACTTCACCATAATAAGGTTAAGAACTCTTGATCATTATTAATTTTAGTCAATACAATATCCAAGTGTAAGGATACAAGTGTATAAACTTATACCAATATAGTCTTTGAAAAAGCATTTCACATTTTTTTTCCATACAGGATTTAAATATAATAAGATAAGTAAGATAAATAAGACTATAGAAAAGGAACAGATGGTTTGATCTGGTGTTGTAGATACATCATTTCTAACACTTTGTATCCACCCTAAGAAAAGAAATAAGATGTTTCATCCCAAATATATACAACAGGAATGATATCACTGGTTATGACATCAAGACAGAGGAGGTTAAAACTCTCTCGGTGTGTTTGCATCAACCTGTTCCAAGTCGGCCCAAGTTAACCCAACGTGTGCAGAAAATATTAAAGAGATTCACGACTGTAGAAACTGTCATCAACATGCAGGCTGAGCCGGCCCCTTCTCCAAGCCACTGGTCCGACCAGTCAGGTAATAAATCACATCCAAGATTACACTTTACACCCTGGTGCCAGACAGACCTCGCTCACACATCTTACATATGGCCTCTGGCTAAATAATACATTTACTTTTAAGGAATTTCTTGAGAGAGTTGGAGGGACTTCCTTCAGAAAGCAACAACAAAAAAAAAAAAAAAAACAATCTACAGTCTTTTAAAAAGCAAAGCTGACTGGAAAGAACTCAACATGTCTGCATCGTACTGTACCACAATCATGTCTAAAAAGAAAGTGATGGTGTGGTTGGCAACAGAATGGCTTAGTAAAGAATAAAGGCGTGGCCTGATCACGTGAAAGGAAACCTCATCCCAACCCTTAGCTGATTAGCTCCCTGCCCAAAAGACTGGTCCCACACTATCTGGAGCTTGCATGACCCTGACAAACCCAAGAAATCCCCAACTAATCCTCCGCCCCCGCCCTTCCTCCACACGTCAATCTGACAGGTCAACTGTTCTGTAATTAGATCTTCACCCTGTGTACCGTTGCATCTTATGGACTTTGAACGGTCTTTTCGTTATTTTACATTTGTTTTCTGGGGTAAGGACAAACCACCGGGCTCTCAATGAACCCAGGTATCTTTTTTTTCCTGATCTCTCCTCGATGTGAGAATTTTGGATGCTTTCGATGAAATCATGCGTCTTCTTCTCTACGTGCATGTATTCCTATGTTGCCTCGGTATGGCTCAGTCCTTCTGTCCGTCCCAGTGCACTTGTGGTTTCCATGGACGTAGTGATGGAACAGGAACCAGGTAAAAAAAATATTAAATCTTAACTATATTCACTCATTCAAACGTACTTGGCTTGGTTTTTGGCAATTTAGAAAATTAAAATCAAAAATAGTTTTATGAAATTAGGTCACCTCTGCCTTACCTCCATTTATTAAAATAAAAAAGAAACAACAACTGTAGTCTTTAACTAAGTTTGTTAAACTGTTACAAAGCTTACATTTGTTTGTTTAGAGTGGAGGACAAAGCTCCAAACATTTTCACACCTCCAGTCTCCACCGGAGAGCATTAAAATCTCTAGAAGCAAGACCTGATTTAGAAGAGCAACAATTAACTGAATTGCAGAGCCATCCATTGTACTGTTAAATAAAAAAAAGGAACAGTAAACAACATTAATGCTAACGTGAGTACAATAATCAGCTTTGAATTACGGATCTCCACGACACTCAGTGTTACCAATCCATTTATCCCCTGTAAAAGACCTAATGGCCACCAGTGCTCCACGATGTGGTTCTCTGTTGGATTTGTGGTGATAAACGTCCAGTGTAAAACACAGGTGTCAAGTGTGTAAAATTCTTTTCATGCCTTGTATTCATGCAATTCTACTTCAAGTCCCACTGAAACGGTTTTCAATCTTCATCCGTGACTAAAATTGATTCCAGATATTCCACTTCCTGCAGAGGAAGTCAAACCACATGATCATCATTTCTGATGACAGTGATTAGCTTTGACCTAGCCATACAGGAAGTGGTATGTGTATGGACTACAGTGATGCATCATACATGATGACACAGTCTGGATGGACTCATTATTGGACAGATACTATTGATAGATACTTGTAGTTTGGTTGTTAATTTCTTGTTGCCTCATTGGAGAATGGTTTTGTTCCTTTTCCCCATATTGTTATCTGGTCAGAGATCATCTTTAACCATTTAACTCATTTATCTTTTATTCTCAGGTCGGTGCTCTGCAATGACCCAGACATGTCTGATATTCCAGTCAATGTTCCAGTGGATACTGTCAAACTTCGTATAGAGAAAACCGCTATACGACGAATACCAACAGAAGCTTTTTACTACCTTGCTGAGTTACGGTACCTGTGGATTACTTACAATGCCATATCATCAGTGGATTCTGCAGGTTTCTACAACCTAAAAGTGCTACATGAGCTGAGGCTGGATGGAAATATGATCTCTGTTTTCCCTTGGGTGTCTCTAAAAGAGACGCCCAGACTGAGGACGCTGGATCTACACAACAACAGACTCACTAACATTCCCATCGAGGCGATCCCCTATCTCCTCAATATTACCTATTTGGATCTTTCCAGCAACAAATTGACAACCCTGCCTTCTGAGCTCATGGATATCTGGCCTCCCTTCAATGGAGCTCCAGTATCTTCTAATACCACCCAGAAAATTGTGTTAGGTAAGAACAAAAGGTTTTCATTGACTCAGAGGAGGACATTTATGCTCTTATTTTTACTTACGTCAGGAACTTACCTCACCTGTTGATCTAACCACACTTGCTCTGACTCCTGACCTAATAATGGCTGCCAGGACGCCATCAAATTAGCTTATTCTAAGTAGTGACTAAGTTGATGCTTAAAATGTATTATTGATTCATTGACCTACTTAACTGTTTAATGTTTAACATAACATGTTGGATCTCCAAACTGGAACCAAGTTTCATGGATCAAATTAGAGGAAATCATGTTATCAAAGAGTATTTGCTCAAAATGTCACACTGTTATTGCACCCAAGTGTCCAGTTTAATTTACTATAGTCAGACACAACCATCTGACCAGAAAATTAACTTTCTGTGCATTTCAAGAACTTTTGTGGTTGATTTTCTATCTACTATATAAAAAAAGTATCATGTCAGAAATCATACTCTAATAGCCATCATTAAGTCAATCAGTTTGTTTAGCAAAAAGTGCCAGAAATAGTTCATTTCTTTGTCATTTGCTTGTTTGGTTTAATAACCATTTTAGCATCTATTTCTTAATAATAAGATCCTCCTCTGCTGACAAACATTTGAGGGATGAGAAAAGATAAAGGGAGAAAAGTTCCAGCAGGAGTTTTTGTTTTTAAGTAAGATTGTGCTGGAGAATGTGGCTTCATAGTCAAAAACTGTGCTTAAAGACAGTAAAACATTTGTTACATCCTTTTAAATACACAACAGTAATGTTCAGCATTTTCATCAACTTTCAATATTTCTTTTTATATTTCTATTATTATAACCCCATTTTCGTTGCATGTACGTGAATGTGTGTTTGCTGTATCTTTTTAACACTGACAGTAGGGGGGATATTGGTCATAAGCTTTCTGAGGCCTAGCTAGCTTATCCGTGCTACACAAGATGGCCGTGTGCAGTGAGGCGCCTGAAGGAGAAACAGGATTAGGAACCAGATAAAAACAGACTGTGTGCAGATGACAGCACAGAGGACAGCTTCATCGACGCCTCCTAAAAGCATATCAGTGGTATACTAATGTTTAATTCTTTGACTTATTTCACGACTAAATTAAGTAAAACAAACATATTTTATGCATATAAAATGTATTGGACTTAAAACAGGGAATTCACTGACAACTCCACATCAACTTTCTTCTTCAACTATATTTTTTTCACCCACAAGTTGTGATAAGTTCAAAATAAGCACATAGATTTAAAGTCTTAAAGTTGTCAGTGACCTGTTAATGTTTATTCAAACCGAGAGGCTAATGGAGAGAGCGTTGCCACAAACCGGAGCCAGAGGCCAGAGACAGCTTAGCTTTTCCCCATGTAAAGACAAACTAATCCGGTTAAAGAGCTTTAATATGCACCAGTGCGTGTGTTACTTCTCACACCTGTGCAGCAAATGTTTACAGGAAGTTGTAAATGAGTTCATAGAATAAGTTCACGTCCACTACCCTTGAATTTCACTGTCATGACTCCAAAAAATGACATTTTAAAATGTTTATCTTGCTTTATAACAGAATAAGCACGCTGTTGTGTTACAACTGAATAGTAATGAGACATTTTACAAATCCCTCTTCTCAATCTGTTTTGCCACATCAGTGCTACATTCTTGGATTCCTGAATAATCTCCATTTGTCTTATCTTTTCATCTTCAGGTCTACAGGATAATCCCTGGTTCTGTGATTGTAAAATCTCCAAGATGATCGAGATTTCCAAAATGGCAATCTCACCAGTGGTTTTCATGGATCTATTCCTGACTTGCAGTGCACCAGAGAATCTGGCTGGTGTTCTTTTTCAGCGCGTTGAACTTGATAATTGTGTGAAACCATCAGTCATGACTTCGGCTACGAAGATCACGTCACCTTTGGGCAGTAATGTGCTTCTGCGTTGTGACGCCACAGGGTTTCCCACACCAGCTCTTTACTGGGCAAAGTCAGACGGCTCATCAGTCAACAACACAGGTAAAATATGTGTTCTCTGATGTTTTAAAAATGTACTGTTTTCAAATTTATTGAGTCTGGTGAGCAGGAAGAATTAACAAATGCAGGACAAGTACCAAAAGATTAAAATCATTTTGAGAACATGCAATGAGCTGATCCATGCTAACTTGTGGTCTTGTTTCATCCAACAGTCCAGGAATCACCTGCAGACGGCATCAGATGGTCCATCATGAGTTTACAAGGAATATTGTTCAAAGATGCTGGGAACTACAGTTGCAAAGCTAAGAATGTTGCTGGCAACACAGAAGCCACCATTTCTATCTCAGTTGCAGGTTCCTTCACTACCACCATCCCTACACTGAGGCCAAGTCTTGAAACTGAACCAACCAGCCAAGGCACAACCTTTACTCCCTCAACAGACACTCCAGACTTGTCAGTTGTGACTACCACAGTTCGCCCAAGAACAACAACTTTACCTGCTGCGCCCAAGAAACCTAAAACTACCCCGAGCAATGTTCTACAGAAAGGATCAGTCAAACAAACAAAGACCCAGCAAGGAACCAACGGGAGAAAGCTTGCAGCAGACGAAAAGAGCAAGAAAAACATTGCATCAAAATCTGTCAAAGACCTGAAGATTGTAGAGGAAACATCAGACAGTGCAGTGTTGCTCTGGACAGCAGATGGGTTACCCAGTACTGACCCACTCACAGTTGTATATTCACGCTACGGTGAAGACGACGACAAAAGGACAGAGGAGACTAACGCTGGAAGTGGAAAAATGCTCCTAGAGGGACTGTCGCCTGGGGTGAGGTACTCAGTTTGCCTTATAGCAAAAGGCAGTGACGCTGGAAAAGATCCTTGTGTTGACTTCTACACACTGGATAACATAGAGGGTGAAGGGCAAAGCCAGCTTTTTGTCATTGTAAGCGCCATTGCCTGTGCTTTGTTTTTGCCTCTAATTGCTCTGTTGATCTACAAGATTCTCGCCCTCTATTGCAAAGGACGTAACACACCTTTGGATGAGGAGGAGCTAGGAAAAGAGAGTTATGTCAAGTTTGAGACAATTTCACTGAAACAAAGAACTTTGAACTCGCACCCAACTGAGCTTTGGGCCAGGAGAGCAACTCATGAATCAGAGCGAATGCTCCTTTGCTCCAGGTCGAGCATAGACTCCCAGATGACCTATAAAAGCGACAGTTCTCGGTCTGAGTATCTCTGCTAACATCAGTAAAACCATGGCCAATTCACAATTGCCACGTTAGAAACAGATTATACAAAATACTCTATATATGCCTTTTATGACACTGATGATACATTAACTACAAATCATTTATAAATCTTTATAAATATACATATTTTTCCACATCTGTGGGGTGACAGAGCACTGATTTGGTGTAATGCCATGGTTTAATACATTTATTCTCCATTTCCAATCATTTGTCAATTTATGAAGATTTATATATTGATTTAAAGAAGTTTAGTTACCATGAAAACATTCCCTGGATGTTGATTGTAAAAGCCGTATTCAGATTAGTCATTGACAATCTGATATTTTTATTGATGTCCTTATTTATTTTGGAGCCTTATGTTTCATAAAGAAGTTTCATTAGTTGTCACTGCAGCTCAGCACCTTTGTTGTTACTATATTATAAAAAGTACCAAAGAGTACAAAGAGCCTGTCAGTTAAGTGTGTGTGGTGTTCAATGTTATGTTCAATGCCAAAGTTTAAGTGTCAGGTATAAATACTGTGTGATGGTGTCTAAGAAGACCCATTAACCACACCCCATCACATTTATAATGCGATTGTTGCTTTAAGCTGATGGTTGCCTTACTGGACAAGAAAGCACTGTCACTGTGTTTGATAGGATAAGTGACTCAACCAACAAACATTGCCAGTTTCTATAACTTTGTATATATATTTGTTAATAAAAGAAGTTGTACATGTGCTTTTAATAAACAATTAATGATTGTTTAATTCTATCTGGGTTGTGTACTTAAATAGGTAAGTATACACTGCTCTAATATAATCTGTATCAGAAAAACTATATTTTTTTTCTAGTCAATGGTTCATTTGTAATATTAATAGAAAGCAACTAAAAATGACTAACTCACATCAGGGTCCTTTGATTTTTATAATAGTTCTCTTTAAATGGACAAATGATGGAGGTAATACCTTTTCAATTGAAGATGAAAACTGGGATCCACATTATTCTAATGACTGACTTTTTCTGACCTAATTTTTCTCTCAGCAGATTATTGTACATTCTCTCTTGGCTTCAACAGGTAAAACTAAATTCCAATGTTAAAAGTTTCCTTAACCATGATCACCATAAAACGTCTTTATATGAACCGTATTTATGTGAACTGACAGAGGCAAGCAGACACTCACATGAAAAAAGTGCCAGAAAAAAATGAAGTAAATGAGTGTAAATGTACATAAATAGATAAGATGTGCTCACTTGCTTATGAACATAAGGTCCTGAGTTGCTCCTGAAACTGAGTTCTTTACTGTTTTTATACTCTTGTCACATTTGAACTAGTGTTGCTGTAAATCCTGGTAAGAAGGTGGGTGGACACAGGAAACTGTTCCCATGGATACCTCTGTGCAACCATATGCATGAGCCCAGTGCAATTATCAATCTCTACTACTGCCACTGTGCTGCTATTATGGTAAGAGACAAGCTGTATTACCAAAGAGAATGAATGGATGGTAGACAAGGATGATCCAGACTGTGAATGATAGATAAACTATGAGTGGACAGGCAGTCGGTCCGTTAATTAATCTGTCTGTTTATGTGTCAATCCCTCTGGTGCTCTTGCCTCCTACATGACTGACAATTTATCTGTCATATACAAAAACATACCACGGAGTATGTGTTTTAATTGTGCAACAGTTGCCACCAGGCTGTGGCTTGTGAAAGAAAATACAGACAAAGAAACTGGAAGTGAGATACTTCACTAGTGGATTTACAGTTGCATCATAAATCCCTTGGGAACCAAGACCAGTCTCATTATAACAGTCCAGTGGAAGTAGTGATAGTGTATATTGTTGTGTTGCAAAAACTAGATTTTATAAATATAATAACAATTTAGACACACACAACAAAAACAGCAGGTTTTAGGAGGCAAATAACAGTATGAGTGATGATTACCAGGGCGGCTTCAAAAGCTTTGTAAAGTAACTGCTTAAAAAATACTGACCCGGCTCGACTTAACGACTGAAGCTACTTGTTTTACAAGTGAAATTACATGTGATAGCATTTAATGTTGCTGCAGCATCTAGACTCTCGTTGTATCCTAGATACGCTCTCTACCTGATGACTCATACACGTGTGATTTTCATTCGTTGCAACAGTCACCTGAAATGAAATTATAGAGTAACATTTTCATTGTTATCTGCCCGTGTGAAACCGTGAGAAAAGGTCAGTGCCCTTCAGACTGCTAACATTAGTCAGGAGACAAGGCGACTTTCTCAGCCGTGTAAATCTTCTACTTCTCCTCTACGAGCTCAGTGGTGACGTTGTTGCTGACAATATCCTAGTCATGGAGGGTATGAATAGAGGTTTTGGTTCCTGCCATCTGTTAGTTGTTCTCCTGGGTAAAAAGAGGACAAACAATTTAGAGATAATCGGCCTCCACTCCTGATCTGTTCTCTATAAATTACTCATTTCACCGATTCTCTCTGGGAGCCAAATGAACACCAACAGGAAACAGTCAAACACACTGGCTTCTCACACACAGGACACAAAACAGATCGTCTATTGTTTGGGAGTGTATGTGTGGCATGTGTAAATTATACTTGTACTGTAAGTTTGGGTAATTTATGGTGAGTGGTGTAATAGTACCAAAGGTCAATGTTCCCTAATGAATGAATCATTAAATATTTCAGGGTTGTGTCCTGTTTAATAGTCTCACATGCAATGTCCACCTCCCTCTCTCTCTCCCTCTCTGTCTCAGACACAAAAACTTTGTTTCAGACGCATCCATCCACATTCAGATAGGACAAGGGTCAGTGGGTGGGGTGAGGGTAGGATCTGTTATTATGTGAAACCTTTCTTCAGCCCTGCCTCATTTCTTACATATTCTACATTCTGTTCGAGACGTTCACTGCAGCTTAAAGAAGATCTTGCTCCATTGCTGGACTAGCATGTGCAAAATTTACCACGGGGGTGTCAGGAATTTCAATCTTTGCTTCCAAAACAGACTGGCACCCGGGGGGCAAAGTGAGGAGTGAACAGGATCTCACACGCTATTTTCTCCCCTTTTCGTTGAACACTGCAACAGCAGTATCACCTTCTTTATCTTCTCTTGGGGTTTTTTTTCATCTCTCTCAACTCTTTGTGTGTCATCTCCTGGTATGTAAAGATCGAAGCTTTGAACAAGGATGCCAACAGTCTATAAGCAAACGCTTTGTAATTTTGGTGAATTCCGGTGCACCGGCTCTGACAGCGGGAATGCCTGAGGAAAAGTGAACAAGTGCAGCTCCCAGACGGGGACGAGGCGCAGGATTATGTTGGCTGCAACGATCACAGCAGCACTGATCTATTTCATGGTGCAAAGCTCTGGAGCCTTGGCCCTTGGAACAGCATGCTGGGATGAACGTCTATCACGAGCGGGAAGGAACAGCAGCTGTGTGGGTAGGTTTGACACAGTCTAGTCCAGACTTATTATGTCTCAATACATAGTCCTGACAGCAGCTCAAAGCTGAACATACTGTAGATGCTGCACATGTAGCTCTCTTACACTGTATGTAAATAATGTGTAAAGTCTGTGTTTTTATATATTTATAATTCTCGACGAAGACAAGTTAATATCTTAATAGAAAAATAAAGTTAAAATTAGTTTCTCAAAGCAGTATAATATCTACTGCTATTCTAACCTGGTCAGTGCTTAGTGATTAAGAAACAAAACAAAAGACAAAACAAGGTGGTCACACAAATATTTCTCCATTTCAAGTAACAGCAGGGTACCAAAAACCTCTATGGTGTGTGTGGCTAAATGAACTTGGCAGACCACATATTGTACTGTCACAGTAAGTTGGTCTGTACTGAGTGGGTGTATCTCAGACTGAGCCCAAGTTTTTTGTGGGAAACCACAGGGATGTCACTTGAAGCTTCCAGATGGTGAGTGTTGGTGTCCAAAAGGTTGTCTGACTGGAGGAACAGCTACTGTCACAACAGATGGACAGAGTTTAGCTTTATCTCAACAGTATGTTAATTCAAGTAGGTCACAGGTCATGGTCACTTAAGACAATCAGCCTCTGAGCTGGTGGTGGTGGTTTCTTCTCTACTCAAGAAAGATGCACAAGCGAGATTTGATGTAAAAAACACAAGTTGTGGAACAATTGTAAAACATTTACTATCAATGGAAAATTGTAAAAATCCTGTTTGAAAACTTCCTCACTGTTGCTTAAAGATGGAAAGGGTCAATAAGCACACACTTGGATTCTGCAAAGTGTCTTCTCAGATAGCAAAATCATCATGGGCCAAATTTGGCCCAATTTTGGCAAAGTTTTGGAAGGATGTACTCAAATTAGGGATATATGGCATATACTGTATATGACCATATATATATCATGTATATGACCATATGTTATATGACCATCTATATGGCCCAAATTATGGATGCCAAGGAAAAAAACAAAAGGATGCCAAAACTTACCCAAAACTAATTATGGAACACCAAAACATAGACATAACTGCCCCCAAAAAACAATCAAATGTCCTCACAGTGAAGCCAAAAGTTTTTACCTTGCTTAACTTTACTTTTTAAGTAATGTGGTAAACCATAACTATGTCATAGTCAAACCAAAGGCCTTCACTCTGCTTCCTCTGTGACTAAATGAATCCAAAAATGCCAAATGTCTGCCAGACTACAACCAGAATCTTTGCCATCTGGGCTTTAGTGTATTTTAATACAGCCCATCACACGATGGAAAGAACTGGTTTACCAATTAAACTGACCACTCATTCATTCTACTATGATGTAAAATAGGAAAATCAAAGTCCATAAAGATTGACCATAAATGCATTGGGAGCATCCTGATTTGAGTCATAAAATGGAACATTTTGTTTTGACAATACCCATTTTAACCAACAAAAACATCCAATGACCTGAGTCAACTAAGTCAAGAATCATGTTGACCACCCCGTGAACTTGTCAATCAATGATTCATCGTTATGTCTCCGAGCAACATGGCACCAGTGGCCATCATAGAGATCCCAGCCCAGACGTTTCATTATGTTGTTTGTCTGGTGTTGCTCATTGTTTTCTTCATTCCACAGAGTTAAGAGCAGTATCCATGGTTGCACATGACTGCGATAAACCAGTGCACTTTCTATCAATAGCAATACACAGAGCGAACATAGGTTTGACGTCATGGCAGTTTCTAAGAGAGAAAATGTCTCCAGAGAAAATACTGACACATTTTTATGTAGAACTGGTTTAGAACTCTTTGTATTATGTTTTATTTTGCACTCTAAGAAAAAAAAAGCAGAATAGTTTGAGTCAAAGGATAACACAGGGTCTATTTGTTGCTAGGAAACGATGTTTCCTCTGTCTTGAACTTCACCCTATTAAAGCTTTGATAGACTCTTTATCATAACAATCTAACAATTTTCATAAAGCAAGAAGAAGCAGAGTGGTTTTCCCTATGATTCTTTTGGTTGAACTGTTGTAAAGTTTGTTCAGTTAATATACATATAATGTCAATTTTGTCAAAAACATTGAATTTAAGAGTCAATGTAAGTCCTGATGCCAGAATTGTGAGACATGTTAAAACCTTTACATATCTCACCTTCTATCAAATTCATATCAATTCAATGTAATTAATATATCACCAACAACATACATATGTTTTTAACCTTTTCACAATTACAGAGCTTTGAAAAGATCTGTGCTGCACCTTCTAGGAGCCTTAAACAATGAATAACTTAGACAAATTAGTCACTATGGATGTGTGACGTTTGACTGTGTTCAGCTTCACAGCCCTTCCTGATATTCGGTCATGGTAAAGCCATTCATCGCATGGATCTCGACGGGAAGAACCACAGAAGACTCGTAGCTGGTGTGGGAAGCTCGATCCTGCTTGACTTTGATTTCAGAGAAGAGGGAGTTTACTGGGCTGACAAACACACTGGGGTCATCTACAAAGCATCAGTGAGAAGAGCAAACAAACAGGTGATTATGTAACTGCTCCAAAGTTATGAGGAACTGAACTGATGTAAAGGTTTAGACATCTAGACTAGCACATCAGTTCAACAGTTAAGTAACAGTTAAAATACTTTTGTAAGATTCTGTAAAGATGAGAGGGATTTGTGTAACAATATTTTAATTGAAGTGTTTTGTTTTCCAGAAACTGTACTCGTCTGACAAACACATTTCAGGCTTTGCGGTGGACTGGATTTGGAACAGTTTGTATTGGACGAGTCAAGAGAAGGGAAAAATCAAGAGAATGGATTTAAACGGGAAAAATGAGAAAACAATTTTAAGACACTTGATCCAACCAAGTTCTATAGTCGTAGAACCGACTAACAGGTAACTGAGCTTTACGTTTGTCATGACGTTCTTTCTTGAGTTTCTTCCTCATACATTCGTGTTAAAGAACAGGTCAGATGACATCACATTTACAATTCGCACACAGCTCTTCACACATTTCAGATTTCTGGCATTTTGTTTGTGTGTTACTACTGTATAAATGTTTTATCTGCCTCCATCAAGTACGGCTTGCATGGAGGTGCAAAATGCCAGACTGACTCTGACATACCACCGATCTTTCACGTCAACGACAGAGGTAGTCGTATTTATCCAGGACACATATCGTTCGTCATTATACTGCATTTTCCTCTACTACACTGACACATGGATATGCAAAAGCAAACACTGCCAGTGAGGGAATTTAGAAAATCATTTCAGAATATTAAAATGCCAGAACAAATCTTCACAAGCATATTTTTTGCAGGATTCTTTTTTGGCTTTCTGGTGACTCGGGTCCTAGCATCCAACGCTCGGATGTCGAAGGACGGATGAAAACTACTCTTATTAAGACGACAGAGCAGCTGACAGCGCTGTCGATTGACAGAGAGGACAAAAGACTGTTCTGGGTTCAGTTTGGTCTTCAAGGAGGAAGTGCTGTTGCCTCTTGTGATTACAATGGGAACAGCCACCACATCATAGATCAGCTACTTCAGTGAGTGTCTTTTAAGTTTTGTTAATGAATCTTTATGATTCAAAAATGATTTTTCTATTGGTGTTTTACTGTTTGGTTTTTGCTCTCAGGTCTCAGTCACTGGGGATCTCTATTTTTCTGGAGAACTTGTATTACACTGATGCTGCATCTCGTGTTATAAAACAAGTAAACAAGTACACTGGTGGAACGCCACTGAATGTTAATGTAAAACGGATGGGAAAGCCACCAGTCGACATCAAGGTGGTTCATCAGCTGACTCAGCCACTGGCAGACTCACTATCATCATTTCCAGGTTGTAGCTCAACTTTGACACTGAAGTTGCCCTTTAACATCTCTTCATATTATCACTGCTATTCACATTAAGGTTACATATCACTCAAAAGACAATGTTTTAATAATATATTGTTTTTAACCTTTTAAACAGGTTGTGACCAACAGAGTGGAAACTGTGTGGATGTGTGTTCTAATCTTGCTGAGCAAGGAGTTTGTCTGTGCGGTGAAGGTTTTACTCTCAGTAAACAAGGCACTCATTGTGAAGGTTAGTATTTTTGCTATTAAATCAAAGAAACATACATGAATTGTACTGTTAACAACAACACTATATTTTTCTACGTGCATCATAGATGTAAACGAATGTGCCCATTGGAACCACGGCTGCTCTCTCGGTTGTGAAAACATCCCAGGCTCCTATTTCTGTACTTGTCCTAAAGGATACGCCCTCCTACCAGACAGGAAAACATGTCAAGGTAAACTGGAAACATCTATTCTGTTATTGTTATGTTGATCATGAAACACATTGTCCTCTATTATATCACATTCTAATCCTTTAAATATTTTAGTTAGTTAGTTAGTTAGTTAGTTAGATAAGTTAAATGTCAGTGAAGTTCAGTGACAAACTGACAGATTTTCACTTTCTCTCACTTTTAAAACTGTATGTAAAAGTTTTATCTTTTATGTGAAACTGTTAAGTTCCGTGAACAACCACAGTTTCAAGGGTGTTTCTGACACATTCTGAACTTATTAGTACAGAAACTCTATTCAGTGTCTTGATCAGTATAATGAATATAGCTCAAGTTTTGGTTCTCAGTCTTCTTCCTTGTTTTGGTGCTGTGAAAGGTGGCATTTGTCCCCCAGACACTACCTTGACCCTACTGAGCTAATAAAAAGGCTGGGTCACAGACACCCAGACAGACTACATGACTGTGAGCTGCCAATTGTGTGTTAGGCTACTTAGGTCAAAACACTAACACTTTGTCATAGTCCTAAAGGCCTAGAAGAGGTTATAAAGGCATCAGTCTGAGGAACATAAATAAAAATGTGATTTAAAAAAAAAAAACCTTTTCTCTTTCTTTCTTATTTTATATTATCTATCTATCTAATAATGTTATTAATCTAGGTGGTTTTTCTACCTGAATCTGTGTCATTCCTCTCAGACATAATGCAGGTCTGTTGTCTGCTGTTTACGTAACAACACATTGTGAACAGATTCCTCAGACAATCTAATATTTTGGCACAAAATATATCAGAGTCATGAGTTCATATATTTTTGTTTTTATTTACTCATTTTTTAATCTTATCTTATTCTTCATTGTTTTATATCATTTTATTATTTTCTATTTGATACGTTAATCACTTTGACAAGGTAGAAGACTCAGAAACTCATGTATCAAATATGATACAGTTGGCAATAAAGGGTTAATTTACATTGATTTTTTTTTATTTTATTTTTTTTATAGTTATCTGATCTTTTTTTTTTTTCTGATCATGACATATTAAACACTCGACGGACACGTCCTAATCTCTTCCATAGTAATCATACAGCTGTGAAGCCAAGTGAACAGGGAAGGTCCAGAGACAGACAATGAGATTAGATGGCGAAGTGACATTTGGAACATATCTGGTCAGCAGCTTTGTCTGCCTAAGCTGTTTAGCAGCAGACAACCTTTGCCAAGGTCCATAAGAAAACAAACATGCAAGCAGCAGATGAGACAATAGAGGCAACGGCAGAGATTACATAGAGGAGGAGGAGGCTGTTTGTTTCTTTTGTGTTTGGTTCAGTAAAAAGAAGTGTGAAATAATTATTTACAATGAACAAATACAACTGAAAAAAGTGCATTTTTATGCAAATTTAGAATATTTGTGTCATGTTCCAAGTACAAAAAGTGCAAAAAAAAGATGAGGAAAGATGCAGTCGATGGTCAGAGCCAAAGCAACAGACAGACTCTATAACTATTTCACATCAGCTTCATATGTGTTGTCTGTATAGTGTAAGTTGCCTGTGTATGGTTGGAGCTCACTCACAGCTACAGGAGATACCACACCTCTGTGAGGTAACATTACATCATCCTGACTGTGTGGGCTTTGACCGAGTTCTTATCACATTTTCACGTATTTTGATTAGGATTAGAGCCGACGTCGTAAAGGGATTTTGAGCAAAGCAGGAAACAAGAAGCTTGTTGTCAGAATCTACTTCCTGTTGCTGGAGAATTCAACATGTAACATCCTTTTGATTTGGTTAATCAACCGTTGTATAATACATCTCTTTCACTTCCTTAAGTCTTCAATCTGTTTACCTCACTATATTTAATTCATCATTCTCTTACCATTGTTGTTTCAAAATACACATTTTCTTGCTACAATCAGAGATCACACCATGTGAAGGGAATATGACGAGATGTGGCCATGGATGTCTGACAACAGACGAGGGTGACGTGTGCGTGTGTCCAGAGGGATCAGTACTGCAGGAGGATGGACAAGCCTGCACTGGTATAGATAATATAACAGTTTTCACCCCTGACAGCACAACAGTGGCTTTATATTTTATATTTATATATCAGGCAGATACCAGCCATAAAATAATGATGTCAACTATAAGTAGGACTTAATTCATGATGAATGAGTGTTTGTTGATGCTTCTTTTAACCAACACCAGGGTAAACATTGTAAACAAGAAAAGTGGCCTCTCCATTTTATAATTGCATTTTAATTAAATATTATTTGATCTGTGTTGCAAGATGGTAAAAGTGAGTAAATAAGGCAAAGTTGTTTTATATAAATAGATGGAGTTAGTGCTGTTAGAAAGTGGAGCCTGTTTACAGAGAATAAAACCTCATCAGTGTATCTGTGGCTGTTGCAGGCTGCTCATCTGCAGACACAGGAGGCTGCAGTCAGCTCTGTACTCCTATAACCCCGACTAAGTGGCAGTGTGATTGTCTTCCTGGCTACCAGCTCCACCTGGATGGCAAACGCTGCATTGCTACAGGTGAGTCATTCAACAACAAAGTTGAAAGCTGAGCCACATAAGCCCACACAGATGTAAACACTTCCTTTCTGTTTAAATCTCATGGTTTATCTTCTGTTTTTTACAAACACTAAGAAAAATTGCAACACAAATATATTCAGTAGTTTATCTGATCTGATTATAAAACAGTGAACTGGTATTTTCCAGGACCGCCACCCTATCTCTTAGTTGCTAATCTAGTAGATGTACGAAGAGTTAATCCTGACGGTTCTGGGGATCAAACCCTGGTGGAGGAGCCCAGAGGAACAATCATAGCTTTGGACTACGACCCCGTCCAGAACAATGTAAGAACAAAACGTCTTTCACCAGTTATTGTCATTTTGTATCATATTTTTTCTTAGCTGCAGCTGCAGTAGAGCTTAAGTATGTGCTGAGTCCTAAAGTAACTTCAGGTCTCATGACTCCACCAGATGAAGGTTTTAGCACAAACAGTGACACCTAATGGACAAACACTGTAATTTGATGCCTGAAGGTTCATAAATATTTAATGAAAAAGATTTACATCATCTTCAGTTTACATTATGCTATATGTTTTATTCACTATTCATATATTATATATGTTTTCCTTTTTATAAAATTGTTTCATGTATTTCAAAGGTCTTCTTTGCAAGTACAAGCCAGAAGACAATTGAGCGGATTGATTTGAACGGTGGATCCAGAGATGTTGTTGTTTCTGAGGATCTGAACTCTCCGGAGGGACTGGCTATCGACTGGATCCACCGCAGGATGTACTGGACTGATAAAAGGTCTGTAATGCTTCTAAACAAGCATTGGTGATTGTTAATACTGGACAACATGTTGTTGACATGTCCTTGCAGATTTTGTCTGTTTTTTTGTAGTATTTTCAGGTAACTGTTTAGTTGTTTTAAATAACTGTATTCTGAATGTTGATTTTAATCAACAATTAGAAAACTGACCTGAACTTGTGTTTTCTGTTTTATTTATTTGTCTGGATACGTTTGTGCTCCAGCAAGTCAACAGTTGACTCCAGTACCTTGTCTGGATTAAACAGAGAAACTATTGTGAGTAAAGGCCTCGATAAACCAAGAGGAATCGCAGTTCATCCTCTGGCAAAGTGAGTGTTCCAGCAACTATATACCGCACCTAAAAGATTTCTATTAATAAGCTTTAAAATAATTCACCTGTTGGATTAATCAGTATACATCTATTTTGCTTTCTTTTTATTGTTTTGAGGAAGTTGTTCTGGACTGATATAGGTGCCCAGCCTGTGGTGGAAAGCGTCTCTTTAGACGGAACGGTTCGTACCGTCGTCGTTAGCACCAACCTTGTGTCACCGAGTGGCCTGGCCATCGATTTCACTGAGGATCGTCTGTTCTGGTGCGACCAGCGGAGAGGTCTGGTAGAAACTGCCGCCCTGGACGGTTCAGACCGACGGACGCTGTTAGAGAACCAAGTAGGTGAGGCTTGTTTGAAACATGTATATACAAACATGCGGAAATGCTCTGTGCTGGAAAAACTTCAAACTTTCGGTGAACTTTCCTCAAATTTAAAATGCATTAGATTATATATTCCAGTCTACTGCTTTGAGCTCATTTATAGTTAAAATGTGTTGAAACTGTCTTTTAAAAACCGGTTTCTTATCTGTCTCTTATCTTGTTGGTTCTTCGCCTCCTTCACTCTGATTGGTCCAGGTCGACCTTTTGACCTCGCAGTGTTTGAAGACAGACTCTGGATCTCTGATTGGGAGCATCAGCAGCTGAGGAGCGTTCACAAGCGGAGCGGGAAGAAACTACAACACATCCACAGCAACATGGTCCAACCAGCATCCGTCGTGGTGGTTCATCCGCTCACTAAACCAGGTACAGACACACAACACGGGTTATGTTCTGATGAGTATTGAAATTAACTCATAATGTTACAATAAGTTATATGTATAAGCTGACAACAAATGCAACAATCTCTAACATTCACTGGGCTTCTCATTCTTATTTTCAGGAGCAGATGTGTGTCTTCACCTGAACGGAGGTTGTGCTCAAGTGTGTGAAAGCAAACTAGGATTCGTCCACTGCTCCTGTCGGTCGTCCTACATCCTGTCAGCTGACGGAAGAAGCTGTTTGCCTGTTGATGTTTTAAATGGAACAGCAGGTGATTTGTTTCGTTCTGTTTTTCTTCATTTGTGTCGACTACAATGTAAAATCAAAGGTTGATAAATGTTAATGTGAACTTTAATGTTTTAACTGTGCAGCATCTGGAGACAGTGACACTGATTTAAATCTCTACACAGACAAGATGGTCTCAGGTAACAGTGAAACATAAAAACATATGTAGTTGTTGTTTTTCAGCGGCGTGATTCTAACTAAATGTTACATTTCATATGTCCCTTCTCTGTCAGACCAGAATGAGTGTTACTCACTTCGCTGTGATGTAAACGCACAGTGTCTGCTTCGCTCTGGCAGCGCGACTTGTTTATGTTTAGGAGGTTTTACAGGTGATGGACAGTTGTGTGTGGGTGAGTATTTCTTCTTCTTCTTCTGCACTGTGAATGTGTCTTAGAGGGATGAAGAAACATACCCCGGTGAAAGCTTACTGGATTACATTTGGGACAGAAAAGCATTTTATCTCATTTTCTGTGGCAGGGGTTTAAACTGTAGGCTACAGTTTAGCATAAATGACAGCCTTGAGGAAGGAGGGGAATTGAGTTTCTGGTGTAAAAACATTTCTCAGAAGTAGAGCATCTCTGGAGGCAAAGTTAGCGTCAAATTTGAAATAAATATTAATGAGAGGAGCCGAGTCTTCTGGTAATGAACTTCATAATGTTGCATTAAATTGTGGCCATGGGATAATCTACAGTTATATTAATAGTATTAGATGATTACTGGTGATTAATCTTTGTTTCTGTTTTTGATTTAGATATTGATGAGTGTAAACTGGGAATTCACAACTGTAACAAAAACACAGAATGTCAAAACACTTTAGGGGATTATCTCTGTAAGTGTCAGAGTGGATACCACAGCGATGGGCAAACATGTCAAGGTGAGTCATCAATATTTACTACAAATGATCACTGTGATAACTGTATTTAGTCTTACTGCTGATTATCACATGTTGTATTTAAAGTGAAGGCTTAAAACCACGTTGTACCTCACAAGTATTGATCACATCTGTAAGTGAATCCATGCTATCATAGATGGATTAGAGTGTATTCATGAGTCACACATATTGTGCTATATTGTGTAATTTAAACATCTCCAATCGTCTTTTTCAAGAGTTGGAGACCACATCAACATGGGTGACGACCGGTAGCCCTGTTGATGTCACCACTCGGCATCATAACAGTAACTTAATAGAGAGCTGCCCATCCACACACGAGTCCTACTGTCTGTACCACGGTGTCTGCTTCTACTTTCCTGAGATGGAGTCGTATGCCTGCAAGTAAATAAATGTTCTTCTTTCTACTTGATCTGTGACATCAGAGTGTTCAGAGGAGATTCAAACAATCTTTGGGAAATTATTTTCTTTTCTAACAGCATCACGTCAAAAACTGTTGCAGCTGACAAGCAGCAGGTGTCACTATTGCCCCACGATTAAACCACCGCATGGTGACAAAGTGACTGTGGTAGAAGACAAAACTTGTGCATAATTCAACTATGTATGCACAAAATATGTTCTATGTTTCAAATCTGATGAAAAGCATCATTTCATGTAGGTGATCTGGAACAATATAATTATATCCAGCTCTACATGCTCTCTAATGTCATTTTCCCAGTTTTCATCACATAAAGTTTATGTTTATATGTTTTTGCTGAAATATTTACAGAAATCCTCCAATATAGGCTTTGGTAAGTTCAGAAAGACAAGTTCAAAAACAAAAAGATATAAAATAATTCTGTATTGCTTTATATTTAAAGTGTGATACGTACATGGTGTTAAACATGCGTTCAGTGGAGTCTAACAGATTCTTTAGAGAGAAATAGTCGTCAAACCTAAGACATTAAGTCCAGTTGTGTGTTTGTTGAACCTGTTGTAGTTGTGTATCCGGCTACATGGGGGAGCGTTGTCAGTTCAGCGACCTGGAGTGGTGGGAGCTTCAACAGGCCGAGGAGGAGAAGAGGAGGAACGTGGTGATAGCGGCCTGTATGGTGATCCTCGTCTCCCTGCTCTCCATCGCTGCCTGTGTCACCTACTGCTACGGGTGAGGAGAAGCACTGACATGTTACATCTTCTTATAATACATGTCAAAGTCATAAAAATAAAAGGAGGAAAATAAAAGAGGAAGTGACATTTCAAACATTTGCTCATAAAAAAGTCAAGTTTTTCATGTGATAGTTCTGTGGGAAGTTCTAAACACAACATATGTCAGTGTGTGATGGTTTATGTACTATAGTGATGGACATATAATATAGTCAGTGTTGTGTGTAGTATTGTGGACATGGGAAACACCGGCAGCACAGATAGCCCAGGAGGAGCTGCCTCAACGATGAATGAGCTGATGGCATTTAGAGGTGTCTATCAAACCCAGGGTGGCATGATCCGTGTAATGTAGGTTTCTCAGCCTGACAGCAGGGGGTCAGGGAGCAGATCACACATGGAACGAATGGCAGCATGCAACCCTGGACAGCTGAGTGAGGAGCATACGTAAACGACATACTGCAACCCCCTCCTCCTCTTTTATTTCCACCTGAGCTGTCTCTAAGTAGCTGATTTGTTTTACGGTTGTTTCGCTGGCTTATGGACAAGGCTGTTGGCACTCTCCACTCTTTTGACTCACAAAGCACACACACACACCAACCCTCCTCCGAGTGCTAACATCCTAACGTTTGCAGTCTTGGTTCCCCCCTGTGGAAGTGGCACGCTTTCAATTACATGCTTGGTTTAGCTTGTTCTACAGCAATTACACATAAAAATAGGTCATTTCTCAGCTACAAAATGGAGCCGGTGAGGTATGACCCCAGTGGAAACGCTACATGGCCGCCAATAGCTCTGCCTCAAATTGCCTTCTGCACTTGACTGCAAGTGCACTTGTGCGTTTTTTTTTTCTTCTGAGTTTGATGGTTAGGTTTCCTCTGCAACACACACAGAGACACACACACACACAAAGACACACACACAAAAACAAGTAAAGAATCACAGAGAAAGATGGAAAAAAAAAAAAAAATCAACCTCTCTCTGATGTTTTGTGTTTATGAGCTCAAACATCACTGAATCTACATTAATCCTCTCTGGTAAACAAGTATGTTAAAGAGATCATACATAACTAAACTAAAACCTCCATTACATCTGCTGCAGTGAGGTTCATGTTTTCTACATAATGTTTGATGTCTCAGGGACAACACATTTGATTTGATAACCATGTAAATACCATGTGGGTCTTTGAATGTCTCCATGTGAAACGTGTGTGTCGAGAGAGTCTGAGGACTCCTGGGATTTATAAATTAATTAAAATCCAACAAGAATGATTTTATTATGTTATTATCCTCGATATAGGACTAGAAAATTCTTCCACAAACAGCCCTCGGTGGATAATGTGAGTGAGACCAGCGTGACTGATGAGAGCATGTCAGAAACCACCAGTGTTCCTCGGGTAAGACCGTCAACGCCACGCTCCATCATGAACACATCGTTAGGCTGAAGTCAGTGATTAATGTGACTCAGTGGATGCAGAGTCATGATTATGAGGCAATGTTTCACTTTTTTTTTAAATCTATGAATCTGATCGATAATAATAATAATGAAAACAAACTCCTTCACCATTTAATGAAACTGCAGTTCTACGTGCTGGTAGAAAATGGCGTTGAAGAAAACGTCGTCCCTGCCTTGGGTTGTCCCAGGAGAGCCGTCTGTCCATCGTGCTCCTCGGAAACAGGTCATTTCATCATCTACTTACAATTAAACCGAGTCTGTAACAAGAGTGTGAGGAAGTATTTATGCTTTAATTTGTTAAACTATTTTCGTCTTTTTTTTTTCCTCCATCATCAGGTGACAGTCACGCGTATGACGAGTCAGAAACATTGTCCAAACACAACAGAGGGTACGAGTGCTCCATGGTGTCAGCTGTTGCCATGGAGATCGTAAAACCCACCGACCATCACTCGTGTCCATCGTTGTCGAGCTCATATTCCTGCACGTCTTTCAAACCGCCGCCGCCACCGCTAACGCCACCGCTCTGCCAGACCGACGACCACGCGGCGGACACCACTGTAGAGACAGACGCACACATACTGTAACATCTCAACCATGTTCCAGAATCACACAAACGAAAAGGTGCTTTATTTTTTCTATTTTTACGTCAACATTAACTCATGTTTACTGGTCTCCACTGTAGATTTATTTTGACACGGTGTTTGGGCCGGTACGTGTGAGCTCATGTGTGGCTTCGTTAGTATTACAGTTTATTGGTTTTTAATTTTCACATAATTAAATTACATACACAACATTCATTTGGACTGAAACACTTTTATACAAATTTATCAACAAAAAAAATACTTGTTATGTAATATACACGTGTACAGTTTGTGTTTTATTCAAAGTTTAAGAGTAGATCTATATTTCTTTATGTTGTATAAGCTCCACAGAAACTCACACAGGTTTGTTTCAAACTGGTTTCATGTATTTCTGCTACATCTGTATCACTGAGTGACTGAGGTTGGTCGTCATCACATCCATAAGGAGCAGATATGTCACATTTACTTTAGGCTACCATACATCTTTCTTTACTTTATAAATATATGATCATCCTTCTCACATTTCTTTATAGGAGATAAAATAATAAACAGGAAGTGCTTGCTTGTGTTATAAAGGGACACACTTTTTTTTGTCGTTACTTTCAAGTTTTCCCTGTTCTTGTTTGTCATTTCAGTGTGTTGTATTGATCACTTTTAAAGATCCAAAAACCCAAAAAAAACATTACATTAAACTTTTACTCAACAGAAATGAGTAAAACATCCATCCTGGTGAATGTAAATGATATAAACAGAAACAGAAAATGTTAAATATTTAGTCAAACATAACAACAACCCTGTCAGTGCATTAATTAACTAACAACAGATCTGTGATGCCCTTAGTGACTTTATTCTATATTTATTTTTATTCAATGATCGATGTTCACCTTTTCCAGATCTGTGCTTTTAGAAATAAGAGGAGGATTGAGTGAATGGGCCTGTTTGGTTTGGAAAGGGAAGGTTTCTTGCTTTTATCTAGTTTTGATTTCCTCTAAATTAGTTAAAAAGTCGTAATATTTACTTGGTGATCACAAACAACATCCAGAATATTCATTCACGTTGTGTTCCACTTTGTTTATCTGTTATTTTCTGCACATATGTACTATAACTGGAGCTAGAAAATTGCAAAATGAAGGTAATTTTTATTTCTTCAATAAAACTATATTCACAAAAAACACTGTATTAATTTAAGTTTACTAGACACATAAAAATGGTAATCATAAACTTTCTTGTCCAGCACTTTACTATTTTCTAATGAGATTATCTTTGTTATAATTGAAAGATTATTGTGTCCATTCACAGCTCATAGCCCGTCTCTGCCTCGTTACCCTCCATCACACTTCTTCAATGGTGATGCTGTTCTGTCCTCCACCAAATCTAACGCTCTAGTGATGTTGGTACCAGCGCTGCCACTCTCCACCACCATCTGTCTATTTCTATCTCTGCCTCTGTCTCTACCTGCGACTTCGTCTCAAGGTTGACTGGGGATTGCTAATAGAAGGACCCGCAGCCTCTTTGTTTCGAGGCGATGGCAGAAAACAAAGCACTTTAACTCAAAAACCATCAGGGGCCACATAGATATTGATTTTCCTGGCAAGACACATTTATCTATATATATTGGCCTCCATTAGCACTAACAGATAGGTTAGGGCACCACTCTAAACAGCAGCAGCTCAGCCTTCAAGTAAAGATGAAATTGGGCCCAGTGTCAATTTATCTTGCATTATTCCTCAATAGGGGCAACAGGGGGCAATAGAGTCACTGACACTGTAAGTAACAGAGGCCTCAGGGGGTCTCACTCTGTCTCATTTTTGGTGTCAGTGTTTTTTTTTTTTTTAAATGTTATGTCAGATAAATATACACTCAGCTGCCAGTTTATATTAGGTAGATTAACTAAAATCAATACAGTTTGAAATTGTCCTTAAATAAACGTTACCTTCATAAAAGTTGTAATGTTCAGTTTGTGTTGAGAGTTTTAGGAAAGTGCTGATTAAACATTATGATCCTTATGGAGGCTGAAGTCTTGTTGAATTATATTATGTTACGCTGACAGAAGTTTTCATTATGTTGTCTAAACCATTTCTAATCAGAAAAAGTAGAGTAAGTAACAGCAACATAGAAATAAGAAAACATTAAGATTATAACCACGGCTGCAACTAACAATTAGGATATTTTGATAATCAATCAATCTGTTATTTTTTCCAATTAATCAGATAAAATAATTTCCAGCATTTTATTTAATAAACAAAACTGTTTTTGTACAAACAACTCACACATAAAAACTTAAATGTCTGCACAAAAAAAGTAAAAGTAATTTACTATCAAGTCTTTAGAGACAGTTCAGTCTAAACAGAAACATACGTTGTCTTTCTAAGTGAATAACTTCTGATCTAAAATACAGACGATGATAAATGACGGTAAATAAATGGACGTTGGATGATGCAGCCATGTGTTGAGAATAAACAGGAAATCACAATAATAATATATTTATTTCTGAAATGAAGGATTCACTTTAAAACAGTCTCTGAATGACGTCATCAGATAATTCAACAACGTCAGAAAATTCTCCTCAAATATATTTACAACCGTTTCCACCAGATTTGTGTCTGTTTTGACAAATTTAAAACCAAAAGTAACAAACAGAAAAACTTTCTGTTCTTTAAAGGCTTCGAAAAAACCTTCAAAGTTTCTCCATTAGCGCTAACGTTAGTCTGTAACAACCTTATCCTCTGCTGTCTCCAGCATCCGCCGCCATGTTTAAAACACAGTTTCTTCTTCCAGAGATTGGTCATGTGACCTACACCAAGCTCGTCATTGGTCCTCGTTACCTCCTACTTCTCTTCTGCCTCTTGTGTTATAGCGGTAGCTTTACTGCTGTGTATAATAACATAGACACAACTAATCCATTATTAAAATAGTTGGCAACTAATTTAATAATTGTTTTTAATCAATTTAATCGATTAGTTGTTGCAGCCGCAGTTATAAACATTGTCAAAGTACGTTTCACTGCAGGAATACTGCATCACACTGTATCTAGCAGTTAGTTTTAGTTATTGTACCTAACAAAATGGCAACTGAGACCTTTAATTGCGCAAATCATGATGGCAAAAGACAGGAGCCAACCGTAGCTTCAAACTGATTATTTCTGGACAAGCGAGATATATTCATTTAACTGAAATTATAAATCTAATAAATTATTTTAAAGAATATTATATGATTCAAAAATAAAAGATGATTGGACAAAATCTTCCACAACTAACCACAATATCTGTTATTCTATCTCAATTAGCTAATTTTGTACTTTTTAGCCAGATGGGTCTAGCTTTGCTTCATCACTCACATCTCCCATCCCAGCCCCAAGGACAGCTGATGAGGGCTAAAGAGGGAATTAGCAACCCACTCAAAGGCTTTGCTCTGATCCTTCAGGTCAGTGTTTGGTCCCTTCAGCTCTTGAGCAGGACAGAGTAACACTAGTTTCCAAGGATTTGGGTAGATTTAAAATCAAACGGGGAGGGGGGGTCTAATGCACGTATTGGACAGAGATACATGAGGCAGAATCTATTGATGAACCACAGAGGAGGGAAAGTCTCAAACCTGGTCACTCCATTAGTTGTATTGTCTCCTTGAGGGGTAGTTTGACAAAAAAAAAGTTTTGAAATCTCAACCATTGCTAAGTTGTTGGTGTGTTTGACCAACAATCAAAACCCTAAAAATGGAGTTTATGATTATGCAAAGCAAACAAAAGGTTAATTACTCTATATTTTGGCTGGTGGAAACAAACTGTACTTCTTGTTTTTGAAATATTTAAGAAACATCATGTGACTCTAAATGCTCACATTAAATTCATTGTTAGCCAATTATAAGCTTGAAAATTAAATAAAGAGGCTATTTCCATTTATGTGTCTACCTCAGTGGCATGTGAATAAAAATGAGAAATAACTTAACCATCATTTTTGTTATTTTCTTCCTATTTTTTTTTTCCTTTAACATTTTATGCTGGATTCTCTTTACTCCACCAGATGGCGATAGTGTATCAAGAAACCCACTTTTCACAGACCAATGTGAGAAACTGAGACAGGGATATTAAAGTCAGCATCAACATTAACAGCATCAATCTATCAGAAATGATCATTGATCAGTATTAATCAACTGATGGGTGTAGATCTTTCTTGTTGAAGATGTTTCATATTATAACACCACCATGTGAAAGACAGATGAGACCCCTTGAACACAAAGGTCATGTCTGAAGTAAATTAATTATGTTGATATAAAGAAACCTAATAGGAGGATTGACCTTAGTTAATGGACTTACTGCTCAAGTTTAGGTTGTAAAGTTCATAATAAAATATTATATGAGGAGGTGGATACTGGCAGCAATAATTTATCTATATATTTAAGGACAATGCAGATTTATCAGAATCACTGTTATTGAGGTGGTGTAATAATAAGACAAAATGCTAATTTCCCACCTGTTGTCCATTAGCCAGGTGTTGGATTAGCCGCTAGCTAAATGATAGCAAATTCAAAGTTTGGAGAAAAAAAAAACTCATTTCCTTCCATAGTTAATTTTCACCTTTATGAAAGTTAGAGGCTACATCAAGTTGTATCTCTCTCATCAGTCTAAACTTTTAACATAAAGATTAAATTAATTAAACAGGCATCATTACCAGTGTTAAACATTAAAACTTCTACAAAGCGATGCTAACATTGAACTAGCGAGTTTAGCTAATTAGTATGTAAGACGGCTAACTTATACTAACTTATACTATAGTATACTATATTTCATTATATTGTTTTAGTGTTACATTAGAGTATTTAATATTTTTATTTCATTTACCAGCAGTGAGATGACAAAATCTGAAATATTTGTCCTCATAGAGCTAAAGTCACAGATGAGGCTAATGCTAGCTAGCCAGGTAGCTTTGTTTATTAGAGGCGATAAACACAAATACTTTCTCTTTTAAAAAAAAAAACGTTTGACGAAACTTACCATGATTTTTGGTCCTAAAAGACTCCTTAGTCCGGCCATCATAAGAATACTTTTTTTTTTTTTAAACTAATTCACTTCTAGTAGTCTGAACTGTCGCACCCGGAAGTGACGTCTTTTTGTAGTTCTTCAGAAAGGAGACAATGACTTCCGGTCATGATGGTGGGACCACAGTAGCACCAAAATAAATAAGAGGATCTTCTTTTTAAACAGAAAAAATGAATTGTCCTGACTAAGTGAAGGTCTATTGTAACTATTATTACACAACCGCTCCTCTAGAGGGAGATCAGGTACAGTGGAAATAAACACTTGTAAATCCAGGTCCAGCAGCAGTTGTGGACTGGTTTCTAAGTTAATCCTATTAGCTTACTTACTTAAGTCATATGTGTTTATACCTGCCAGAAGCCAATTTTATCCTGCATTGACACACACACTGACTTTAATAGAATCCCTGACATGCTGGAGTGGTGCAGTTATGCAATAGTTTGTAATTAGTGCTACATACTCTAAGATCCACTGAATCAAGTTTGAAATGCAGACAAACACACTGACTGCTCATGTTAACAACTGAACTGATATATTGGATATCTACTGATAATCACCCCCTGGCTTTTCTAAGTATTGCGGTTTGTAAATCTGTCAGTGAGACCATGAAATGTTTTTCCATATTCAGAACCAAAATAAGAAATAATAGTGTAATGCCAAGATGTCACAAGTGAGACCAAAAATAAACACCACAGGCACATCACATTTTAGCACTCTTTGTTCATACGTTACATTTTTCAGCAACAATTGTTTTTGACATTGATACGGTGCAAATGCACAAGAGCACAACAGACGCCATTAAGTATACATACTATTTTTTTAAAGTCAATACAGCAGATTTTGACAAATTTGCATGTTTGATTTTTTTTTTTCTTTTGCTAAACATAAATATGTTTGTCCTTGATTTAAGCCTTCAATGTCCAACAGACTTGTTTTCCTCACTGGTAGGGACCATTTTTACACAGAGAAGCATTTGGAACTCAACGGCAAGTCATTTCCCAAGTGTGGTCGGCAACTTCTGCAAGGTCATGACACAAAGGTGAAGCAGGGCACTGTCAGCATCTGTTTCCCATCATGCCCAAGAGCTGTGATCATCTGAGTCAGTCATTCCAATCCGTTTCATTCATACTCTTTTCTCTAACTATATACGGCCATACTGGATGAATTTCAGCCATACTGTAAACCGGTGATGATGTTAAACATGTCTACTTCGTCTTGATATGCATATTATATTAAGAAAGAAATAACCTAAGACCTGAGAAAAATATCGCAATTTGCAATGTAAGACACAGAAGATACCAGTGCCGTTCACCTCATCAGTTCACATCAACCAACACACAGTAGCTTCAAGCACTCACCAGTGTCTCAAACTTTTTCTTTAACAGATCAAAAAACAAAACAACAAACACTGACGACAGACAGACAAAAACATACTCGGATGGTTCAAGTTAACACTGACTCGTCCATCTTCATATGTACTGATTAATATTTTTTTTTTCCATTTTAATGTTTTTTTTAAATATCAAGTAAACATATGCTCGTGGCAGATGTAATTTTTTTTTTAATCTGGTGATTTTTGTCTTTATGTTATCTTTTTTTTTTAGGTTTTAAGAACTACTCATGGTGAATTCAAAAAGGGGTTTTTAAACTTCAGGTGGACAACTCGTGATGGCTTCTGATCATGGCGGCGCTGCTTCCACAGCATCCCTCAACGGAGACGTCACCTCCGATGAGGTTTTTTAGATCTGCACATTAGTATTAATGCTCAAGCACAAACACCAGCCATCGTTTTAACCCTCCCACCCCGAGACCCACCCCCACCCCACCCCACACCCACATCCCTGGCCTCCACGCCACCCGTCCTTCATCTCCATCTTTCTCCTCCTCACCCTCTGAAGTCACTGGTCCCTGCTCTTCAATTGCAACTCCCTTTTTCTTCATTATCTCCCCTTCTTCCCATACTTATGGCATTTTTTTTTTTTTACTCGCTCTTCTTGGTGACAGCCGCAGCTGCTAATTTGGACTTTCCAATGTAGGCTTCAAAGAAGAACTGGACAAAGAGCACAAAGTAGCTGAGGTACATGAGGGAGGACCACACAATGTTCTGCATGTGGGATGGACACTCCTGGCCCTGCTGCATCCATGAGTACACCAGGTAGTTGACCACACAGCCCATCAGCATCTGGGTGATCTGGGTCAGTGTAATGAACATGGCGAACTTGCGCGACAGCTTGAAGCCGGCAGCCCGCAAGGCGTAGTAAGAGTACATAACGGCGTGGACCAAGTAGTTCATGGTCATGAACCACCCACCGCCGGCAACCATGTCTTTGTAGGAGTACCAGGAGTAGAGCAGCACGGTGATGTGGTGGTACCAGTGGAGGAAGATGAGCTTCTGTTTCCTCAGGACAATGAAGAGAGTGTCACCTACAGGGACGATAGAAGAGAAAGAAAGCGGAGTTGAACAGGGGGAAGATGGGGGAAGTTTATGGAAAGAATGAGGAGGGAGGGGGTCAAGAAAAAGGGTGATGAATGAAGGGATAGAAAAGAGGAGAAAGGAGACCATCGTTACTGCTAGCCTATTTAAAATGACTGGCTGTATTTCAAGTTGCTCTCAAATATGCAGAGAATGTTGGCTAAATAAACTGTAAAACCTCAGAGCTGCTGGCACACGCAGCAGGACTGAAGTGTTTCAAACAACTTAACAGACTGCCCTTTAAATAATAAAGAGAAACACAAGTGACAGCAAAAGCTGCATTTACAGCTCTCATTTATTACCCATTATATTATTAACAGTGATGAGGTTTAAACTAAACACCAATATGCTTAAAGTCCCATAAACAGAGAAAGATTTCTTTTCATCCTCTGTAAAAAGCGAGGAAGTTACTATAATATCCATCATTTTAAACCAGTGGTTGCCAGTTGGCAATGGTTTGTTTTACATTTCAGAGATAATATTTCTGATTTAACAAGAAAACCGCTCAAGAATCTAAAAAAGCATCATTACTGTAGTTATACTGCATCACATCAAATTTAGTTTTCTTTTCAAAGTGATTAAACTCCAATACAGTTGCTATTTGCAATATTATGCCTCAGAGCAAGGTTTGCATTTACGAGTTTATGCCTAATGTGTTTGAGTTTAGTTTAAACTGACTGTGAACCTGTGATTCTCAGCCTCGTGGGTAAACAGTGACAGTTCATTCCCTGGTCTCCAGCATTCACAATCATGTTCCTGCTGGTTTGGACAACAACCAGATAGAACGAACAGAGGCAGCGAGCGTCTGTCACTTTTCATTCCCACTGAGAGGAACAACTGCTCGAGGTTAAAGCCTGGAGTTTGTGGCATTTTAAGACCTCGGAAGGACAAAGATGAGCAAACGAGAGCACACAGGCAGAAATATATCCTCAGAAATATAAAATATAACAACCTCAAATAATTTAGTGAGGGGAGAGATGGACAAATAAAAGGGGAACGTGTATAATTGTACAAAAAGTGCCATTTTTAAAAAAAAATCTAATATTATTTAGTCTCTAGTCATTATTTCTAAAACACTAACATCAGTGTAGTCAGTCAACGTAAGATCTGTTTGCATTGTTTATATGATTGTCACTACAACTACTCTCTTCTACTTATCTCTATCGATAAGAGTCTGTGTTAAATGTTGCCTCTAAACTTGAACAACTTTAGTTGTTCAGGTTTTTATTGAACAGTTATTCAATAGGACAATCTGTTCAATCTTAACGTCACAGTTGTAATATATTACACATGGTAATATGACATTTGTCAGCAGAAAGTCACGACTTACCCAGTTCTGGTGCTTTACTAAGTACAAAGGCGTATGCCCAGAACTTGCTGACAGGCCCGTTGTAAAAGCTCTGGTCACAAACCGACTGTTTAAGCCCTTTTGTCATCAAGATGTACATCATGTAACTCCCAGTACGGATGGCACCAAATATACTGCACAGAGAGAAAGACCACACAGACAGAGCAGATTATTATTATTATTGTAGTGAGGATATATGCGTATTGAGGTCATAAGTATAGATTACATTTACATAAAGCAGTCTGATGTTCTTACAGTACATAACCTCTATGCTGTGTGCGCTGTATCAGCTGCAGCCTTTTTAATGTGTTAAACTATGCAGCATTTTTCACATAAATGAGTTCAGCCTGATTTAAACTGCATTTGCAGCTTGTTTTAAATAATCCATGACTCAGTCTCCCCCTGTATAATAAAATCAGTCTCACTACTTACACTGGATTCTCGCCACCTTCCAAGCAATTAATCTAATGTCACCAAACATGAACGTGATGTGGAAATAAAATTTCATGACTCCATAAAATGAAATGTTGCTGGTCCAAATCATGTCCAAACACACAAACAGAGCTAATATAATATTCATGTGCATTTACCGCCGCTAGATAATCTCAAGTGTTTCTCACCTGAATACAGCGAGCGTGAGCGACCATAGCACCAGAGGTTTCCTCAGCTCAAACTTCTCCCTCTGTTTCATGACATGGCGGCCCCCGAGGATACAGGCAGCGTAGAGAGCCGCGAAGAGAAACGACTTCTTCCTGTAAACACAAAACAGTAGAGAAATTAACATTAACCTTTGTCTGATTTTTAATTACATGTGCATTCCCAGGTTATTAGGCTAATTTGTGTTTAATATGCAAACAGAAAACGCTGCCCTGCTTATGGTTGCACATCTGCTGCAAGTTTACTGCAACAAATGTAAAAAAAGGAATAATAAAACCAGAGTCATTTGAAGCTCATATATTAAAGAAGACATGGTAATACCCAGAGCATCCTGAGCATTTCTCGCTCCATGAGACAACACAATTCATGACACTAATGACACCAAACTAATAAGGTTTTCTTTTTCTTTACAACATAGCTGTAATGTATTTTGACAGTAATTAGGAGCAGCTACTGCTACGCATGAACAGTACTTTAACTAGTCCTTTTAAACCCAACATTTATTTTAAAAGACAGTTATACAACCATGAGTCTGCATCTCTAACTGCTCCTTTTCCTCCACAGCCACTATAATAAATGCAACATAATGTTTACAACACAAACTGTGGCTGTACTCATTTCAAGCTCTGCCTGAAGTAATGATTTAATTATTCAAGTCCAGCTCCAACTGTCACTAAATGCTTAGCTTTCAGTTTTCAGTTTTTGCTTCTATCCGGCTCCAGTTCCGCGCTGTTTGCTTTAATTGACTTGTCAGAGATCACTGCTGCGCCACATGAAGTGGAAGCATCACCTGGTCCAACTGAATCAAAACAAACAAACACAAAAAAAATATTTCTGAGCACTCAGCACTATTACAGAGCACAGGTGGTCTGACTTGACAGACTAGATGCTGAGTAGGATTAATGGAAGATGAGGGCATGCAGCCTGAGACTAGAGCAACTTCATCCAGAATGCTGTTTGGTCTATTGGATGAAGAAGAGTCATTAGTTTAGTTTCTCTTACTTTTTTGGCTAAAGCTGCACTAAACAAAGACGATAATGTTACAGATGCTAATGAGAACATCATTAGACTTGCAGAGGGGTCAATCAGTGGCCAGAGGAGAAGATGAGACGCACGTAACTGATTTAAATAAATAAAATCAGGTTTACTCGGTGGCGACAGTGTGCGGTGACCAGGAATGAGGCATTCTGGGAGCTCTGGGACCAATAGCCGTGGGGAAAATGAGTTGTATAAAACTAGCTCAAGGAGTGATGCTCCAATTCAGTGATGTTGTTTCTGTTTTGCTGTTTGGAAGGTTATACAACAAGAACAACATGACATTGAAATTAATCACTGAATTAAAACGCATTACTACGGACTGAATTAAATTTCTCTGTTTAGAGACGTTTCCCTGGATAAGATCATCTATTCAAGGTCAGCTGTCTTTGTTACAAGCGATGCATAAGCTCCCTGGCATTCTGGTCAGACCTGCTCATCCACCACTTCAAACAGTCATGCAGACGTTTCTAACAGGATGGTGGCGTATGCAACCTGTAAACGACAATCCATCCCGTTCCTGTTTAACAACCTCAGCAGAGCTCAACAAAAGCAGCACTTTGTTTTGTTGATCGAGTGTGTAGCCAGGCAAGACTGCACTGAGCCACTGAAAAAAAAAAACTTAAGGAACATTGGTTGAGATACAGTGCACAGGCACAGGCATTCACTCAAACTGATGTTAGTTTTCAGGGACCAAAGAAATTCTGTTGTCTTTATCATAAGAGCAACCACACAGGCGAAGCAGTGAAGACGAGAATGACAGGACAGTGCAACAACAGTGTCAGTTGTTTGACATAATGGATTCATTGTGTGTCAGTATTTCAAGGATGAAGGATGCCACCTCTCTGTTCTTTTTGCAGAAAGCCCATAAACTGATTTAGGCCACCTCCAGTGAACAAAGGACAAAGCAGCCCAGTCAAAGTCAAAAGGAGCTGCTTTCACAGAATGACAACAGGGCTGGACCGCAGAATGACATCACTGTTTCTCCACTACACAC
This sequence comes from Polydactylus sextarius, assembly GCA_016801845.1. Taxonomy (NCBI): domain Eukaryota; kingdom Metazoa; phylum Chordata; class Actinopteri; family Polynemidae; genus Polydactylus; species Polydactylus sextarius. The sequence continues at coordinate 23,449,186 of CM028930.1, read as the reverse complement.
CAACGAGGGGAGAACAGAGCGACACACAATACACAAGTGGCCTACATACTGAAGTGAGGCCGCCGGGATCGCAGTGGAGAGACAGTCTCAACGTTTCACTTCTCTGCTGCCGTCCAAGATAAAAGGTTAAAAGGTCACAGCGATACAGAGATAAAGCTGTTGTTCTGCATTATAAAGTGTAGTTGTATATACAACAACCTGCATAGAGACAACATATTCATTCATGTATTTTTGATTAGATTCAGATATTGTATAATTACATCACCTTAAATCAGTCTATTCAACTTCTCACACATTCTTCCACTTACAAATGAAAATTTGATGTCAGATGTAATAAAACACGCTCACTCAGCTCAATAAACTCAGCAGTTTTGCTGTGACAGCTTTGCTCAGTCTGGTGTGACCAGTACCAGTAGCTTACAGGTGGTGTAATGTGTGAAAAAGAAATGATTGAATCAGTCGTGCCAGTGTTACAAGACATTTTAACATTTACCATTTTTCTGAATTTGTGGTTTGTGCTCAACCAATCGCTCCATTGAATCATTAAAAAGTCATTTATCACGGCTCAGAGACTTAATGATTTACTCTCTGTGCTGTATTTCTAAGCAACCTTCATTAATCACCTGTGACTGCGACTTACATAAAGTCTTTTTACGTCAAGAATTAAAGATATATATATACTTTGTAAGAGTGTAATTATATTTGACCTAAAATGACCCTGTGAGTCAAACCTATGACATCCGTTTACTCAGTGTCTCCATTTTTCATTTATCTGTGTCAAGTATCTGTGAGAACAATGGACATCTGTAATGAATGAAACTTGAGCTGTTTTATCATCGACTCCGATTGTTTTGAATGAAAATATATGTGCAATTAAATGCAAATCTGAACTGGTTTAACAAGTAACTTCACAAACCACATTAATACCACAACGACTGACACTTAAAACTATCGCAAACACTTTATCACCGTCATCATGTCGATTAGACTGAGCCAAAGTTTCACGTGTACAGTCTGTTGTAAACTGTTTAGAAGATGGATTCGACTGCTGTCAGAAGACAAACATAACAAAGGTTTAAAAAAGCCAAAGGCATGGTCAAAGCTGACATGTTGCTGGAGGTGGTGGCGGGTGGAGGAGGAGAGGGAGGTGCTGCTGTCGTCTTTGCAAAAGCTCTGAAGTGGCAGCTGCAGCCGAGCTACGTCTGCAGAGTCACGGGAATGAACTGTACATTTGAGACATTGGTGTGATTTCACGCTTCTCTGTGTCTGTGCAGCTCCACCCAAAGATCGACAGTGTTCAGATTCAGCCAAGAAATCAAACAGGATTAACAAAATAAATCAGGATGTTCTGCTGCCAGAAGCCAACGTCCAAGTGATACATTCTTTTAATCATCTCAGGGACAAAATAAATACTATCACTGCTCTGAAGAAACGAAACGATCCACCGAATGTGCCGGCACACACCGTGTCTTTTAAACCTTTCTGGTGGATCCTTGCTTCCATTACAGAAGCTGCCTCATGATTCACTTGTGAAAATTGAGACTTAATATGAACGATGCTGAGATCTCTTCCATCACTGGTTTTCATTCTCCTCTGATGCTCAGACTAAAAGATCCCAGACAAAATCAAAAACTAACAGGATAATTAAGATAATGGGACAAAATGATTTATTGATGAAAATAGTATTTTTCTGCTACTTTAAAAAAATATACTGGACAACAATGGAAAAATAAAGGGAATAAAATAAGCACTGCGTCTGGCACTCCTGATCCTGACTTATGTCTCCACTGGACAATATATCAGAGGGGTGTGGCGAGAGGCTTGACTCGGCTGTTTTGTTGGAGTGGGCCGAGGCAGCACAAATGAAAAACTACAACGTCAGAGTTCTTTTGGGGAGGATCAGCATGGAGCAGTCACAGAATCAGCAGACATTTCTTGCTTGCTGCGCGGTTGGAAACCAGCTGCTTTTCTTCCTACTGAGAAATCATAATAGTAAACAGCTCTGACTTCATCGTACAAAATTATGTAGTTGTCCCTGAGACACAATTTAAACGATGCATGTTCATCATACAAACATTCAGGGGAAATATGAATTTGTATTCTTAATCCAGTGAGACTAATAATAGTTTACAAAAAAACTGTTAACTTAAGAGACGCAGATCGATAGATTATATGTGTGAGCTGTTCAGCTACTTTGGTCCAGTATCTCGGGCATCTCTTCCTCTCATGTGTGATTATTATCACAGGGTGAGACGCTGGGTTCTGACCCAGTTTACTCCGCTGCCAAATCATACTGGATATCTGAGATATTTAAAAAGAGGTGCTCGTGTCTCAAGTAATCCCAACGAAATGTTATTTACACGAAGGTTTACTTAGTCTATCTGCCCGCATGTTTACTAACAGATCTAGACTTATCAGCTGATCGTGTTGTGAAAGTAAACCACAACAGAAGGTGGTGGTAGGTGTGTACTTTCAGTCTCTTTAGTGCTGTACATGATATAATGAGGATGTTGATCCTGTAGACGTCCCCTCCCCCGCGCTGACAGTGCTGTATAAAGCTGCTGGGTAACCTGCTGTGGAACTTGGATCTGTATTAGCTGGTCCAGGAGATTTCACCCATTACATAATCCTGAGTTTGCAGTCTGAGAATGAGTCTGCATGCCTGTGTCAGTGCGCTGGTGTCTAACCGTCTCACCAAGGCAAATGTTTACAGCGTCACGTACACAACTGCATGCACAACAAAACATGCGTGTGTACACACACACAGCTCAGGGGGTGCAACTCTAATTCCCTGCCACTGCTCCGTGTCTCAGACTGAGGACAGGATCCCAGAGCTGCTGAGCCAAAGTGTAGGATGAGCATCAAACCACAAAATGAGACCAAGAGGCGCCGTAAATAAGACACAGCTATTAAAGAATAAGCTGCCGTCCCGGAAGCACACTGATATAATCCAGTTAGTATCACATCCACCTTTCCTTGTTGCTGCATACAGACGCTGGTGAGACTCAGATTCACCAACCTTGTAAAATTTTTATCATCTCGTCAGTTCATTCTGCATCTAGTGACCCACGTGAAAGAATAATTTGTCTGTTCAGGAAACAGAATGGTACTTTTGTTGAGTGGTAATTATTTCAGCCTGTTAAGTGCTTAAGAATATCTTGAGTCATGCTTATTTTAGGCAGCAAGACAAATGGCTGGTAGAAAGATTGTATTACATACAGAAGTATAAACGCTACAGAGATGACACTCACACATGAATTTGCCCTAAACTGTGGATTTTGACTAAACTGAGCTGAGAGATAAAACCCCTCAGTGATCTTGATGTAACCGAACCAGTAGGAATCAGCAAAACATGTTGTGCTGCTGAAGCTGTATGAGACGTTTAGGAAACATCTGTAAATAACCTGGGTAAATATGATTCAGTATAGTGCAAACAATTGTGTTTTTCAAATTATCCCATCATATCAGTTTGCGGTCACACACAATGCAATATTGGGCCTGAGGCTAAGCCTGCATGATGAAGGCCATGTTAGCTACGTGTTGAAAAATTTACACTACGTTTCCTGACCACCGGTGGTGCTATCGAGTAGCGTTTAAAATCAACAAGTCCCAAATTTGTTTCGATCTCGTCTTCTACTAATTCCTCATAGGAACACACATGTACCCAGTGAAGCATGAGGGCTTCACTTGACACAATAGACAATCCAGGAACTGCCGAGGACAGTAATGCAATTATATTCTGCATAAAAGAGACTAACAGAGTAACATGGCAAGATAAGCTACAATATAATTTTAAGGTGGAGAAAAAACTAATGTGGGTTTCAAATTATTTCTAACTATAAAAACTGTAAGAAGTTGTTAAGTAATCTTTCTGATGGCTCCATTTTAGTAAGTATAATAAATTAAATCTTTAATAAATAGCTTTTATATATTCCTAATGTGACATTTCCAGTTTTTGCAATGTTTATTTATACGTCTAAAGTATCACTAATGCAATGCAAGGTTGTTAATATTTGAGAGACATAATCCATCTGAGTTATGTCATTAGACACTAAATAAACCAGAATTTCCAAACAACTGCTCTTTCTTTTATCTGCATCCAAGCTTTCTGTGGACAACTTGATGAAATGTGAAAGAGAAACCAGGATGCAGGCGACACTCGAGGCCGTTCTTAGTTTGCAAGAAGCCAACACACATCTTCATCACCGATCTCACCAGTTGTGAGAAGAGGGAGCAGCCAAGCAAACATCAGGCCTGAGGTGCATTGTGGGATAACGTCGTCACAGCCGATCATCATCACCGTGTGCTGCTCATGTTCGAATGCAGCAGGCAGAGCCAAGACTTCATACGTTTACTGATGAGATAAAATACTAAATTGTCGGTGTTCGTTCTCTTGCTACACCTGAAAACTAATGTTTTCACTGAACATTAAAAGAAACTCCTGTTCTTTAAATGTGGCACCTTCAGTACTTTTTGCACAGCAGCTATGAATTATGCATCATTCTTAATTGCATTCTGGCTTCTAGAAATACATTATTTCAGTTTCTGCTCAGTGTACGCCACCACAGAAACAAACATCAGATTAAAAAAGTGAACCGTATTAGAGAAGAGAAAACAAGCTCTGCAATCAGCAGTGAAACCATACACTAATACCAAATTTAAGACGGGTGTATCTCCTAGTCTGACTCTAACGGCCGAGCTCTGAGACAATAGTCTGAACTGCCCACAGACTGAATAGGAAACATGAGACTTGGACAGAAGACACTTATCTCCTTGATTCATCAAACACCAGGAACCGAATCTTAAAGACAAGTGAGTGAGCCATGATGCTTCTAAATAAACAAACACTAAACAAATAATTAACACCACCACTGATATAACATCTGCACAGATGATCAAATTAAAGCTATTTTATCCTACAAATGTATTTCCAGTGTGATGGTGACTCATATACACGGTGAGCTGAAGTAGAATTAAGAAAACAGAACACGAATCAAATAAAATCTCACTCTTTGTTCATTCATGAAGCTCTGCGTCTCTAATTATCAGTCCAGGAGAAAACCACCAGAGATCCATCAAAAGTGCGCAGACCTGAGGGGACGCTACCTCCTCAAGAGGCTTTAAAACACACACACAAACATACACACAACACACACAAACACAGATTCCCAGCAACGTGCATGGCAATGAGGAGCGATGACGTCTTTGGGAGAACAGAGTGAGTCAGCAGGTTGAAGATGTGTTTGAGTAGGTAACAGCTCTTTCTGAGACAATAAAGCCCTTCAGCCAAACATGACGACTTCAATACAAAACAGATCTACAGCAGATTTTATCCACTTCACTGAAATACATGAATGCATTGCTACAGTTTAAAATAAATACACAAATACCAAATGTACACATAATCCTCAATACTATAAGACAAACTAGAATGATATTAGACTATTTTTCATGTCATCTGATAAAACAAGAAGCCTGACACTTAAATGATTTGTTTTTCTGTCTGTTGTATTGCATTGTCTCTGAAAAACCCTCTTCATACGAAACTAATGGAAAATATGGCAGCGCTGCCAAGAATCATGTTAAAAGCTTTAACTGTAATGGTCATACTCCAGGTATTAGCACCATTAGACTGGGAACGATGCCAGCTGTGCAAACTGTGACATCTGAACATCACGTCATCACCCATCATGCTACAATCTGAAATGAAGCAACATATGCGCTGAAATGTTCATATTATGCATTTGATTTGACACTTTATTTAGAAAAAATGGCAATGGCACAAATGCAAACCTGATGTAACTGACAGATCTTATACAGAGGAAAGAAAATGTGTAAATGATAAATATAATCAGTGAATTTAAATTTTTTTTCCTACAGTCCTACAGCTCCCATTATACGTAAAGAGAAGAAACTTCCAGTCTTACTAAAAGTAGAAGAAATAAGAAGCTCAGAAAGTTATTTTAGTCCTATTCCCTATTCTATTCCATCTGCATCCCAGCCAGTTTTCTCTTGATCACATCCTACAGCTGAAGGATATGTGCAGAACAGAGTGACAAGTGGCAGGAGGTTTCAATCACAGGACAGCAAAGAGTTGCTGATATTAATAACACCTGACTGGCATGCCCGCTTCTCTCTGAAACTGCACAAGACTTCACTTTGTACATAACTTTCTCAGGTCCCAGGCGCCGTGTTGATTCTGCTGACACCACTGAAATAACTGAAAAGCATCAACAACAGAAATAGCTAAAGTAGACGGAATAGTTTTCTACACTTTTTAAGTTCGATATGAAACTATAGTGGTTTTTATTTCAGCCAAAACCAAAACATCATACTACCTGCTCTGATGCAATCTCATGCTTGTTAACAATCTTAAAAAGATAAAAATTGATTCTGATGTTATCGCTAAATAACAGCATCTAGATTCGCTCCTTCCTCTTCCCATTTCAACCAAGCTGATTATTTGTCTTTGTGTCACAATGCTGAGCTGTCTGTTGTCTGTCTCCAGGGGAAACATCAGATCAGAGTACCAGTCTCCATTCATCCCTGCAAAACAATGATATGTACACACAGTATTTACACGTACAGATATGCAGAGCACATATCACAGCGTCCGTTTCTAAAACCACACAAGTTACTTTGACTACGGCTCAACAGGACAGATGATACTTTGCATGAGTGAAAACCAAAGGTGATAAAAAGTCAAATGCTGCAGGTTAAATTAAAAAATAGTAAATGAGCAGGTTTCAACTGGCTGCTCTGACGGCTCAGTGGTTAAAATGGTCAACTGACCTACGCATATCTGCCATTAGCTGACTTCTGTGTTGAATAATTGCTGGTTCATAATCAACACTGTATGTTAGTTACATTAATCTTAATCCACAGATGATGTTTTAATTGCTTGTTCAGCTGCCTGCATGCTTTTAACTACACAAATCATCAATCTACCAAGTGACTCAACTATTTTCTTATATTTTTAAAGTATTATTATAAAAATAAAGTTAAATATGTGTCTTACCGGTGAGGTCTGAATAGTTTCTTGATTGTCAGTCAATTCATCTCTGGTGTTCAGCTCCACCGGCTCAGCAACAAATTCAATTCCCAGTAATTACATGGGTTTAAAATCTACCATCAACAACAGTTTCCTTACTGACAACGAACTCATTTTTTCCTTTCTCCACTTTTTTTTTTTTTTTTTTTTTTTAAAAAGGTGTGTGATGAGGAAAGAGAAGGTAATAAATCATGTACAGTAAAGACTCACTGGTCCAGACTTTCAAGCATTGCTGGCTTCAACCCAAACAGTGACATCACTGCAGGTATTTCTTCGATAGAAGGCAGTCAAAGGTGAAATACCTGATGTGACGGCCGCCTATAGGAAGTTATCACAATAATCATCTAAAGATTATTTAATTTTAGAAAGGATTTTTTTTTTAAATCTTGTAAAATGAAAGAGCTAAGTGACAGGTTGTTGCTAAAAACTCAATTAGTTTCTTTTCCTGTCATTCAGATGTAATTTCATTCATTTATTTCCTCCTTCTGAAAGTCACATTTCTTGTCAGTTCACTTCTGTACGTTATGCAACGTAAACCCTAACACTTCTAACCCCCACCCCAACCCCCCATTTCCTCGTGCTGTTGTTGGCCCCTGTCGGCCATGTGCACTGGCCCAGTGTTACATCCTCCACTACAGGAGCAGCTGAGGGAAGTCAGCACAGATCAGCTGCAACGTGATTGGCTAATGCTCTGTCAGCAGACATCAGAAGATGAACGTTATTGGCCGGTTGTCAGTACCAGGGTATGGACAGCTCCTACACACACTTCTCCATGCTGCCTCACTAACACACACACACACACAAACACAGGTTTCATTCTAATGGATAAGAACGAAACTGTTCTGAGACTGGATTCAGCAGTGCCCCTCCCTGTAAATACGTTTTTAAAATACCATGCTAAATGTAGCCTGATGATTTCCTACTGCTTGTCTTTTTTTTTTTTTTTTTACAAACCTCTTTGCCTCTGAGTCTCTAGTGAAGCTTTATGCTACCTGAACACATGACTCATTGTGTTTTGCTCACATCCATTTCCTGCCCGCGTACCTGCACGGTGAGCTCATGCAAATGAGGATATTAGAGGGTGGATGGACCTGAACACAACCTACATTTGAGATGCAAAAATCCACATGACCACACATACGAAATATTTACTTAACCTGAGTAGCAACAGTAAAAAAAAAAAAAAAAATGACTTCAAGGTTGTTGCAGATTGTGTAAAGAACAAACAGACGCAGCCTTAGGTAAACAACAACACACCAAATCAGACAGATGAAGTAATGAATCGGGTATTTGTTAATCTGTCTGCTGTCAGATGTGATAATCTATGATTACATCAGCATTTTTAAAATAAAACTGATTGCTACTCCCTCCTATTTGATTTTAATTGATCATTTCAGTTACGATTATGGGATTTTAGCTTCTCTAATGTGCAGATTTCCTACTTTTCTCATTGTAAATAAGGTTAGTTGAGCTTTTCCTGCAACTTATAAAGCAAATATATGTATATATATTCGGAATACGTGTTGTTTGATATTGCAGCATCATCGCTATTTGAAGGTGAAAACCTTATGTATGATGAAACGAGGATGCTGAGCAGCCTGTGATGACCAGGCTCATGTTCACGGATGAGGCAGCTGAGCTGCTGTGAATGACCTTTAAAAGCGGCAGATATCGCGGTAACTGATGCCGGGAGAGAAAAAGGGGGAAAAAATCTCAGGAAACCAAGGACAAATCGGAGGCAGTGAAAAAAAAAAAAAAGATGCAACAATGTAACGATGTAACACTTCGTAATATCAGATGAGTTCAGACAGGCTCGTGTGTGACGCCGCGTGTAGCTCGAGGCCTGCGTCACTTTGGTCATTTTAATCAAACGCATAATAGCGGAAGAAATTTGCGGATGATTAATACAGGAAAAAAAAAAAGATACAGAGTGAGAGAGAGAGAGCGGGTTTAATAGGACGCCGCGGGTGAGGTTTAATCCCGGTGAACGAGGCTGATGCATGTGCGCACGTTAAACACAAGCCACGTTCAATCCTCAGCGGAAGAACCGATACATTCTAACATTAACGTTGTGGTCTTACCAGTTCTCCTGCATCCATCGGATGGCTTCGTCCTCGTTGAACTGCCTCTCGAATTCATACTCTTGTAGCGCCAGCACCGACATGCTCGCTGTTTGCTGCTTCTCGTTTCTAAAATAAGTCGATATAATAACCCGAGGAGGTGTCGACCTCTCTTTTTATTTCACTTTCTTTTTTAAAAAAAAAAAATCTATATTAGTCGGTTTCCTTGTTACAGCCCTCTACTCGCATCGCTCGCGCTGCCGTCAGGACCTCGCGGTTGTGCGCGAGCAGTATCGGCAGTGGCGGCACCGACCTCTTCTTACCGGCTGAACGAGCCTACGCCCTCTTTCACTGTAAAGCGCGCTCCGGGTCCTAGCGCCGGCGCGTTCACTGCCTCTGTCTGCAACACAACTGAAGTTCAACACAAATCAGTTTAGTTTTATTTACTTCAGTTTGATTACGTAACAGGTAGATCGAATATTTTAGATTATTACTATAATTATTATAATAATAATTATTATTAGTTGTAGTAGTATTACTATTGTAAAGTTTTTACTTTTTTAATTGCAGAAATATTCTCTATTTTTCTTCTATTCTATCAGACTATGTGTCTGGTTATTTATATATTTATATATATATATATATTTGTGTGTGTGTGTGTGTGTGTGTGTACAAAAATTTACTCTGATTTAGATTTTTTCTTTTAATCATTTAGAGCAACATTAGTTTCATCTCAGCTCAAAGGCCGTTGTAAAGTTTTAAATCATTTTATTATTTAAATGTATTTTCTATATTTGTATTTTTCATTATTTTCCACTTTATTTACTGATCTGGTGATACCTTAAAGTCATATCTCTATGTGTGTATGTCACCTCTAATGTGTTGTAAAACCTGCTTGGTGATAAAACCGATTCTGGTTTTGATTCTTTTTTTTATTCAGATATTCACTGTGTCTCAGTTCAAAGGTTGTATCCTTCAAAGGACCTGGTCTACAAAGGTCAACACAGACTGGTCTCAACGGTCCTCATTGTCATGTTTATGTCACGCTACTCGTGTCACCTCTTTATTTATTATGGGATAGGTTGAGTTGTAAAGGATCCAACAGTTAAATCTATTGTGGCTCATGAAAGTAAGGTTGGAAGGCCCCTTATTCAGGCCACAGTTAGTTGTATGACTGGACCATGTAGGTATGGTACCATGCACAGATCTGGATCACCTCTGAGTCACGTCTCTGTCATCCATCATCATTATCCATTATGGAGGCCGTCGCTGGGTCCAAAATACCTTTCCTTACACAACAATGGAACCAAACATACAGGTTTAATCATCCTGCACGAACTATCTTTGACAACAAGAGGAGTGATGTAACAGGTGTTACATCCCCCACTGAGCCTCAGTTTTATCAGTGTCACGTCCAACAACTTAGAAACAGACACACCCTAAAACCACAGAGGAGCTGTAGCAGGAGAAACCCACATATCCAGATCCCCGAAACTCTGTGAAGAACTGGTGACATTAAAGACAAATACTGTTTTGATTTGATCATTGCATCTCCACTAATCCATAGTCTATACTGTTTATCCTTTGAGAGTCACAAGGGTTTGGAGCCATATCATTAAATGACACATTTGAAATGTACATATCATTTTTTTTTAAAAAACAACCTATCTTTACTCTTAATGCTTAAAAAGGCACAATAATCAAATGCAATTTGAGTAGATTGCAATGATGATAAACTCAGTGTCAAGAAACAGTTAAATGACACCACTGTGCATCATTTCTCACTTTCCCAGCACCAGAGCAGGCGTCAGTTCATCCTCACTATGTGCCTCTTAGTTGCACAATCATTTGCTCTAACTGATGTAATGGCCTCTTTATCAGCTGATCCAGGTGGAAGCTATTTCCTAAACCTGGCAAAAAAGTAAACAGGTGGAGTTATTTCTTTCTACATCGCCTGATTGAACTTTAACCCTGATATTGACTTAAAACCTGCAGCCAAATGTTGAGATATGCAAACATAAATCTCCTCTCCCTCTGTCTGTCTGTCTCTCCCTCTGTCTCTGTCTTGGTTGCAGGTTATGACAGACTATGGCCTGATTTGCAGACTGTGCCCTCTGATGGTGGCTTGGCCTGATGATGTCACTTGTTCAAACGACAGTTAAACTTGGCCTAAGAGAATTCATTTATATGAACTTATAAATCTAGAAAGGAGGTTTTATCACAGAATTACTGAGACATTTCCGGTTCCACATCCTTACTGTCACATCTGAAAGTGGGTCGCCAAACTGACCAAACTAGCCAAATCAACCAAACTGTAACTTTCTCACTTTCACAAAATATCAAATAACACCAGTAACATTATAAAATGTGGATGAACAGACACTGTAAAACTTTATTTCTGTTTCTCTTTTTCTTTATGTGCATGGACTTTTAGTATGTTAGAAATAGGGCAAACACTATTTCAGGTGTGTAACACAGACATCTGTGGCTTTTGTGTGTATAAACTTGAGCCAACATTGATCACTTTACTCTGAAAATGTCTTGCAGTTGCATCATATTATGATGTAGTCTACAACAAATCTGGCAACTGGCTCTACTGAGGCAGGTTACTGAAAGATATTTTATAACAAATATTAATGTTTCCTTCCTGTGACATGAATGTTAAATATTAAATATTCATATTATATTCATAATATAATATATGATTATATCTATCTATCTATCTATCTATCTATCTATCTATCTATCTATCTATCTATCTATCTATCTATCTATCTCTTGATAATTTTAGTTATATTAGTCATATAGTCTGTTCATATGCTAATTAATCTTTAAAATCTTGATTGTTGTATATGAAATGTGTTCTCAAAACAATTTTTATTCTTACATCAAATACACACACACACACACACACACAGACACACACAGACACAGACACAAATATCTGTTCTGGTTTAATATTGGGATCAGACTCTGATTTTATATATTTATATATTTTTAAACTTAAAAGGATCCCCGACTAGTCAGACATGTCCTAAATATGCTACAACCGTAGTAAAACATAGTTAGAAACACATGAAATATCTTTTATTATTTAGAAAATCCTCACTGTTTAAGAAATACGGAGGCAGCCATTACTCAGCGTATGCAATTCATTCTGGGTAGATGACATAAAATGGTTGCGGTCTACAGCTGAAAAGGGAGAACAGTGATGCGTTGTGTGGTTTTTGGTTGTAGTTTCCAGTTGAAAGGCGACAAGAGAAGAGATGTAAACCTTCACTGCTTTCACCATGATGAGAAAAGAAAAGGAAGATATTTGTGGACGAGTCCAATTAAACACACACTCCCTCGACACTCCCTAAAGACAAGTGTTCTTGTCGCTTCATCTCTGATGTATCTGAGGTATTTAGTGACCACAGCTGATAAAAGCGCTCACAGATGCTGCTGGTTATAAGACAAGACTAAAACCAAATGATGGGCTACAATTTTCTCCAATAAAGAGTCTAAATGCCCAGTCATAGTCCAAGGTGAAGTTAAACTAAAGGTGAATTAAAACCTTTTGAGTGTTTCTATGTAACATTTATATTGTTGACGCCAATTTTAATCTTACGAGACCAACATGTCTTATTAGTCAGGGATCCTTTTAAAAACGTAAATATCTTAATGATATAATTATATAACATATGTTGTGGTTAATTTGAAACACTCCGTTTTGAACTAAAACAGGTAAGATCAGGTAAGATTACACTAATCCTGAAAACCTGAATGAGAAGAAAACAGACGTCACAACGTGACACATTCTCAGTAATGGGCCTGGAAAAATTAGAAAAATGTTTAAGGCGTGTGCCCCTTTAAATTCTAATCGTCCAGTTATTCACTTGCGCAATTCAGGTGTGTCGCTGCAGTCACGTGTCGGTCTACACCTGCTGCTACGTAATATGTTGCGTCACAGTATGGCGCGCCAAAATTTAAAGTGCCAATGACCCGGTTAGCTGTTTGGCTAATTCCACTGTAACGATACTGTGAAACATTTAGCAGTAATGTCGCTGCTGCTGCGCCTCATTAGCCGGTTTATTACCCAGTTAACGGACCTAATGTCCCCTCAGAGTGACTTTATGGAGGAAGTTTGATGTCAGCTGTTGCTCCTGGTGCTAGCTGTGCACCTCCAGGCCTGAAGCTGAAGCCGGACTCTGTCTGCTGTGGTTGTGGGCAGCTCCTCCTCCGTTCTTCAGACACTTTCACCAAGTAAGTTTTTGCTGCCTGTGGCTACATCTATGTTGTGAAGTGATGGATCTCAGCTCTGTGCAGCTGGTTTCTGTTTGCTTGGTTGATGATGCTGCTGGTTGTATCTGCTTGTTGGATCCATGGCTGCTGTTATTTTCTGCTCTGCTGCTGCTGCTGCCCTCTAGCATAAACTGTTTTATTTTGTTGAGAGAACAAGGTCCTCAGTTTCATTACTTTAGTCAAAGTACAGATCCCACTGGTCAAATGTTACTCTGATACAAGTAAAAGTCGCACAGTTAAATTGTTATTTAGGTTAAAGTACTGAAGTACTTGTTATTAAAAATACCTCAGTAGGAAAAGTACATTTTCTTTCACCATATTGTTTAATTATTGACCAAACACACATCTAATGTCTCTGACTAGCTTGTAGAACCAGTAAAATAATTAATTGTTAGAATGTTACAGAATGAAACGCAACCGAACTGACAAAGATAAACAGTTATTTGTTTATTTATTTTAAATTAGTTACAACACTACACAATACTTCATGACAGTGTTGTGATGCAGCTCTGACCATGTGTACGCACATGTATGTGTGTTCATCAGGAAGACGGTGGAATAACTGTAAATTCAGCTTGATCGGAAAATGAAATTAACATTACAAAATGTTTAAAACCAGCTGTACAACTCAACGCTTCACGTCACTTTTCAACAGCAACAGTGTTTGAAGTGACACAAAAAGAATAGGTGTCATCTGTCACTGTCACCTGATATTGTCATGACATCAAAAGAAAAATATTCAAATAGTTTGTTATTGAAGTAACCTGGAGTAACCTGGTTATATAGTTACAGTCTTCAGCTGTGATGTAACTCTGATTTCTAATAGTCTGTTACCTGACAAACAACCAGTCATGTTTGAGAAGAGATGAAAACCTCGATAGGAATGTAGTGAAGTGGAAATAATACATTTTCAAAAAAAAAAAAAAACTACTCAAGTGAAGTACAGATACTGCTGCTGGTTTAGATTTTTTAACTCCTCATGTTTCTAATATCATTCTACTTTTGCATTTACATGATCAGAATGAGAAAAATGTATTTATCTCCAGGGAGAAATCGAATCATACTTACACTGATTCAAACCACCTGGCTAATATTGTGTAGTTTCTAAACAGTTCTGACCCATCGTGACATGGACATGGACGTGTGTCCTCTGGGACCGCCCTGTTGTGTCTGGCTCGTACTTGGACATTGGCAACAGAGTCTTTGTGTCTTGTGGGATGTGGTGGGTCCTCCATGGACCTAGCCTGGTCCAGGACATCCCACAGAGTTGGATCTGGGGGCTGGGGAGTCCAGGTCAATACTTGGGCTCTTTGTCATGTTTTTTTTTTGTAGCCATTTATACAAATATGTGCGTTGGGGAAATGCAAGAATGTTTTCCACATTCAGTGTCATCTGCTCATTGTCACAGTGAAGATGTTGTAGCTTGTTTATCGTTGTCATAAATATCAAGAAATGTGTGAAGTGAAGGATTATTTGCTGATATAATCTCAGCTGTTGCTGAATTTCATGTGGTTGATGGTTTATATTATTAGTATTTTTCTTTTAGTAGTTGGAGATGCTTTGCAGGGGAACGACCACATAACCATCAGTGGAATCAGCTTCTAAAATGATATTGCCCACAATGTTTTGGCACTAGACTCTGTGTATATAACCTATTCTCCTCTGTGTAAATTTGGGTGTTGGCTTGTGGGGAGTGATAAGGCTCGGTGCCAAATATATCTGTCAATCTGTATATTTGCATAAATACAACTGTTCCACCCAAACCAACTGAATGAAACACTTTTATGCTCGTGCACCTTTTCACTTTTTTCTCTTTTTTTCCCTTGTTACCTAATTATGTTTCTTAAAATATCCAGCTTTTGGATTTCATCATTGCATCATTAGTTTCCCACGATCCTCTTGGGTTTATATCAGCAGTAGAACAGAGCGGTGTAACCTTTCACCTGTCTGTCTAAACATATCATCTTAAGGTCTCCCGGTGGAGCATCTGCCGCTGGAGTATATTGCAGTATCATCTGGGATTTCATCATCTTAGCTCATTCTCTCTACACATCAAATAAATCTCAAGTGCTGCTGAGGAACTGTATATGGGCTGTGTACGTGCATTTGTGTCTGTGTATGTGCTCACCTGCACGTCCATTGTGTGTTTTGTGAGTGCACCTGTGTAGGTTGTCAGCCCTCGGGAGAGAAGAAGTTAGTCAAGCATGTCCGGCATCTGGAGCACAGCTCAGTGGAGCTGAGGCTGTGCAGAGTTCGTGTGCTCATGAATCGTGTCCTCTTGTTGTCAGAGAAGTCATCCGTGTGAATGTGGCTGAGAGGGAATGTGAGTGTGGGAAGTGAGAGGAATTCAGAGAAAATGGGCAGCGAGGCAGAAGTTAAATGTCACAATTCTTCATAATGGGACAAGAAATGTCTCTTATTGAAATCAATGATTTGAATTTTGTTGTAAATTTAATCACTTTTAGTTTCAAAAAATACTTAATCATACAATGATGTGTAATCACAGCTCAACGACTGATTAAAGGCTACTGGTCTTTATCTTTATTACAACATTTTGTATAACGCGTACGGTGCAGTTTGACCTTTGACTTTGGAGTTTACACCTTAAGTAAACCTTGAGTACAACTCAGCAAACCTCTGTTCCCAAGGTCAAAAATTAACTTTTCTGTTAGAAATAATAATTTTATCTGCTGTTTTTGCAAACAAAGGATTAGTGATTTGAACAGTGGTTAGAAAAGAAAAGAAAGGAAAGAGCAGTAAGAAACTTCTTTTCTTCTACGTGAGACTCGGAGCCTGACAGATGTTCATGTAAATGCTCTGAGGGATTCTTCACACTATCGTACTGTTACACTCCGAACTCTCGACTCCCTGTCGAGTTCTGCTGGAGGTAGAAGCTCGCACAACCCAAAAGATATGTCCTTATGTTCTTATTTTTGTTTTTGATTGATGTTATGTTAGTGAATATTTTTGCCACATCTCCTACAATGAGTGGACAAGTAGGTGAATGTTCTGCTGAAAGACTCTAAACCTGTGTTAATTGTCCACATTTACATGAAATATTATAAAAGTAGACTATTATTAATGCAATATATACTATTATTACATTGACTTGATTCATCTCCTCTACCTATGACCTTTCACCTCACTGAACTTTAACCTACATAGATCCATGAACTTATTAGTTGTTTCAAGCTGAGTGAACTTTACCTTTTATTAAAGGTTCATCTCACTGACACAGAACTGGTGTCTGAGGGTTTATTTGATATATTTCACAATCATCAGTAGCATATATATATGTTAAGACACACACAACATGCAACATGACCTTTCTATACACTACTACATTTTTCTATTGCCTCTACACAGAGTGTGTGTGAAATCACAAACAAGGTCTTCTATTGTGAGCCGCTGCTTAAGATCATGGAGACAACACACAGATACTGTAGTCTCCTGAGATAACTCGTGACCATGAAGTGACCTCTTGCTTGAGCTGTACATTGTGCTGTAAACTGCTGTAAATTTTTATCTGTAGTGAAGCTGTTGGAGGCATGGACTTTCTTTTTGGTTTTTTATTAAATTGTGCGTATGATATTTTGCCTCTAAGGAACAAGGCGTATCTTCCCATGACTACCTTCCATGTTGAATCATACATCAATATGACACATGCCGCCCTCCTCATATACCGTCCGCGGTGCCTTTGTAGATTCAGCACTTCTCCAACTATGTAACACAGTGTTCGTACTGTTTTTGCTTGCTGCGCAGTAAATACCCACGAGTCCTTGAGGCAAAAACATCTGTCCTCAACCAAAAGTTTGTTAACGTGTTTCATAGACCATCTGGAAGCACTGAGATGCTCTCATTATGATAGATTAAGTTGTAGTTGTGTAAAGTCTACATGCAGTTTCTCCTAACGCCCACACCACTTTAAAAACATAAAACCATTGATTTTTACTGCCACGAATAATGACAGTTTATTAAGCTAAAGTAATTCATGAGCTTCTTATCAAATCACCTCAGACGTGCAAAAGGTCATTTCTTAAATGAAAGTACAGGTTGATAGCTAGTATTTTAAACAGCTCCACAATGATCACAGGTTTGTAATGTTTATACAATGCAAAACTAAATTCACCTCTTCCTGGTGCTTATATACATACAAAGTGGAGATGAAATTAAACCCCCGTTAATCAACACCTTGTTGACACAGAAATACAACACAGAATATTAAAAGCTTCTTCTGATTCTCTGCTGTTGCAGACTTACTGGATTTGCATTAAATTACATAGATTAGTTATGTTGGTGTTGATTTAAAATTGTGTCCTTAAAGAAAAATTTAAGTAAAACTTAAATTGACCTTGCAGCAATTTATTCAAACATGCTCATATTTATTTTATAGAAAGATGAGTAAACTTGTTTGTTTGTAAGATACACTGTGATATTTAACAAACTGAATTATCCAGTGTATTTGTGACCTGTTAAAGTATTTCTATAATAATCTGATGATGATATTTTTATAATGAGGCATTTTTCACCGTCCTTTCTACGTTATCTTTCAAAGTTTAAAGAATAGATGCAAATATCTTTCTTTAACAATGACCCATTTTATTATAAATGTATTGTTTGTAGGAGAAACTGCCTCAGGCTCATATTTACCGGCATGCTGCCATCTAGTGGACTCATGGTGACTTTCATCCATGTGGATATGCTCTGCACCCAGAAAACCTGATGTCACCAAACAAATTGGATTCATAATGTATGGCTTACATTACATGCTGTTTATATCATATCTGCAGCTGTAGACCAGCTTCATACCAATAAATCTATTCAGTAATATCTCCCAGAACTGTGTGTGACATTGCCCATAAGATGGAGAATTGGTGATATGATGTATGAGCGGCCAAGGTGAATGTATTGTTTTAACCAAAAGGGCACCAGCTGCAGTCACAGAGTTGTGGTGTGGAAAGTGGAAATCTGACCTATTGGTTTAGAGCGGATAAAAACAAATTCCCTCTGACCTTTCCGCTTCATTACCTGCCATGATACCTCATAAATTGAGGAGAATACAGTGCAGGTGTCACGTCACAGGCACAGTGGGACCTACAGGGTTTTTTTTTTTTCTCTCTGTATTTTTTTTTTCCCTCACCTGATTTCTCAGTTTGACTATAATGTGAATAAAAACTCTTCCATTATTCCTCTAACAACTTAAATGATCCATTGATCATTATTTAAATAACTGAATCTCCTCCTGAAGTTGTGATGAAATATTTTAGTGATATTTAATTATATAATAATAACTACAACATGACATAACTAGGTACAGTTAATGTTCATTATAGGAATATAGGTTATTATATGCACATATGTATGTGAATGAAGCACATAAGATGTATTTTTGTATCAAAACAAAAGAAATATTTGTTAAGTGAGAGGATTTAAAAAACTATTAACACTGAATTATCTTTGGCGCCCTCTGCTGGCTCATGTGGTCTCTAATAAACTACAAAATTAGAAGAATAAGTGGTTTCACTGACAAATAACACTATAAATAGAAATAAAACTTTGACAAATTTAAAATTTTAATGTTTTTATTGTTAGTCATTTTACGTTCACATAGAGAAATGGTCATATGATACAAACCTGAGTCTATAATTAAAACACGATGAGGCTTTTTAATGAGATAAATGATGTAAAATATCACAAAACTGTATTTTATCATTTGACGTTTGATCTACAGCTTCAAAATATAAGAACAATAAATGTAATATTTTGGATAAACATTCCAATTGTAAGTGTCTCATTCACATACAATATTACACATTATACTGGCCAGTTAAAGTAAATGGTGAATAAATGGTCACCTCTCTCAACAGCCAGTCAGTGATCCCATATATCCCATATATATTAATAATCCTACTGTAACTTTAAAACCAGTCTACTCAAAAAAGTGTTAAGAAAAAAAAAGTAAATATGATGAAACCCATAAGATTGGTCTCAATCGTGCTGCAGTGCTGTGGGAATCCTCCAGGGGTCAGAGAACAAACCTGAGTTCCTGAGATGATCAGCAGAAAGAGAAGCAGAGAGATGTGGGGGGTTGAGGGGGTGGGGGGGGGGGGTTACAAGGCTGCTGCAGGAGGAAATAAGCGAAGGTGAATGTCCCCGCTGACATCCCAATAGGATTTCTGCAGACGCCGTGGAGATGATATTACACAGAACTAAGCAAACAACAGTACAACACATAGTGAATGACACCAACAACAATAAATGAGAGTAATCCATGCCCATTATTTACTACAGAGGTTAACATGCGACACCATAACATCTCCTTCAGAGATAAATCTTTAGTTGAGGTCTATAAAATTCTGTGTGTGTATGGCTTCTGCATTGTTAATGACAGTATATGGTGACACCTTCCAGCAGGGATTACCACCCTGTGCGCTCTGGCTCTCCCACAGCGAGCGGTAATGAAGCAGAGCTGTGGAGGCTGGCAGGTCGCTTTCCACCAGAGTTTACACGGCAGACGACAGAGCTGGACGTGACTGTCTTACCAGAGATTAAAACTGTCTGAGAGACCTGAGTGAGAGAGGGAGGGAAAGAGGTAGACAGAGGGCGACTGGTCTTTATGCACTTGCTTGTGCAATTTAACCACAAATCACTGGCTAACAGTCCAGGAAATCGAAGAAAAACTATGACGAAATAGGTTGTTTTCTTCAAGTGTCACTTCAACTAAAAGGGCACGAATAAAGTGCACCTAACGCAAAGTGGTTAAATTGTAAGTTGTTTTCTGTGCAAATAAACATACCCCCAATGTTTGGAGTTCATTCAGAAAAAAAAATAGAAATATAGAAAAATGTAATCTGAGATCTGGCTCGTTGCCGATTCAGCTGTTTCGTAGCTTATGGCCTGTCAAGACAAGTTATTTATTAATATAATAATCATTATCATCACAACACTGTTGTTGTTCTCAGTCACGTACACAAACTGGAACAGAATATTCCAGAAAAGTACGTGAGATACTTTTCTTAAGCAAAACTTAAAATTATTTTCAAATTATTTTCTAGGCTTTTGTCTCATCTGAAATTTGTTCGTCAGCAAACAGAAAGACTTAATGGAAGACAAACCTCAGATTTATCAAATAAAAAAAAAAATCCATTTGTCATCAGTTCTGTGTGAGCACTGATAACATGCAGTATGTTAATAACAGTATGTGGGAAATAGGTGATGCTTCGTCATTTAGCAGGAAGATGTGACCGGACAAACAAATCCCTCGTGGGTCAAATTCAGCTTTACCTCCGAGCAGTAATCTGCAGCACTATTGTTTTTCATTCCACGAGTCTTTGACGCAAACTGATCATTACCATGGTGGTTTTGAACTTAATCTACCTGGAGATTAGTTGGCAGGCAAACAGTGTGTCAACAGTGAGTTTCCTTGGATTTTCCGTTGCTACAGTTTGACTTGCTGCAGGCGGTCCTCACTTTAGTCTGTTCAGACATGGCTGCTAACGCTAGCTAACTGTCCACTAGCTGAACCTAAAACCATCTGAAAATGTCATGTTCTTCATGAGATAATCTGCTTGTCCAATCATCCAATGTGGTTGTTGTGAGGTTTATTACTATAACATTACTTTTGTTGCATATTATTACTTTAACCAGCTTTAACCATTAAAGGGAGAGTGAGATTCCTGTAGCTTCGCTCCCCCAGCTCTCTGCATATGTTCAGATCCTGTGGAGATCAGGCAGAGAGAGCAGATCTTAGACAGATCAATACTCCTTAGTGGATTTCCTATATCAACCACAGTGAAATCCCACCATCTGTGACATATAGGTTGAGTGTATAAGTCACTGCTGTGTGGGATCGAATCCAATAAGTCGCTCTCTACGCCGTCTGTTCTTGTTGGGGTTGGAAACGCTGTAGGCTGGGAGAGGTGGATGTGTGGAGCCACCAGGTACAAACGGAGGGGGGTGGGGGTGTTCACATTATCCACAACTGTATTGTTAATTGTTGATTTCATATTTTTCATGGTGTACATCTATAAAAGTCATTGATTAAGGTTATTTGTTGTCTTGTTTTGACATCAACAAGAAGTGAAACAGATAGAAAATGAAATCATAAACTAGTTTGTAAATTGTCAAAATCTAAAACTACAATGGTATCATAGATGTTTTGTGGTTATATATACTGGTGTGTGTGTATACATATATATTTGGATTGTTGAATCTATGTTTTTATATATTTTTTGCTTCGTTTCTCAGACAATGAAGAGATACTCTTCCAATTCATAATCATAGTGTAGCAATTAACTCCATGTTGAGTTTTGATTTGATCTGATTTGTTCAGTCTTGTAGATAAGCATCTTTTGTTCATTTAATAATGTGATTTACTCTGATTAGTGGTTGGAAAGTGAAGCAGTGAAGCAGCGTTGGTCTGAGGTTGAAAACTGTTGGATGTTATTTGATCAGTGAGTCTCAGCAGCAGCTGACAGAAGAGACGCTCGTGGGGTTTTAGTTCTTGATCTGAAATCTCAGTGTGTCTCCAGTATGTCTTCATTTGAGATGTAACCAAAATAATTTTTGCTCTTTCTAATGTTAAAAATGTCTCTCTGTCCATATATGTATTTATATATGCATGCGGTGAGCGGTTATATGATCGGGTGGTCCGCCCTGCTCGCCAGCTGAAATGAAATTTTGGTGCATTATTATGTAGATTGTAGATTCTAACGTGGACATTATGCAGAGTTTGCCACAGACTCTTGGACAGTTTGACATTTTAGGAAAAATGCTGATTTGCTGCTCCCATGGTGGTATGATGAATGTGAAGCCTCAGTTATCGCAGCGTAGCATAAAGATTTAAGATGCTGACGTCTCCGTCTGAAGATGTAAGAATCTGTTGAGTGAAATCGTCTGATTTCTGTCTCTATCTTCTTATTTAACCCAGACATTAGAGTAGTGTTGTGAATAAGTGAATTTGTTGTCACTTTTTAATATTGACTTATGATTTTTTTTTGTCTTTAAATGTTATTTTACAAATTATATTTTAGTCATTTTTGATCATTAGTTATAGATTTGTTTTTATTTGTAATTTTCACATTCTGTTCTTAAAATAATGACTAAAATAATAAAATAATGTAAAAATATTTCAAGTCAAACTTAATCAATGACATGATATAATAACAAACGTCAGTTGCAGTAAAACAAGAACACAATGCATGTTTCTAATAACAGAACAAATGGAAAATCTGAGTGGAAAAAGTAAAACACAATTGTGAAAATTAAAGAATAAATCAACAGAAAACGATCAGTGTTTATTCTGTAACCTTCAACATTGGTGACGAGACTTTTCAACCTTGTGTAGTTTATCTGTGTCTGTATATAATAGTTGTTTGTATCAAACAGCTGCGCATCAACAGAAGAATACATTTGTGGAGAATTTGCTTACCATTGGGTTTGTGTAGAAATGGAAATATGAATGCCAGAAATTGAAGAGAGAGACGGAGGGGGAAAAAAAGGAAAACAGATCTATATTTGCACCAGGGAAAACTGGAATTGAAACATCTGGCTTTAATAAGCGAGTAAGCCAAATAAATATTTTTACGAGGAGTAAACATTTTACACTTCAGCCAGCGCCAGACTAACTCGCAGTGACTGAGCAGCCAGAGTTTCTACGTCGAGTCTGTTGATGGAGGAACACGTTGCTGCTGAATTACAGGCTGACGTCTCCGACTCAAAGCTGCTGCTGGCATCACGGTCACAGGCAGCAACAGGCCCTGGAAGCACAGTGGACAAAAAGCTTTATCGATCTCAACGGAACGAAACACCACAGTGAATGTCATCGTTTAGTCATGTGTCTGTTTGACATAAAACAAAAAAGAAAATGAAAAAACAAAACAAAGTCGACGTTTATTAATAGGAAAAGTTTGATTTTTCTCTGCCGATTGTTGAGATGTTAGATTCCTCTAATTAAACACTAAGACCGTAGATAGAGAGTTATTATTTGATTCAAGTGGAAGGCATATTTAGATAAAATGACTGTTGCTATTGTAACATATTGTTAGGGCACATTTTTGTCTGCAGCCCAGACCAGAAAAAGTGTGTGTGAAGTGCAAAAATCCAATAAAGTGCAGAGTTAGTGATTCTAAATGTGACTTTTCTCTAAGTTTCTGTTTTTAACGTGAAGTTTGACAGAAAGATCAGGTTCAAACTGTTCTCACTCAGTTGTCAAAGACTCCTTCAGTTTTCTGCAGCAACTCTATTCAACTCAAACTCAAGTGGTCTAATAACGTAGATGTGGCACAACGGGGCGTAATGGAAAAGGATGATGGCGCCCAGAAGTATTATGATGTTTAGAAAGACAAATTTGAAAGCAGAATCATTAAACCTCTCTTTGGTGATTTGGTTCATGATGAGGAATAATCCAGTTTTATTATCAACAAATAACAGCTGTTAAACCTGAGTTATCGGCCAGATTCTTTAAACCACTTTCAGGCTGTAAAAGTTGAAAAATTCAACTTCATTTTTTGCTGAAAATATAATTCTGTATCATTCAACTGAGATCTGGTGCCTGTTATAATAGTATACGATGTAAATGTTTACGTTTTAGTTTATATTGATCTTGTATTGATGGAAAACATATTCTTTAAAGTCTATCTGATGTTAATTTTAAGAAGAAACTGATTTACATTGTATAATGATATAAATCTTGCGTTTCCCTACTTCTTCCTTATTCCCTCCGTGACTGGACCACATGAAAGCACCGAGGGTTTTATCAGGAGACACGAGCGACTTCTTGCTTTGAACTGAACGTGGAATTAGAGGAGGGATAAATGATGGAAAGCCTCTCCTTAAGTGGTCCTCTCCATAATATTGTGCATTTTTATGCCCAAAGATACCGTGTTTGTACAGCTGGAGAGTCAGATCAGTGTGTGGAGTGTGACATTAACTCTGTGAGCGTTCAGGGTTTTGTTTCCAATGGGGCCGGCCTGAGACACACACGCACACACCCACACAAAAAGCAGCACTTTAAACTGTGGTGCATGTTCATTTCTGCACTATTTGATATAAAAAACCCTTATTATCGCTCTATCATTTAATATTAATCTTAAATTTAATGTTATTGTCATAAATAAAAGTCTTAATTTATGCCATTTAGTTTAAAAACCCTACAATTTGCTTCTATAAAAGCAAAATGTCTTGTTTTCTGATCTTTAATTTCTCAGATTAGATGAATTGAGGATGTGCAGGATTTTCACTCAGGTCCCTGAATATCACATAAACTGATGAGAGAACGAATGTAGGCGCTAAACGACCTCTGCTGTTTTTGAATTCACGCTGCGTGTGAAGGGAAAAACTGCATGACACAAAATGAAAAGGAAAAAAAAAAAAACACTAAAACAAACACAAGCACTCAGGTGTAATTTTCTATGTGAAGCCGGAGCCTGGGAAACTATTCTGCCAAGGCTGCCCGTCAGACACTGACTCCGGGTGGCTGACAGCGGCGAACAGAGGTAAACGTCAATTAAGACGTTACAGTAGATGACAGGCCTAAAGAAAACAGTGCTGAGAGATGCCATCTGGGGCAGACTGTGTAAACTGAAGGTGTCTGAACATGATGCTTCAGATGAGACTAAAATGTTAGCAGCTTTAGACTTGTCAGGTTAACATGAAGAGGCATGAGGAAGACTGCAAGGCCCCACCGTTTTTAAATGAAGTCTGTATTTTGATGTATTTTTTTACTCCCATTTTCTATAAATAATGCACAGAATTCATGTACTGATAATATCTGGTGTGTTCAGTATGGAACATAACACAGATTTACTGGTTTTCTTTGCAGCTTTGTAGGTTGAACTTAATGCTGAATAATGGCACTTGAGTGGCTTTTCTTTATCCAGAGGAGTTTGAGCATGCACGCTCTCTCTCTCTATCTCTCTCTCACACACACACACACACACACACACACACACACACACACACACACAAACAAACAAACAAACCAGATAGCTGGCAAGGGGCAAATTGAGTGTTTAGTGAATTTTGATGTATTCATTTTGTGCAATATTTCTACTCCAGGCCGGTGGAGACTGTTGAGAGTCAATTTTTAAAAATGTTTCTACATAAATCTCTTAAAATTGTGCCTTAAAGGTGAAAATATAACAGGTAAACTATGTTTTCCTGTTTTTTTGCTATCAAGTAATTTACGATTCTCTCCTGATGGATACATTTTTTTTTTAAGCCCTCCCACTATTTCAAGGTCCATGAGAGCCGTGCTGTTGATCCTTTCCTCATGCTTAATGTGTAGAAATTGATTTGGAGAGAAAACATCTCAGATGTGTGTTTTGTTTTCATCTTTCTTTAATAGAACTTCAGTGAGCAGGAAGTGCGTGCGTCATGAAATTCACCCTGCTTATCTGCTTTCACACGCTCCAGTCAGCCGCCTGTCCCCCCCCCCCCCAACAACAGCAGCAGTGAGCCCCCACTGTGAGATGAGCTCATACACACTCACACACTCACATACATGTAGATACCACACACACATACACACATGTATACTGAAGATACATGCAGCAGCAGAGAGCGAGTGTGCGTGCGAGCCTTTGTGTGCCCACTCTTGAGATTGCGGGCGAACACGAACACCAGCGAGTCAATATTTTCACACAAAGCACACGTTTTTAAATCAAAGCCTGAGGCAAAGACGTACAGTTTTTCATTCTGCGGTGTGCAAACAAATGTGAATGTTGTTGCAGAGAATAAAAAGCAAAGTCTCACATTTATCTTGCATCATTTTATAGAAAACAAACCTCACGGGGTCAGATGAAGTAGAAGTGGCTTTTTTTTTTTGGTTCCAGAGATTTGGAAGCTCATGCATCTTGTTATGGAGAACTTCTCCTCAGGCCTTAGGTGAGGGTGAGAATGTGTGAGGTCACTTCATGTGACCTTTAGCTGAAGCCGCTGGGCCATCATTGGTCCAGAGCCAACCCCCCCCAAAGCCCCCACACACCCCCCACAATACCCTCAACCTCAACCACCTCCCCCAGACACACACTCACAGCAGTCCTCTTTGCTGCCTGACCTGACCACCGCACTTTAAGTTTAACTCAATAAATTTGTGAGTTAAATTCACAATAAATTTGTGAGTTAAACGTAAACACACATTGCAACAGTTTTGCCATTCAATAAAACATAGATAATATAATATTACTGAATATGTTGTATACTAAATAAATGCAGGATCCACTTCTATGATGTGTCCTGTATTTACATGTTTCATTATGAGACAAGCACATGTACATATTGTGAAAACAAATTTCCTTGTCTGGGCCAATTTAAAAAAAAACCATCAACCTCTAATTTAACTATATACAAATTTGTCTTTAACAGTCTGTGAAACACTGAAATCACTTCTGACCTCTGAGCTTTTAAAGCTGAAGTCCTGCTGTGACTTAATTTGGCCTCATTGCCCAAAAATACAAAAATAAAATACTGATCAGGACGCAGTGTGTGTGCATCCTGTGTGTAACTCATAACCCATAGCAGCCGCTGCTCCTGCTGCTTACACACACACACACACACACACACACACACACACACACACACACACACACACACACTTACTTAAATAGCCTGCATGATTGTTATCCTTTGTTGATTTGTGCTTTGTTGTTTATACTGAGTTAATTTATTTTTGTACTTGTTTTAATTTTAATTTTAAACGAAATTCAAACAGATTAAAATACATTTGTTTCAGGATATATACCTGAATATATACGTATATATTTCCATATACATTGGTGCAGCTGTCTCATGCATCCGTCATGCAACTTTGTGCAGAAAAAAAAACCTGTCATGTCTCAAGAAAAGCAGTAGTTCAAATCCAGGCATCATTAGCGTGTAATTAAAACTAAAATATGCCTCCAGATATGTGACGCGCACAACTTCACCAAAAAAAGCGCATCTCCAGGTCTCATCCTCTAAACCCTCGCGCTTCATGAATATTGACAGCTTGTTAATTATTTAGATTAGGGCCTGTAACGATACATGTTTGGATATTTGCACTTGCTTCGTTTTTTTTTTATATATTTTATTTGAATTCCCATCGGAGTGTTGGAGGTGAACGCTTGGTGTGTTTTTCCTCTCACATTTGGATTTTCTTTTAATCATGCTGGCGGAACAAATCTCACATCAGGATGTACTAGTGTGTTCTCTTTAGGGTGTAAAGAAAAACCCGAGGCGGGAGGAGGAGAAATTAGTTTGAAACAGATTCACAGAGTTACATCTTTGTTGGAACATGAACTACATGATTCTAACGTTTATTAAGTAAATCACTCAGGTAGTTTTATGTCTGTTTTTTTCTAGTTTTGCGCATAAACGAGAGCAGTGTGTGAATGTTAAATTATTTCAATGCAGAATAAAAGTAGCCACGATGAAAATTCAGTGCGAAAGTCAGTAATTAAAGCCGAGCGTGCATGCAGCCACGTGTTGTCTCTCATTGAAACTTTAATAAGCTCTTACCTTGTGCAGCAGAGAGGATGAGGAGGATGAAGAAGATGAGAGGTAAAAGGTTCTGCGGTCCCGAGCTCCGTTTAAGTCAAATGAACATTTCCCACTGAAGCCTCTCTCTCTCTCTTCAGGTCATCCGCTGCTCACATGTTGATTGTGTGTGGATTGGTGTGTGTGTGTGTGTGTGTGTGTGTGTGTGTGTATGTGCTGAATGTGTATTGAGGCGGCCAGACTTGCGTATTGGGCCCATACAGCAGCCGAGGCTTATCCTCCTGTCAGCTGATTATTGCTCCGCGTTACCGACTCCATCAAAAGGTGACACAACAAAAGAGGCCGCAGCTTTTCAGAGCAGAAAAAATCAGAGTGAGTTGGAAAGTTCAGAGTGAAGAGTTGAGGCCGCAGCAGCAGCAGCAGCTCGGCAGTTAAACAAGTGAACAATTTAACTCTGGTGTTTGTTGATGCAACAGTTTTTTGTAAAAACAACATGTGGACTGACTGATTTATTTCTCTTCATAATAAAAAAAAAACCCTCCACCTCCCCCTCGGAGACATGACCTGAGGCCTCTTCCAGTTTGACATCAGATCTTAAATCGGAAATCGGCTCTTATTTTTCTCCATTTTAAAAAGAATAATCTTGTTATTTTAAACTGTGGCAACATTTTATGTATGCTAACACAGAGCAGTTGAATTAAATCTGAACTCACATGAATCAACATCACGAGGCTGAAACAACAGCAGCTCAGCGCCGCTAACAGCAGCCAGAGGCCGCCGTGTTTGTGGCTCTCTGTGCGGGGAACATTGCGGTGTTTCCTCCCTCGGTGTCTCCGCTGCGCCTGCAGTCAGGAAACTGCGCTCTTACTCACCCCCTTCCTCCCTCCTTCCCCTCCTGCCTCCTTTGCTGTCAGCATCGGCCCCACATACCTCTGTGTGAGCTTGTTTGCTCAAGCTTGTGAATCATAGTTTCCCTAGACCGTGGCTTTGTTTTGCTTTGGCGCATTTTACGCGCTTGCCTTAAAAAAGCGCAAAAAGAAGTTACAAAGGTAAGGCTGCGTGAAGATGATTTAGGGATGCCTGCAACAAAACAAAACAAAAAGGAAACGAGACTGACTTTAGAAATAGGCACATAAACTCTAAACATATGGCTCAACGCTTCATTTAGATCCCAAGCGTAAAATATAGATGTGGATATTTCCACTTTTGCAAAAATTCCCCCCTTTTAATCCAATGATAATTTAAATAAAAATGTTCCCCATAAAAACTCCTGTGAGTTCAGAACACAGAGAGAGGGAGAGGAAAAAAAACAAACTAATGGACTGTTGTCATTGTTGTGTGGTCCAACTCCTGTTTGTTGATTCCCGTGTTATTTCAAGCACCAGTGACCAGCCCAGGCCCTTGGCTGAGCAGGCAGACATGTATTCAGCAGTTAATCTGACGGAGCATCTCGCTGCTATGTGTATTGGAGCGGTCTCCGTTGTTTTCCTCTATAGATTAGACGCACAAGTACCTCACATAATCGAATGGCTATAGACACACTGTCATTGCTTTGCACTCCACTAACGGACTGGCAACACAAAGATTCAATAAAAGTCCGTCCAGCAGAATGTTTTTGAACAATATATTTACTTCCATTAAATAAAACACAATAGTTTTTTTGGATGTTGAAAAAAAAAAAACATAATTCCGTACCAAATAGTATACACAGAGCAAAAACCAAATAATTTGTCAGGAACATTTTTGATGCGTCTTTTTTTTTCTTTTTAAATCCAGAATTGCTATTCTAAATCGATATTCACACAGACATTAATAATAAATTTATAATATGTTAGAAACACACAACTGGTGCGTTTTTTTTAGTATGTACATTCCCTTTTTGTTTTTGCAAGCAAAACATGATTCCATTTTTAGGGTTTTCTCTTCTTTTTTTTTTTTCCACATGCGTTGATAAATTGAAACCTGGAGAGAACTGGAGGGGGTTATAGCGCATTCGCCTTCGACAAACAGGAGATGATAATTCAAATATATATACAACTTTTTCAGTCAACAATTCACGTCCAAAAAAAAAAAAAAAAAAAAAAAAATCCACCAGAAAAAAACCCTCATGACGAGCTATGAAAAAAATGAACCAGGCGTGTGTGTGTGTGTGTGTCTGCGTGAGTGTGTGTATGTGTGTGTTTATTTATTTGTTTTTGTGTTTTTTTTTTTTTTTTTTTTTTTTTTTTTTTTTTTTTTAGGCCTGGGCTCATCAAAAGGGGAATAAAACCTAAAAACTCCCATTTCAGTTTTTGACTCCGACCCGGAGTAGTTGAGCTTGTTTCAGTGGTTCAGTCTTCTAGTGCCCTTTTTGAAAAATGAAGAAAAAAAAGTAGTTGTAGTAGTCTCTTGTTCCTGTGGCCGGCTGTTTGTAATTACCTACACACTGCAAAAAATAACCACCATTACAAATCATTTACTCTTGTAATAATAAACCTTAAAATAATGACAATTCTCCTCAAATAAAAATGAAAATTAAATCTAACAACAGGGTGTAAAGGGATAATCTCACTTTAATATTTAAAAAATGTGTTTGGAAATATTTGAGATAGCAAACAAAAAGCCAGAATAATGTAAATCATATTCTAGCTACAATCAAAACAAAAACGCCACTGATCAGGAAAATAACCAAACACACTTTTTTAATATAAAAAGGTAAAATTATCTCCTTCCCTTGCAAGAAAAACACCACTTAAAGCGTCGCTACCGGCTTCTAATGACTTGTGAGGGTGGTTATTTTTTGCAGTGCAGGTAGGTATTAGACTGGTCTGTCCACGGCATATTGGCAAGCGCTCAGATTAGTTGCCGGGTTCTGCACACTGGCGTATCCAAAACTCGAGTGCTGCTTGGCTTTCAGTCTGAGGCTGGCCAGGCTGGAGTTACAAGTGTCCCTGTACACGTAAGGAGGAGTCGGAGGCGCGTAGGGACACGCCGGCGTTGGCACCCCGGAGTTGAGAGAAGGGTTGCTGAGGTTGTTCAAGTTATTGAGGCTGTTGAGGCTGGAGCCCGGCACGCCTGTCACCGCCGATGGGACCATGCTGGAAGTCATGGAGGATATGGAGTTGGGCGGTGAGAACATGGTCTGAGAGGACAAGGGGTTGACGTTCATGGAGTTGAAGAAAGGGAAGCTTTTGGTGGATAAGGAGGCCGACGTCAGGCCCTTGGCGGCCCAGTTGTTGTACGTGTAGCTGGGGTACATGTCGTCGTAGGGCTGCATGAGTCCATTGAACTGCGGCCCGAATCCGTTTTTGCAAAGCTCGGCTTGTTGGTTTCTTTCCCGTTTCCTCCACTTGGCTCGCCGGTTCTTGAACCAAACCTAGACCAAAGGCAATTAGAAGAGGATTAAGGATTTTATTCAAGGATTATTATTATTTCTTGCACAAATCTATTTTTTTTAATTTTGCAATTGCTCCTGAAATAAATATTAAAATAACATTTATTCCTAAGAATTTAAGCGTCTATAAATCCAAACGCGCTTTGTTAATCTTCCCTCTCGTGTGCAGACAGTTCCCGCTTTGATTGCGTCTTTATCAGGGCGCGAATACACACTGTGCTGTCACTGCACCAATTCTGAACGTGTCGCTGGATGTGTATTCGTATCCACAGGCTCCTACAAACACGCTGACCCACACACGGCACCGGGGGCGACGAGCTCAAAACACGAGCTTTGCACCTCTTTCACACGAATGAGCGAACGCGACTGGTATCTGTCACCGACTAAATCAGTAAACGCTAATAATGTGTTATTACACCTAACAGGCAAATAAGAAACCGCTAATTTTATCTCTTTTTATTATAGAATTAGTAGAAAATATTCTGTGACAAGCCGAGAACCACAAATTAAATTGTGCCAAAATTGATTATTTTAAACTGCATGTAGTTGATTGTAACTATATTTAGACTAACAGATAAACATATACAGTCTAATTAAATTGAGCTTGAACCAGTCGTGTATTTAAACAAGACTGATTAATTGTTGTTACAGTTAAAAAAAAAAAAAACTGCGTCCTTAATTATTTTCAGTGAAATTTCAGCCGCGCGTAAAAAGTTTTAGCGCCCGTGCGTAAAAATACAAAGGTACAAAGATATTTATAGACAAACCGGACGAATGGCACGAATTACCCGAAATTATACACACGTACTGTTTTTGTTTACACCCGAGGGAATACTCACCCTGACCCGGGCCTCTGTGAGGTTGGTCCACACGGCGATCTCCTCCCTCGTGCTCATGTCCGGGTAGCGATTCCGCTGGAAAGTGGCTTCCAGTTCCTGCAGCTGTTGGCTGGTGAAGTGAGTCCTCTGCCGCCGCTGCCGCTTCTTTTTCGAGGGGTCATCCGAGGAGTCGTCGTTTTTATTTTGGATCTTTTCCTTTTCTGTCAAAAAAAAAAGTTTTTTTTTTTTTTTTAAGTAGAGGTCAAGATGATCATTAAGCTTCAGAGAGAAAAGAAAAAATCCTGAATCCACGACTCCCGTGGGAATTAGATGAGCTACTCTGCTCTGCTGTTTTTTTTCTGCGCTGATGAGAAATTAATCTGATACATAAAATAAACCCAGCTACTTATTGCCTTGGACTGAATTCTGCATCGTCCTCCATTTCATAAGATTTGTGTCGATCCGATGATTTAATGTTGACACTGAGTGTATGAGTAAATGCCTGAGTAATTTCAGTTGACACGAGACAAGCACTCTTTCATTTACATGACAAGGAAACTTTTCACTCCGACACCACACACACGCACACACACACACATACAGGCCAGCGTCAAAACTAATTATGTGAGAAAAATAACAGCTGTAATCTGCTGATCCACACGCATGTAAAACTCCCCCTTTAACGCCACCTTTTGTTTGATATCATGATGACAATCTGCCTCATCTCGCTCTGAGAACATCTGCCCCCCTGGCGGTTTCTTACCGACAGACTCGGGGCTGGACGTGTCCGACACGGTGTGCACCTCTAACCGGTGTTTGGAGTCCACAGACCGCTGCAGCGGCTGTAAACTAGAGGCCATCGCCAGAGCCGTGTAGTGCGTAGAGGCGAGTTTATTCCCTGTTAAATGGTGATGATGGTCTGTGTTTAATGGATCCCTCATAGAGTTCATCGGTAAAAAAAAAAAAAGAAAAGGAAAAAAAGATCGCACACAACTGGCTGTCAAAAGCAGATTAAGTCCCCTCTAGTACAGGAAGGATAAGCGGAAAGTCCGACAGCGGAATGTGTTCAGTTCCCCAAAAAACGCACAGCGGCGCGGTTCCTCCTGCGGTTCAGATAAAACCCTCTTTTTGCTTAAGCTGGTAAAAGCTTTAAAAGCGGCCATTTAGTGGTGCCATAGCATCTGCGGTAAACAGCGGCTACCTCGGCTGACTATCAGAGTGACAAGGACAGGTAGCTGATATTAGATCCAGAGGCATACACACACTGCACCGCTCTGTGTTCATTTCAGCTGTTGCCTGCGCACTGCCCATCCAACTGCGCCTCTATCCAGAGCTCCACGTCACCATGTAGCGCCCGCCCATATTTTCTCTGACAGGCACATCCATGTGGATATGACGGTGTGCCCAACCAACCGGAGCTTGCAGAAACGAGATATGTCTGCCAATGTGTTTATGCCGGCCTGGCGCTTATTTTTCCCTCTTCCAAATAAAAGCATGTAAAGAGAGATGGGACGCACGGTGTGTACCCGCGCGGGCGCACCGAGGTGCAGTTGCGCGGAAGCACAAGACCAAATAAAAATGAAAATAACACAGTTTGGCCTCATTTTATGAGATGGGTCCAGTGGCCCAGTAAAACGATGCAGTTCTATTGATACCCAGGCTGAGCTGCTCTGTCACCGCAGTTTACTCAGGGACTCAGTGTGGATAAAGCGAACCACTGAGAGGATTGTGTAGAAGCACAAAGACAGAAAAAAGATGCACGTTGAATAGCAAACACTGCGCGGCCCATGGAAAGGCCACGTGATCATAGAGGGAATAGAGAGAATAAAAAAATACAAGTAAAAAAAAAAAAAAAAAAACAAGAGGTGCCAACCTGCCCCAAAACTGTGCGTATGCGCCACTTGTCAACTGACGCTAACTATCACACATGTGAAGCATGTTAAAGCAGCACATGTGCAGCTGCTGCGCTACGTGTGGATGCGCACATTTCAAATATAAAAAGCTGTTTTAGAGGCAACCAACAAATTCATGTGAAGTATGTCCCGCTCCACACATCTAATCCTCACATCCACCGGAACACTTCAGGAGACGAATATTGTCAATTTCCATCATGTTTCTTAAAAAAAACGTGACCAAACTGACCCAAAGTGGTTTAATGTTCCACACACAAGCTTTACACGCAGCACAGTCACTCATACTAGTTGTCAAAATGAGGCGATCCTCTTGACCTCCCCACAGTTAAGGTTCAAATATCCATTAAATCAACCCCAGCGGAGCCGCATCCAACCACGCACACTCACTTTGTTGACGACGGATTACTTCATCAGGCGCTTAACTGGATCTTTCCCTGCTCGCTTTACGTTTGGACCCTGCTGACGCACTGCTCATGTACCAGTGTTTTCTTCTTCTCCTCTTAACTTTAATCTGATAAGGCTCTCATTTGCTTAAGAATTTCTGAAGGAGGATCTTTATGGAGATATGAGCGTTATTTTTCTCCTCTGTGTAAAATGTTCCTCAAAAGATTGTGACGCATCAAAAGAAAACAAATAATATTTAATCAAACAAATGACAAGTGACTTTTAATTGAAGAACTGATTGAGGTGTTGGTGGCGTAGCGACGTCACATCAGTAACAGGTGATTTGAAGTCACGGATCAGATTTATAGAGAAGGAAACATTCACGCCTGTTTAGACGATTCACAGCAAAATAATCTTAAATGTAGCGACCTCCAATAATACCTACATACATACATACATACGTGTGTGTATATATATATATATATATATATATAAACTAACAGTACTATTGCATCACCATCATCATCAAATACTCTCTTCCCGTCTCCACGTGGCCAGGCGGACGACCATTCAGCCAACACATTTGGACTTGGCACTGTTAAGAAGTTACTGGGCTAATCCCGTGAAAGCCCCTCATATATAAATACCAGCACACCATGGACTGCATGCAACACACACACACACACACACACACACACACACACACACACACACACACACACACACACACACTATCCACACACACTTTTTAAAAGAAGTAGGGAGCCAATCACCGACACAAGCAGTAATAAAACCTTGTTGGGATCAGTCTGTCAAATTAAAGATGATGCATGTTTGTTGAATTATGACCATTCACGCGTAATTTCACAAAAAACCTATAATTTATGATCATGAACTCTTTCTTTTGCGTGCTCCTATTTTCTCAAACATTCACTACAATGTGCTTTAAAATTGGAAAAAAAAATTAACGCAGGTTTAAGATAATAATAGTATATTTTAAATGGAGAAAAATAAAATTCAAGAAAGATTTTTAAAAAAAAAAAAAAATCATAAAACATAATAAAATAATCATTTTCTGTGATATTTTATGCCACGAGGCGAAAACAGCGTGCTGCTCCTTTTTCCTGCGGCCGTGTTTTAATACGAAAGTTGAAGTGGATTATCGGTTTCCTCTTCATTTCTACCTTCTGAATGCTTTATCTCTCTTCTGCGGATTACTACGCGCAATAGGCCTGTGTCATAGAGGGCCATTAATTAGTAATTCAGTCAATATAGGGGTAGAGTAGAGGGGGGTGGAGGAGGAGGAGGATGAGGATGAGGAGGAGGGTGGGGACGACGACGACGACGACGACGACAAGGCTTTTTACATGGGATTAAGGAGACATCAGATTCCTCCATTAGTGTATTCCTCCTCACGAATGAGCTTCATTATACATTTAGTTTTCCCCGGAGTGAATCCAACAAGCGCTGCATATATTACAACACAACAGTTGACGCGGGGGGTGTCAGTATTTGCAGGCATCATCTTCCCCCTTCTTCCTTTATTATTATTTTTATTTTATTGTACTGATTCATAATCAATGCAGCAGCTCTGTCACCATCAACCTCGTCGATTCAGATTCAGCGAAGCAGAATGAAACTTATCG
Organism: Polydactylus sextarius; assembly: GCA_016801845.1. Classification (NCBI taxonomy): domain Eukaryota; kingdom Metazoa; phylum Chordata; class Actinopteri; family Polynemidae; genus Polydactylus; species Polydactylus sextarius. The sequence goes on along the minus strand of CM028930.1, from coordinate 23,413,182 downwards.
GTTTTTCGTTTAAAGATTTAACGAGACTTGACGCGGTTTTTCCTCCTGCGCCGGTGAATAATTAATCAGTCTCAGACTTTGTGCTGCAGGATTTCAGCTTTTTGTTTTCGTCCTTGTTGAAGTATTTTATTCTGATAAATCCTCATTAATGAGAATAGATTTTTAAACGGTTCAGGAAAGAGGAAAAACAAAGCTGGGAAAAAATAAAACAAAACTCTGATAATTAGATTTATAAACGATCTTTTTTTTTTTTAATTAATTACATTAGAATGAGACCATAAGCTGCTAGTTGCTGTCAGACTCTTTAATAACATGAAGCTGCAGCTCCTCGTGTGGCCGCCAGGTGTCGCTCTAACACAGAACACAACCTGGATTCACTGGTGGATTTTTCCACCTCGACGAAGCTCAGAGGCCAAAATATGAGACCACGAGACATTTCTGAGCAAAAAAAAAAAAAAAAAAAATTGTGAAAAAGCATAAACAGAAGCAAAATTCTGTTTTTTTTTTCTCGGTATATTTAGTTTTTAATTGTCTCAAAGTTTTTATTTGAATTATAAAAAAGAAAAACCGGAGAATATTTTGAGATTTCAAACAGAACCGGAGGATAATTTACTTACTAATAAAAATACTTTTACATTTTTAAATAAAGGTGTGGAGCTCGTTTTAATAGAAATAATAAATCTGTGGCGATGACGTCATCAACACCATAAAACAACAACTCACTTGTTTTATTTTTATATAATTATAGTCGAGAATATAGAGAGACCACAACGATTATTATTATTGATGTTTTATCGACTTTTAGGAAATAAAATGTTTATTTTTGAGTCGTCAAGACAAATTAGAGGAAGAATTAATTCAACAATGTTTGAAAATGAATTCACAATGATAAATATTCATTGATTTTATTAATTTTACACCGATATTAAATTACAATTAATAGTTTTCTTGTGTTGTGTTGTTATAAAACTCTGTTTACTTATTTTCTGCTTGAAGAAATTCATCCATTGGTTCGTGTGAAGCAGGAAACTCACCTATTTGCGCGCAGGTTGTGGCCAGTTTGCGACAGTGAGAGTCCATTATGGCAATTTAAGGAAACCGCTTCTGTAAAAAAAATAAAATAAATAACAGACAAAAAGAACATTAATTAATGTTTAATTGCCGGGAAACAAGGATCATATGTGGTTCAGAGTCACTCGGTCTTTTTCGAGTCAAAGGAGGAAAATTAGATCATGAAGCTGTTGGATGAAGGAGGAGATTTAAAATGCAAAATTAAAAAAAAATCAAAAAAAAATCAGACATTCAGCGTTTGGAAGAGAAGGAGGAAAAACTGAGGCTACAATGAAGGAAACATCTGAAAATAATCGGTTACTAATAAAAATAAATGTCAGATAAAATCTTCAATTAATTGTAATGAATCTTTTTTTTTCGCTGTAAATATTTTTTTTTTTGTAAAAACGCGGCACTGATCGATTTGTTTCAATTTGTTTTGTTTCTTTTGCTGCGACAGAAAATGACTGAAGTTTTTTATGGAAATCTCACTTGATCGAATTATAATAATTTTAATTATAATAACAGCGCTGAAGGGGACGAGGTGGTTGTCTTCACTGAATCTCATGAGTCTGACTTTTTGTTCCAAACGTTTAAAGACAAATTAGAGACTAAAACTTCACATCATCATCGTTTTATTCCTCGTGTATTGTTCTATTTTTCCAGTGTTAGATTTTCTTTTGTACAGTCTCATATATTGTTTAAAAAAATCCGTGGTTGAGCCACATCTTGTGTTTTTGGTGATGCAGCCCGCAGCAGTTGGAAGTTGCAGTGATTCGGTGGTAAAATCACGGGATTAGAGTCTGATTGAGATGTCTGTCGGTGGGATATTACAAAATTCATTATCGCAGCCCTCATACTACCTCGATATGAAGTTACACAGATGGGGTTTTATTAGTCCAGGCTCACACTGTTTGCTTATGATAATTCAAGTCGCGGGGAATTTGCATGCAGTCATGCTGTTAAACCATTTCCCCCCAGTTCTTTTCTTCACCTGCTCGACATCATCTGTGAGTTTTTTTTTCTTCTTTTTCTTCTTCTCTCTTTAATTCAAAAGATGCAGATATTTGAGGTTAAGTTTTACACGGTGTGTGTAGGCCTACCTGCGCAACCTCTCCTCTCCTCTCTATACTCACTGCAAAATGAAATAGTGTGAGTGTGTGTGTGCGTGTGCGTGGGGGGGTCAGCCTGTAAGGTGTAAGGTTATTGCATGCGGCTGCGTGTTATCTAATCAGTGAGATTTAATGGGGAGGGAGGGAGGGGGGCGGGGGGTACCTCCAGTATTTCAGCCTGTCTGCGTCTGAAATCACACCCGCTGTTATTTATACATTTTACTGTATTTTATTTTGGTGGGTCACATTTCAGCGGCGAATTATTTGTTTTGATCCGTTAAAATTAACTGACGTGTATATTTTCTAATATTACAACATAAATAACAGGTTAAATACGCCATAAATAAAAATAAATGCCTGTTTAAAGAAATAAATCATGCCACTGTCACATTTGAGTCCATTTAAATATTATGAATTTTATTTGATTTTGAGATTTTTTTTTTTAACGTAATGAGATCAACTGATTTTTTCCAAAACGGAACTTAAAGGAATATAAATTTACAATGTAAATGTAATACAATTAAAATCACTACAATAATGATAATCAGTGGTGGTTTTGTGGGACATAACGATGTGGTGGAGCTAATAAATATTTACATGTATTTTATTTTCCATCATGTTCCTTCCAACAGCAGCGGTTTTAAAAGCATCGTTGCATTAATATTATGATTGCTTCTGATAATCTGGTTCATCCGTTCACTCTCTCTCTCTCTCTGTGTCTCTCTCTCTCTCACTCTCTCAGCACCAACACTTGATATGACTCAGTGACTCACGTGGCATCGGGCCCAGTGCAGACAGAAAGCTGGCATTGCCTCTGCACTGGCTTTACTTCTGAAATTAACACAGTAGAGAGAGCATGAGAGTGCAGCCTTTACCGGGAGATGAATCGACTAACCTCCACCATATGGTCGCGTATTAATTAAAGGCGTGAGACCGTGAACGCCACCGCTACGCACACACCCCTCCAACTCTGTTTTCTCCAGTTATATTGCAAAAAAAAGATGCATCAGAGACAAAAACACATCTGAAGTCACTTTATCATCAGAGTTGTGTGTGATTTCCTGTAGTGACTGAACTAGTTAATGTTTATTTAAAGCCGTTTTTCTGTGTTTAATGACCCAATTTTTTAAAACTCAAAGCGCCAAAGTGTCGTGCGTAAAACGCGCAAATGTGCCATATTTTTTATACATTTTCTGCTAAAACACCAGGAAGAAAACACTACAGGCTGTTATATTTTTTAAACCTTCTACTTCCTCACACTCCATCACCTCTAACGATACATCATTATCACCCTCCGACCTGTGAGGCGGCTCCTGCCCTCACATCACTTCATGCTCCTTTACGTTACACAGCTCCGGCTTTGAAATTCACATCAGAAACAGGCACAAAAAACTCGAGGTGGAACAAATTCCTCCACTTGCATTAACTCACATCTCAGCTCCTCTACTGCACTTACCAGTTGTAGACACCGGTTGGGTTTGGGATTTTTTTCGCCCAGCCGTCGGCGTTTTATTCTGTAGTGAAGAGATAAATTCCACCGTCCAGACACGCTCAGACGCCAACAGTCGCGTTTACAGCGAAAAAAAAAAAATCAAAGTTAACTTCAGGGTCCAGTAACACTGAAGTCTTTAAGTTTGTGTCCGGAAATATGAGCGTCGCATGGATGTGACTCCCCCAGCGCTGTTATCCAAAAAAAAAAAAAAAAACAAAATGAAAAAAAGGAAAGAAAAGAGAGAGAGAGAGAAAGAGAGAGAGACAGACGCGGCGCAGAGCTGTACCTTTTTAGTTTAGTTTCATTTATGCGCATAAATAACCATCTATTTACAGTGTTGAGGAGAAACGGCGGAGGAGGCGCTTTCATCCGAGTCTCCCCTTGGTTCGTCCTCTTCTGTCTTCCTCAACTTTTTCGCCCGAGAAAGACGCTCCAAGAGTGGTGCATTTTTTTCCTCCTTCTTTTTGAGCTCACAGAAGGGACCCCGCGTGAGAGAGAGAGAGAGAGAGAGAGTGTGTGTGTGTGTGTGTGTGTGTGTGTGTGTGCGCGCATTTAAAGGGGTGTGTTTGTGTATGTATTCGTCTGTGCCTGTGCAGTCTAACAGAGGACAAACTTAGAGCTTCTCAACTTTCAACAACATCAATAACAATAATTTAAAAAAAAAATATGAGTGACATCTGAAAAAAACGTCCGGGAACGTGTTGGATTAAAAAAAAAAACTAAAAAACTAAAAACAAATAAACCATCTATTCCACGAAGACTCAGCCTCACTCGTCCGCCCCGCAGTTCGCGTCGTTTACTGTTCCACTGCACCATTTGAGGTGCAGGCATGCAAAACACACGATGGTTCAATTTGACTGAGGCCAACCTGCAATTTAAAAACAAGCAAGTCAGCTGCTTATTATAAACTCAGAGCGCGCAAAATAAACAATAGTCATGACCACAGATTCATGACTGAGGCCACTCGCTGGCAGGTAACTGCTTCCTGTTCCAGCCTGTTATGTAATTAGTGTCATTAAGAGACGAATTAATAATCAGTTAAGGTGACAAGTCTGAGTTTCCTTATCTGATAAATGGGATTTCATTATTTTATTTTATTTTTGAATATTTAGAGATGGATGGAAAACATCCACACAAAAATATTTAAATGAGCATAATATTAGTCTCCTCCTGGTCACAGACAGACAGACCAGCGCCGTTGTTGTGGATTTATGTGCAGATGAAGTGAACAGCTGGCTCGGATGCAAATGTTCTTTATAGATCCGTTTCGTGAGATACAGACTGATTTTTTTCTTCTTTTTTGCATCTTAAGTGAGACAAGCAGACCGGACGTAGGCCTGCGTCCCCCTCCCTCATCCCCCCTACATCCCCCTTCTTCCCCCACTCACCCTAATCCTTCTTTTACATTTTTAGTCATACTCCCATTAAGCCAGTAATTAATGCGCACATCCACACGGGAATATCTTGGAAAAAAAAGAGAGAAAAAATGGGAAAAGGGGACACTGAAGCAAAACGCATCATACATCAGGCTCCCTCCCCCCTCCTTCACTACACCCCCCTAAAAAATAGGTGAATCAGCACACACACACACACACACACACACACACACACACGAAATATAATAAATACTTAATATCCAACCTTATAAAATTGCTAATTATAAGAGTGGTTGTAATTCAACAGCGGCTCAGATTAGATTTATTTACACATCAAGATATTTTCCTTTAACGCAGACAAATTCCTCTTACGTCTTCTACGGAGGCCTGTGGAGGCCATTTTTGTGTTAATTTTCCACACGTGCAAACTGAAGTGCGTGGAGTCAAATGTAAAACAAATATAAGAAAAATAAACAAATAAAATCAGTTTATTTACCAACATCTCTCTCCCTCCTCTTTTTTTTTTTTTTTTTATTAGTGCTTGTGAATTTACTCCAATAGTGGTTTGTGCACAGACACGTGCACACGCATACACTGCAAGTAAAACGACCCCAAGAGCACGCGCAGGGAGGAAAAAAACATCTTCTACATCATGCACATCTTCAAAATCAAGCCCCTCCTGCACAGAGGGAGAAGAGAAGAGAGGAAGAGCTGCGTCTGGAGACGCAACAACATGGTTCTTTTTTTTTTTTTTTTTTTTACCTCCTGACACAAAGAGAGAGAGAGAAAGAGGGAGAGAGAAGGAGGAAAAAACTAAGTGAAGAGCCTCCTGTTTCTCACGCAGAAAGGTGCAGAGGAATGCCTGAAGTTCAGAGGAGGCTGGCGGGTATGAAATCTTTCGCCTCGGGGGCAAACCGGCGGCTTCTTTTCATTTCAAGCGCTTATCGATTCTCCGTTGTCATCTTTGGCGACGCAGAAGGACACTTGAAAGAATTTCTGATGGGGCTGTGATGTGAGAAACACGGTGACCTGCTCCGCCGATGCTCTCTCCTGATTCTTAACGAGCCCATCAGCCTCAGTACAGTTGGACATTTCAACTTCTCTTTTTTTCATCCTCCTCCTCCTCATACTGCTGCATGCATTACTGAAGAGGACTTTTAAAACACTCTCTGCTTTCATGTATATCAGCAGGCATCCAAGCTTCTTTTCTTTCTTTTTTAAAGAGGAGGGTTGAATAGACTGCCCAGCAAGTAAAATGCAAAACACAAACCTGTTTTTTTTTTTTTTTGCCTTGAAGTTTTCTTTTGAAAGACTTGTGCACATTTCAAGTCATTTAAATCAGATTATGCACATATTTTTTTTCTTAAATTAACATTTTCCCCTTTGAGCTAATGTTTAGCTCAGAAAGGCCTTATAATGATATAAATATGCTTATTTACAAGGCCACGTAGAACAGCCTTATTGTTGTATTTCTCATAATTGACATATTATTGAAATATTGAATAAATAATCATTTATTTGATGCCAAATTGGACTTGGACACAAACGGATCCGTCTCACTGTGAAACTGAAGCCTGTTTAATTTCCACAGACGTATAGAATAAATGGTTTCGTTGTGACAAATGTCTTTTTCCTTCTCGTCTCTGCAGCCTCTGCATCCTGCTCATGCCACAAGGAATCAATTAAATTACAGTCAAATCAAAAAGGAAACAAAAATCCTCTCCCTTTTCACCTCAAACACCATGATTTTTGAATTATTACCACAGGCTGTCAGTAAGAAAATTAATAAATGTACGTTTCCTGATAGCATTCAGTGCAATATACTGTCCTTGTTTTATACATGGTCATTAGTCTGGTGCACCGGGAAGCTTGAGTAATGTGAAGTGGTTCCATTAGGCTATTTGGTGGAGGAGGAGGAAGAGGAGGAGGAAGAGGAGGAGGAGGGCTCTGAGACTGAGAAACCAGCCTGGATTTCTTCTTTTTTATTTTTTTTTTTAATTTTTTTTAGTTTTAGCCTCAAACCACATGCGATTGTCGCCTAGTGTTCTGTCTGGCCAACACTCTGTGGCCATGTAATAAAATTTGGAGTCAAATTGGTGTTTCCAAAGCCACAAATCTTTAAACAAATCAGTTTATGTACTGCTAATATGTTAGAAGTAAAGTAATGGTTGGGAATTTAGTTTTATTTCAGGGTGTGACTTCTTTTTTGTGCGATTGAAATGAATATGAAGAGAAAGATGGGATGGAGGATCAGAAGAGGAAGAAGAAGGTGGAAGAAAAAAAGACATATTAGATGAGTCTTTCTCCTCAGAGACAGAAATATCTTGTGTGTATATCCATTTGTCAAGTATCACTCCAAGAATGTTATTAGTGAAAAAGCTGCCTGTAAATTAACCAAATTAAAAGGGTGGCTCTTTGATAGCTCTTGAGCTTGTTGAGCGGCTTTATGCCTGATCCTTACTATTCCAGCTCTGTCACAGTACCACAGGGAGACGGAGCTACACTGACGCTAAGCACTCCAACTCAGCAACATGGCTTGTGGTTTTAAAACGTAATATGCGAGGCCAGTAAATGACTTGCATGTTAGGCTGCCCTCACTTCTCCCGACATGCCCAGCTAACATGGTGTATATTTAAAAAGTACTCAGCTCTTCGTCTTTGTCTTCTTCTGTAATTATCCTATCCTCAGCCTCCAAAGAAATGCTTAGCTGATGTCATTGTGGTTTTGGCCCCCCGACTGCTCTAATATTAATCCCATGCATGAAGTGGCTTCAAATGAACAAGGATTACTTTGAATTAAACTCTGGTCCGTGTTTTTATGTGAACACATTAACTCCTGTCATTGCTGGTCAGTCAGACGAGCCCGTCTCCATTTCTCTTGACTTTGGACATGACATGGCTTTGGTCAAGCCTGATTAAAAATGTCCCTGAGACTCGGACGGCATTCATTACGCTCGCAGCCGCAGACAGACAGCACAGCAACGCTTCCACGGTGCTGCCTGATCCTGGGAGGGAGGGAAACTAATAGTTGGTGCATGCATAAACATATGTGGCCTCAGCCTTAATCACAGGTGCGAGCGGCCCAATAAATTGCTCAAGCAGGTCTCTGATCAATTACATGAAAAATCAATGGGAAGCTGCCACTAACCTGCCTAAGGGGAAATTGGCCAAGAATGAAATTGGTGTGATAAAATGACTATGATGCCTCCCACCCTGTCAATAACATGTAAAACAGTTCAGCTACACGCTAACTCTCCTGTCAGCAGAGCTGAGGTGGACCCAGAGGTCACAACTGGAATCAGCTTAGGCCTAATTGGTCGACTGTGGCAGAGCAGGACTGAAGGAGGAGAGAGGAGCTGGAGAGGCTGAATCAGAGCATGAAATGTGTAAATCGAACCTTCACTACGAAAATGTTCTGAATATAAAGGCAAAGCTGTTTATATGAAGAGAACGGTTAGTGATGGAAAGAAAAAAATACTAAAATGCTCATTATGATGATGTTAAGATGTTTGACACATTCACAGTCTTACTTATCCATGTTATCATGCTAACATATGGTCTAATAATTCATTTCCCCTCCCTGACACCAAGACCTTGACTCTGATCCGATTTCTTAACAATATTTTTTCCAGTTCCAATTTTACAAAGATCTACCTCAACAAAAAAAGAAGTACATGTCACACGTTTTCATATAAATCTTGTTTTTGGCTCCAGCTTGATCTGATTTAATAAAAATATTGAGTCCTGATTTGATGCTCGTAGTAAATAGTAGAGTTACACACCATTTGTTGTTGTTGTTATTTTACAAAATAAGTAAACAAAGTAACCACGAGATGTCTTCACTTTAACACACATTTGACATCATGAACATTAACATCCAATCACAAATCCACTTGTTTTATTCTTCTTTTTAAATATTTTGTCCAGAATTTGTTGCTTCACCTTTTTAATGTTTTATTTTGGTGAATTTGCCGTATTTTGTTGCGTATTTAGTTTTTATCTTTTAACTGTTTTCAAAGTTTAGTTTTTAGTTATATTTTTACACTGTTGACATTTTTGCCACATGGTTGCTGATGCTACATTATGTGTGTGTTGTCTGTTGACATAAACATAATAATAATAAAAAAAATGATTGTTTATGTCAATGCCTCAGTTCCACAGATGTGGACCTCACTCTGTCACTGGTGGAGACGTGGTCAGGAGTCGATGTGCAAACGTTATTATCTCAGAGAATTGTGGACCACCTGACTGTGCCCATCGCTTGGTGTTGTACCGACGATGGTGATGATGGGAAGTTTCTGAAGAAGCTGATGCTGATCGATCTCTGATTTCTGAGTGTTGACTCGCTGACTAACTCTCTGTGTCATCACATAAATGACACAAACACAGATTAAATACAAAATAAAAACGCCTCCAAAGAGGAAGACAAAGATAAATAGTATGAAGACAAAGAGAGAGAGGAGGAGTTGAAGCAGGGAGGGTGGATACGACACGGCTAATCTGAAATCAGAATGCTAGTCCCATGTCATGTGTTCTGATTAGTTCCAGTGTTTCATGCTCATCTGTGCTTTTCATGGAGCCACAATGCTTTGGCTGCAGTGAACGCGAGCACGCCACAACACAGCGACCGAGGCCCACACATTCAGTCAGACACATGAGAAGCCCAAAGATGACGTGAGGTCAACATCCACTCATACAGCGATGATGTGTAAGCATGTGTATCTGTGTCATAGGCCTTATAAAAGCAGCGTCGACTGGAACTGTGGCTGATTCTGAGAAGCGGCGGTACAACTGTTAATCTTTGGGACGGCGGCGCTCGTTGATTTCACATATAGACCTCAGCGCCTCTTTGGCCTTTTCCTTCAAATCAGTTCTTCAAGTTCGCTAATCCGCTTGTGTGCAAACATCACAGAAAAAGGTGATAAAAAGGTGACGGAAGGAGGAGGGTGTGTGTGTGTGTGTGTGTGTCGACTCATAACGCCTCATAGTGGCTGAAAGATTTGCTCTGTGTGTATGTGTGTGTGGTGTTGGAGAGAAAGAAAGAGAGAGAGGGGAGAGAGAGCAATAGAGGAAGAGAGTGGCCGTATGTGAATGAGAAGGGTGAGGTGGGGGTGTCTAATCCAGTCCCAGTGTGAAACTGTTGACATTTGTGCTTTTTTTCCCTTCATTATGTGACTGGGGCTGTTTTGCGCTGGATTAGCTACAAATCTCCCATGCAGCACATTCAGCATGCCACTAGTAGTTTAACTTCATTAATAATGGATGAAGAGATTGTAATCCAGGAGTAAGAGAGCATGCAGGAGCACCCTACACACACACACACACACACAAAGAGGGCAAAAGAGGGCACTTCCTCTGAGACAATCCTGTGATGATGATAACATCACCTATTATTATTATTATTGCTACGCACGTGTAATATTGCATCAATACTTTTGTCTCAGGTTGTAATTTGTGTGGAAACCGCAAAGGTGGGGGAATGTAATCAAATATACGGAGCAGGTTTGGAGGTTTGGTGGGTGAATAAAAAGGGGGGAGACGTCGGAAGTCTCTGCGGTGCATATGCTCGTATCTTGCATTGATTGTGTTTACTCAAGCTTCTCATTGCAGACTATTATAGATGAGCGGGGGACACACCCTGGCCTAACAGCAGGATAAGGAGGATTAAAGGTATACATATTCACTATTTCTCTGTCCACTGCCAGCTTTGATTTCTGTCAACACAATGGTAACACGGCCCGAACAAAATAAGGGCCACAGCGGCGTGACGGTGGACGGGGATTTATAGGTGTGACGCCAATATTTTTATTCAGTTTGCCAGCAGAGAAGAAAAACATACCTGTTGCATAAAATAAATGGACTGGTGGTGGAGGAAGAGTGATGTCACATATTTGAAATTTTATACAAAGCTTTGAATCAAATTAATTTTTGATTGGATGATGGATTTAACCTGTTTATAAATGAATGAATCCTTATTATGGGACTTTAAAGGCCGTGAATGCCTGATGTCTGTTTGGAAATCCAGCATGAATTAAGTAAGAATTGACTTTTTCATATTTATAGTTATTATTCATAAAGGTTATAAAACATAGATGTATTAATTTCTACTTTCTTTCTAGTCCCAGAGTGAGTCTATATTTTTGGATAAAACAATGGCTTAGATAGATAGAAAACGTTCAGTGTTTCGGAAACAGATCCAGAAGCTGAAGATGTTCATCATTTATTTTCCTCTAATATTACGGCCAATACGATTACTAATCTGTAAGCCTGTTTGTTAAATGGTGTGACATTCAGGTGTAGTTTAATTATCTGGCTAAAAGAAACATAAAAGGAAAAACGAATAAAAGAAGAAAGATTCATAGTCTTTCACCAGCAGGTGTCCAGTGAAAAGCATTGTGACATTGTTCTTTTCATTCTGTTGTGTTTAATAACTGGTGATGCCCCGAGTGTCTAAATTCAACGGCTAACTTCAGGTTACTAGTGTCACAACATTGGCTCAGAGACATGTGAAACATGTAATTTAAGCTTCAAACATAATGAATTACAACCAAACATTGTAGCCTCGGGGCTGCCTCATCCAAGCAAATTCGCTCAGTCATAAAAAAAAAAAAAAAAAAGCACAAACAATGATCCAGCATTTCATTTGCATAACGTATTAAACCTGTGATACAAAATCAGAGCTCTTTAATGTGGTGATAAAAAGTGTGAATCCAACCTGTCAGGAGGTCTGAAGATGATTTCTTTTGGCGCCGCAGCAGAAACAGTAACTAACGTGGAAACGTTTGAGAGAACCACCTGTTTGTGAACTTCCTGTTTCAGTTGAACAGAAATCCTGTTTGTTCTTGTCGGTGAAAAGAACGGGAGCTTCCTCTCCCACTTGAAAGTGAGATCACCTCAGGAGGGAATTTCAAAACAAGGCGGCTAATCAAAGCTTTTTCATTTCACTATTATGTGAAGATCAAAGTCACCCTGTAATTAGAAAAGATGAGCTGTTATTGGTCCTTTAGGGCAAATCTGGGGCAGCAAGTGAAAGTGTGAAGTACAATCAAGTTTGTGTGAAGTTTGTGATTGTTGTGTAGTGAAAATGATTATTTCTGTAGTTATGTGGTTTCTTCTTGTATTTACAAATGTGGTTTATTTCATAGAATCAGGTTAAGAGTCATAAAACTTTGGTAAAGGTCCAATTGTTGGTATTGACTTTTCAAGTGATCAGAAAATTTGGGTTTGTTGATGCAGCTGTTTTGTTTAAATGAAGTCACAATGAAAGTAGTTGCATATGTTTAATCATATATAATATTTGAGATTGATTAACTGGATGATGTTCGTGTATCTCAGACACACATGCGATTCTCACCATTACCCTTTTGTTCTTTCTTTCTTTCTAGTCACTTTTATCAATATTTATTTTTTAAAAGCATTTTCCAGAAGTTTAGTTTACTTCAGTGTTGTATTGTGATTTATTCTTAAATAAATGTGCTGCCTCTAGCACATAACTTTGACCCATCTGTCTTTGGACTCTATGTGAATGAATTGTTTTTGTTTCAAAAACTGTGTTTATGTTACATAAAGAACATTGGCTGATAAATTAATTATCAGAATATTTTAGTCTGTAATCTGGATCAGCTTTGGAGCCAATAATCTTATATCGACACAACACATATGATATTTTTCTCACTTGAAAGTTGCCAAATTGACAAATCTGTCCGTCTTACAGATGTAGACATGTAGCCAAACATCGGTCTAACAGTCGGATCTAAATGTTAATATTCATTTTTATGTGGACACTTCTATTGTTGTCTGTTAGCATCCCTCCCTTTCTTGTCCAGATCACTCGGAGCCGCCCGGTTTGTAGCTGACGAGCAGCTACTGGGCCGGTTGTGGGTTTAGTGTTTTGCTCAAGGGCACGGCAGCTGTTGTTGTTGTTGCTGAGGCAGCGGTGAGTACGTTTACTGTCCCAGCAGTGAGCATCCAGTCACAACCGTCCTTTGTGTAACCATCAGATCATGTAATTAGCTGCAGGCTGTCGGACGCACAGGGAATACCGGGCGGACAGCTTTGATGTGTGAGGTGCCACATTGCTGCAAATAAATGCTTAATGGGCTAAGCTTAGGTGATGTCATAGTTCATTGTAATGGCAGTTGCCAGGCTCATAAATAATACTTAAGATTGTTTCCAAGTACGTCTTTTGACTGACATGTGGGTTTGCTTCAGGCTGGCGCTGCTGACCCCTGGCATGCTGTGAATGTCACACAACAGTTTCCATTGTAATGAACAGACAGAACAGACACACACACAACACAAGAGAGATGACTTTCTTTACTAAATGAGTTTTCCGACATAAGAAAAGACTCGTACAAATGTTGGTACAGAATATGAAATGTGGTTTGTCATTGTCAAAAACAATGAAAAAAAACACTTTTATAGTTGAATAAAGATGCTTGGTTATGAATCTCAGGGAAATTGAATCTTGTTCCAACATGAACAGAACTACAGTCGATCATGAAAACAGATTCACAGCTACATATGCACACACAGTAACTGGTGTGAGAATAACGCCAGCATGATTTAAACCCTCACAGATGGATACACAAGAGAGAAATGAAGTTTTCAAGTCGAGAAGCGAATTCATCTACTTACATCACAGACAAGTTGTTTTAAAGAAAATCAAAGTGATCACAGATGATGAGATAAATAAAACGCACAAAGAATCAGACAGTGAGTCAAAGTGGGTGGGTCAGAATTAAATTAATTACATGTTTACTGGGCAGTTTGTCAATATATTAAAGGTGTTATATATTAAAGTTATTTCTTCTTTTATCTTCCCATTTAGTTGCCAGGAAGTTAGTTAACATTGAGCGCCACTACTTCCTCAAAGATGACTGGACGCTACAGTTTGTCTATTTCGGAAATAACAAGACCGATTAGCCAGTTAGCTGGTTAGCATGCTAACTTAAATAGAAGAAGTGCTATAAATACTAGCGTATCTGTCTACTGCTGCAGTAAATGTGCGTAGATGAATGATATTTGATGATGTGTAGCAATTACCACTGCAGATAGAAATATTTGATGTTGTGGAGCTTGTTTTTTCATTCTCTAGATATTTCTGCAAATGTATTCTATTGGTTTAGTGTTTGCTTTGAGACACATAAGCTGTGGCTGAGATTAAACCTCTAATCTTTTGGCTTCAGGATCGTCTCTCTCATTGTAAGTCCATCCCACCACTCCCTAGTTTGTCTCCACTCTCACCCGTTCCCCAATTTAACTCCGTACAAGTGGGTGAATCATATCTGTGCCATAAAATATATGTCTCCATTTCGGGTCTTTCATGTCTAATGCCACCTTCCAAAATAATACACGGCGAGCAATAACCTCGTCACGAAAAGATGTGTCCGTGGCGGCTGCCTCTACATGATACAAGTACTAATGCTGAGTACAAAGTTACATCTGGTTCCCCCTGACTGGGAGGAAAGCTAGCCTGTTGACACTGAAGCTAGGCTAAGCTGCCGGCGGATAGCTGGTGCTTTCCGTGTCTTTCGGGGGCTGTGGTGCATGCGACGCGTCAGCCAAGGCCACACGAGCCCCGGAGCATTCCCCTGTCTCTCTCTAATGTTTCAATTAATTGCAGGGCTGTCACGAACGGTGTTGGGCTAACAGGAAACACATTGGCTTTGACGTGAAAGCCCCGATTGTTGATAGATGTAATTAGAAGTGTTAAATCTCGTTCCAGATCGTTTCACACAACTGCACCCCTTTCACTATGCCTCCATGTACTTTTAAACGCATGCCTAATAGGTTTTATTTTAAGTGTCACACAGAGTTATAAAACACAGATTCATTATCTTTTTGGTGACATATTTCCATTAAACAAGGAATTCAGTTGTTTGTGTACATGTTTTTAAAACTATTTAATTAGAACTACAGGTAAAAAAAAAAACTAACTGCCCCAAGCAGCTGCACAGAAGCTAATGAGAGCGCTATGTGTTGCTCAAGGGCACGTTGATGGAGGTTGAGATGTGCTCCTTCATTCCACCCCCACACAGGTTTTCATCTTAAATCTGGCAGATTCAGACCGTAGTGCCCTTTCGGTCACAAGAAAGCTTCTCTAACCTTCAGGGTGCTCCAGCGTTGGAATACTTGTGTAATGAAAAAGGGATGAGATACTGCAGTTTATTATTTGGGAAAGAAGAAGAAGAAGAAGAAAAAAAAAAAGAAACCAGTCTGAGGAGTGTGAGAGAAAAGAAAGCATGGGAGTGGAACCAAAGCCTTCATTATATGACTGATAATGCCTGATATTATGGATCACGCTAACGGCGTTCATCCCTTGTGGAGCACATGACTTCATTTTGCATGTCTGGTGGGACAAAGATTCACGCCAGGCAATTTCACAGCCTCCGTCATTGTCTTTTTTTTTTTCATATACTCATATGTTACTTTAATAAATATGGCACAAGCAAAATTTGATTATGAAAATTAATCGGTGGGTTATTGAATTACATTCCTTTTTTGTGATGTTCAGTCGTAGACGACCCTTTCTGAACTCGCCTCGTATCTTGACAGAAATATCTGAAATTCACAGTCAAGAGTAAAGTGTGATTATTTAGGCCAAATGGTTCTGTTGCTGATAAATGGGACCTGAGAGGTTTCTGAGAAAAATCATTATTCTATATACACTTGTAATATTTTTATATAGATGGTCTCAGGTGTCTTTATATGAACAGTGTGGTATTTTTTTTGATATTTTTGATGTGTAGGAAGCAGATTGATTAAAAGAGTGTGTCTTTGTCTTTGCTTTGACTGGCAGACTTGAGTGGAAATCACCTCAAAGTGCAGCAACAAAAGTGATGCAACGCTCCTTCTTTTTTCCCATGGCATATTTCCAACACATAATTTAGCCGGCGCTATCATTTCCAACACAAAGACATAAATGTTTGCTGTCAGGACACAAGTTTGAGCAACTCAGGATCAGAGGATACGGCAGTTGAGAAACTTAAATTTATGAGACAGATGTAGTCATGATACATTTCACATGGAAACTGGTTCTGTTGCTTTTTAAATCTAATGTGGGCATGTATGTATGTGTATATATATATATATATATATATATATATATATATATATATATATATATATATATATATATGTATACACATACTAGCATAACATAGAATTACCATAAAGAAAAGAAAAGAAGTAATTAATTTCACAACTACCTCTAATTTGCATTGTCTTGTCTGTGTGTTAATTGTTTCCTGCCAAGAGACAGTGGATGAAAATTAGCTATCTATCTTAATTTATGTTTATTTGTATCCAAAAATCAAATTAATGACACTGTATTTGTCTCAGAGGGTTAATTCAAATATTTATAATGTAAATTCAAAAAAAGAAGTTGTGATAATAATTATTATAATATTGGTGAAGACTATACCCAGAATTGTGCATAGTCCTTTTAAGAATAAAATTAGTGATTAATAAACACACAAGTGAAACGCAGCACAACAATGTAATGTACGGATCATAACAGTAACTCAGAAAACGACCTTGGCTACAGCTGGGACAGCCGGGTGCTAAAAGTCTGTCAAAGCTGCCAAGTTTCAATTTGAATGTTTTTTTTTTTTTCTACCACCATTTTTCTTTCTAATAAATCAACTTGTGACCTCTCAGATTTGTTAGGACAAGTATTTACCCTCAGGTTGGAATCAACCAAACTGACTTTTATTCATTTTTTTTTTTTTTTAGTGGAAGTTATTGTGGCAAAAGTAGCAGTGACTTTCATTTTTTGAACTGACTTAATAGGGAACAAACGTAAATATAAATTACCTGAAATCCAGGCTGATCTGTAAAAAGTTGGAGGAGAGTGAAGTGAATCAGACTTGTTCCATCTCAGATAAATTATGATGTACCAACTTTGGAAAAATATTGATGGAAACGCTGAAACAAGTCTATTTTTTTAAAGGATAGTCCATGTTTGTCAGGAAGATAAAATGTTTACAGACTGGATTTGCTGCGATAGAATGGCGGGCTTCAGGTAATGATTGATTGATATTTTCCATTGGCCAGTGAGACGAGAATTTAACAGAGGTTGACAGGTTGTAGGTGCGTGATCCTCACAAAGAGAACTGCAGATCCTCTAGTGTGTTGAAGGCTTGGCCCTTGCGGACCAACTGAGTCTTAACCCCTTCTCTGGTGCTCACGGTTATAACACAAAGCATTCTGATCACTGGACCTGAAGGGCAGTTCAAATACCATCAGGTCATCGGGGGCCCATATCAACAGAACCACGGCTTTGTCACCAATCCCACTCAACTTCAAGGATCTTTAGGGGAAACAAATCGATCAGCTCCTGACTCCATAACTGCTGTATGAACATAGAAAGAAAAACCATAAAGATTTTTCTATGTAGGTCTGATGTACTTTATATATATATATATATATATATATATATATATATATATATATATATATATATATATATATATATATAAACAAACTGGAATAAAACGGCTGATTTAAAACTGACTGGTTTGAAATGAGCAGGAATCAGATTAACAACAGATGCAAGCTGACAACAGAATTTATTATCATGTTTTAAGGTCAAAGAAATTGCACAGTTGACATCAAACATAAAAGGAGAAAAGAAATCGTCTCCTTTTTCCTACACTGCCTCAGACAAATGAAGATTTTTTAGCATGCCCACCTGCTCCTTTCTCTCCAGACACCCAATTAGGTATCAGTCCAATTACCTCGGCATACAAACCGCAGATCCCTTTAGCTTTTGAACCAGAGCAGCCAAATCAAAGAATGAGTCAGAGTCAGATCAGACTCTCCACTTTCTCTAGTTCAATAATGTCTACTGGCACACGACATGCTTTGCAGTCATTTTTCACTTCGAGTCTAATATCGGTGGCTTCAGTAAAAATGTCAGGAACCCACTTTGATGACATGCATTTCAGACATTTCATATGTCTGTCTATGACCCTTTGCCCTTAACGTGATGTCCAGTTTTCTTCAGAAAGTAAAATTATTTCAAATCTGTAAATATTGTCTTTTTTCGCTCCAGATTTCTGTGAAGTAAAACATATTTCTACCTCCACCTTTTAATAATGTTGGTGAATCTTACTATGAGTTAAATCACCTCATATTAAAGCGCTAGTCATAAAATTTTGTAATACTTCTGAAACATGCTACATTTATTTTCTTTATTTTTTCACCCGTGCACTGCAGTAATAATGGACGACAGCAGTGGAGAAAAGGGCAGATAGCTATTGGTGTCTCCAAAGGCCACGGAAGAGGCTTTAATGTCCTTCCATACTCTGTCGGCATGCTGTGCAGCTCCCTGGCTCTCCTGATAGGTCGCCTCCCCTGCTGGGACACAAAGCAACTCTGTCCTGGCTGCAAAGCAGGAACTCGGAAAGCGAAGACGTCAGCTATGCAGCTCCCAGAAGAAACAGCGTTGCGGTCATACTGGGTAGTGGGCTGGAGGAATGTGAGGCGCCACCTGTTCACCTCAACTAAACATCCAGCCCAGGGTGCATGAAAGGAGAGAATGGGTATTTCCGTTTAACATGGAGGCTGATTATGATTTATTCTGTCTCTGTATAACAAATGGCCACATTGATGGAGGAGGAGGGGGTCAGCAGACATATCAACCAATACCACCGGCTCAAGTTGTACTTAATATGCGGTGATTTCTGCTCTTTTTTTTTTTAAAAAAAAACACACTTTCCAGTTATTTGAAACAGCATCGCTTCAAATCCACTTCCTGCAGTGTTGAGCGGTGTGAGACAGAAGTGTGAGCAGATGATCGTTGGTGTTTGAATACCTCCACTGGTACACTATGTACCCACTGGTGTAGGGCATGAATTTCAACACGGTAGTTACAAGGCTGATGACTATTTCTCCGTAAGGACGATCACAACATTCAGCCGTGATTTGTTGCCAGCCAAAATGTATCACTTGGCTTAAAAATTAACCTTTTACTTTCTCGTGCCTCCTGTTTCACGTGACATGGAAATTATCCCGCCAACGGCGACGTGTTCTCCTCCCACGCCCGCTGATTTTACAGTTTTGAAAATCACAGTTTGTTTGTTGTTTAGCATGATAGCATGCTAATATTAGCCCATTTCATGTTGTTACTTTTGAAGGTATTTGTATACAAACCAAACATCAGGATCAATCAAGTAATTACAAAACCTCAAACCTTTTGGTGCACATAAATCTGTGCACCAAATGTCATCGCAGTGTATGATTTAATTAAGCAGTTTGAGACATTTTACTTAAAACCACAAATGTCGGCCTCAGCCTGGACCAAAGTGGTGGACCACAGACAGATGTTAGCCATCCCTAGTGCTCTGCTGCTAGCGTGGCGAGCAAAAGACTTTCACTACACACAGCGCTGTCATGCAGAAGATGCCAACATGCACTTTAAATGCAGCAAGAAAAAAAGTATAGGAGGTGCACGTGTAGGCAAATTTATAGAATTTAGATAGAAGTATGTAGTTAAACAATCAAGTAACTTTGCATAAAAGTGAACCTGACACATTAGAAAATATGTCCAGACTTTATGTTGTATAGTGCATTTATAAAAAAATTTTTTTTTTTTTTTTTTTTGCTTTAATTTATGAAAGTTTTCCATATTAGAGACTTAAGAAGATCTTTTTTTTTTTTTTTTTTTTTTTAAATTGCAGTAGTGTACTGACAGGATCCAGGTCTTTTAAAAGTCAAATCAATTTGAGTTTTAATAAACTCAGAGGGAAAGCAATATTTTTAATATTGTCATGGCGACAATATTTGACACATCAACATTTGGCTGAATAAAAACACTCGTTAACCTTCAGCAACAGCAGACCCCCCACACACCCCCCCCCCCCCCACACACACACACACACACACACACACACACACACACAGTCTGAGATGCTCAGATGTTAGCATCTCGAGGAAATGTCTGCTCCGTCCATTTAAGTTTTACCACTCAACCACTTTTCACACTTACCATCCTCCTCTTCCAAATCTACACCATCGTTCATCCCAAAGCTCCCCTTAAAGCACTTTTACAAGGTGAGAAGTGCCAGATCCAACAACAATTGAAAACAGAGCTGGTGTATCAGCTGTAGCCATCAATCATACTTCGATCAATCACTGTCACCTGGCTCAGCGCCAACCTCGCACACCAGTCTCTCTGCCGCGCCCTCGGCATGTAGCCCTCAGGAATGCTGGGTAATGAGGGATGGCAAGGGGCATCCGATTACGAGCCATGTTGGGAAGAAAAGAAAGATGTGTCATGTGAGGGTGTGTGAGTGTGTTTACATTTACATCTGAGGTATTTAGCCTAACTGCTTTCATCCCGCGGGGGAACAGTGGGATGAACTTTCTGCTCCGCAAACATTACACGCGGCTCCGTCAGAAGAGGGAACGTCACAGCAAGGAGGTGATGCATGAAAGAAGTTTATGAGCGGGAAGCGTCTGGGATTATTGTTGACATGTTAGGTGATAAGCTCTGGGTTTTATGTTGTGACCACCTGCCAATCAAACACTGTCTGTTACCATGATATCCTTTTCTTTTGACTATTATATATAATGACTGACTTCCTTGATGTACCACATGTTTCCTTTGTCTGTTATTGGTGCTCTTGTTAGTGTTTCAGCTATTCAACATTTTAAACTAACATGGGCCAAGAAGACCTAGATATTTACCCTGTATATTTTGTGGTGTTGACTGAAAAGTACTGACTTTTAATTATAGGAAAAGTAAACTACCGGTCCAGTGTTTACATCTTCTAGCACTGAAGCTAGTCACTTCTCTATTATTTAACAAAGAAGTTCAAATGATCAAATGTTAAATGTTATAAACTCAAGCAGATGTGCAAAAATATGACTTTAATATAATAAGATTTTCAGATTAAAATCTGGAATTTGGTAAAGGACTTAGAAAGTGAACAACTAACATTTAATGACAGCATTTAGCACTATACACGAGTACTTGTTGCTACTGTGGAGGCCCATTTCACTGTGTCAAGTCTGATACTTGGCCATAGTTAAAAACACAATGAATAACAATAAATTCTATCCATGCCTCCATGAGGTTCCACTATCACATGGACACGGGCCATTAAACTTGCCAAAAGCTGTGGTGTTCAAACTAACAACAGCCCGCTAGTTGGCGAAAACCAGCTGTAGCAAATCAAATCAGTGAATTGACAAAGTGTCAGATGCTAAATTAAAAAAAATAGAAATCCAACATTTATCATGTGCAAGACGGAAAATCAGAATCAAAGAATTGTGGCAACAAAATCATAAAAAGTTTAAATGGTGGTAAATGTAATAAGTCATGTTTTCAACTTGTCACACTGATAATAATCACCACTGATGTATCAGCGTTATTGCTCCTCAAGAGATTACACTAACAATGGTTTTACTATGAAGATAAAGGTACATTTTCCAACCCTGGGTACTCAGACGTGTTGAAACTAAGACATCAAAAGATTTAGACTTGTAAAGAATGATTATTTGGGTATAGTGTGTTTATTTGTTGTGCATTAAACTTGAGTGTTTGTTGATCTGAAGGTTTAGCAGTATTTATTCCAGGAGACAAGATGTTTGAATTCACGCTTAAACATCTAAGATTTGAGTCCTCAGACGAGGTGTCTTTTTTTTTTTTTTTTTTTTTAAATGGCAGCAAATATCACATCATGCCATGGAAGAGATGGAGATCTCACCGTTAATCTGTGTTACAAACAGCAACTGTCAGAGGGGGCACTGCAAGGTATTAAGTGCAAATCCTCTTTCCAGAAAATTGTTCACAGTGCAAATGGAAATTCCATCAGAAAATTCAAGCTCATTTATTATTCATCGTCACCCCCTCACCGATACCTCAGTAGAGGTGATGAAAAACGATGGCGGATGCGCAAGTATATCATGTGGGACTCTAATATATTGCTATCAAAAGCAGTGAACTGGAAAAGACGGGATTTAATATGGTATCTGGTCCTAAGTCCCTACTAATTCAATAACATTATGCTGAAGATTTATTAGGCATCCCATTTCCCATAAACACATCTGCTTGCTGAGTTTGATGCAGGCCTCGCTGTAATATGCAAAGTATTTCAGAGCTGTTTGCTTGGGGCCAGAGTGCAACAAATTGTGCTGAGTGCACCATTAAAGAGAAAACTTGAAGATTCAGTTTCCAATTTTACTTCGATTTAACCATTTATGTTCAGTTTCTACCGTAAGTTAATGAAATATTTGCAAACTTTTAAACCAACCCTCCTCAGTCAGTTAACATAACAATATGAAGCTTTTTCTTTCGGGACATTCGCCATGAAAAAGTGAAACATAGCTTCTCTTGTGAAGTGATCACAGTCTCTTGATCCTTCTTGATTTATAGATAGTAAATGATTTTTTCCCTCTTGAAATGGAATCATTATTTTGAAGGAATGGACCAGAGAGTGATCTGTCAAGTCTTAACTGGAAGAATCCCAGACCAGAGGAAGGACAGATGTTACCTGTTTTCCTCCAAAAAAAGTATTTTTTCTCCTTTTTTTCCTCCTATCAATCATTATTCAAAACCTAGTTCACTTTGTCAAATCTTTACCAATCTCTCAAAATCTCCAAATGTTATTTTGGAATAAAATTTGAGAATTTGGAAGCAATGTTGCTGATACCAGATTCCTACAGAGGCCGTCATATCATCCTGAGTCACCTATCAGACCAGAACTAACCTCATTACCGAGGAATGTGTCTTGCTCGTTCTCTCTGCAGCCTCCTGCTCTCTACAGTATATCTCGGTGTCAGGATGTGCTACCTTTTTGGGTCCAGATTCAAGAAAGAAATCATGAATCTTAACAGATATGGAAATGGATTCCTCTTATCTTTTTCAAACCACTCATGTTTGCCCTCTCCTTACGTAAAGTTGTAAACTTTTAAAGGCAGTATGGGAGTTTCAGAGATGCACGTGATAGTTGAGAGCCATCCTCTCCTCTGGAACCCATTAAAAAATGTATAAAATGCCTTCCTTCCAGTTTGATTTGTAGTGAGAGGGTTAACCCCTCAAATGTCTGTCCGTGGTTCCCGAGAATTTGAAACCCCAGTAGTGAGTGATTGTTTCAATGTAAATGGGGCATGAAAGCCCCTCTATAACTTTTCTTTTGGGCCTTGGGTCTTGTCATGCTCGATTATAAATCCCACAAGTGACTGCTGGTTTTCAAGTGGCTATTTTATAGTTTCGAAGGAAAAACAGTAGTTTTTATTCCTCTGCAATATATGTTCCCAAACAGGCAAAAATAAGAAATGAAACCGTTGCTTAGGGAATATCAGATAAATAGTCTAATAGATGAGGGAGACCCTGTGTCAACATGATATCTGCTTGTTGTGACAGTGGGGCGGCTGCATGCACAAACACATGACTAAGTTTTGTGGGGAGGTATAACTGAGGCCGGCACGGTGTTGACATCTCCAGCTGTCTCCTGGATTGGAATAAAGATCTGACACCCACAGCGGTGCAGCGTAGACACCAGCTGGGCCTGGAGCCAGAGAAAATGTCTTTCACCTCCTCTATCAACACTGCCATTCTCCTTTCACGTCACAACCACAAGTCTCTCTTCTTCACCTTCTTCCACACAAAACTTCCCTCAGCTTGTTTTTATCTCTTTATTTGACTTTAGCTATACGATATCATCCCCTCACCCTCCTGTATTCTCTCCAGTGCAACCCTCTTCCGCTTCAGCCCAAGTTCCTCTGTCAATCCCTCCCTCTCTACTTCCCCTTTCTTCTTCCTCCTCCCACTTGCAAATCCTTTCCAGTGACACAACACTGATTTTCTGCCAACTTTTCTTCCCTCCTTGAACATCAGTCTCTGTGGCACAGTAGCTCTTGACTTTTGTGATGACTTCATACCGCCTCTCTTGGCTTGGGTGGCGGTCAACTCAAGCGGAGAATGAGGACTCTTGAGAGTCGCAAGTGCTGTCTGCTACGAGTAATGCGGAAGATGCAACAGTAGGATAACATTATCAGGCACTTTGAGGACATTTTAAATGTATAGCCTCTGACACAAATGATTACAGCACATAACTGTGTTGAGTGCAAAAAGGTGGTGATTGCAACGGTTTATTATACACTGGTTCTTTTTTATGTGCAGCTGGGGAAAAGTGAAAAATAAATAAACCCAGCGATAATGAGCCAGTTTTGGGCCTTTTTGATATAAATCTAACATCAGGGACTTTTCCTGAGCAGAATCTCAGACACCCTGTTATGCAATCCTTATGAAACTAATATTTTTTGACTGCAAGAACCCAAAAGATGACATATTATTTCTTGTATATACTCCCCTAACCTTTCACAGAACTGCCAAAGCTTCAGAGAGGGGCAAAGTTATTACCTGTGAATCTTCCCTGAGTTGAACTTTGGTGAAATTTGACATAAGACTTTACATTTTTGGACCAGTGATGTTGTTGACCTTTGAGAGAATCAAAACAGAGGATGATATAACTTGTTAGCTGCACTTGTAAATTGTGTCTAACTTCTTTGATGAAGTATAAACTGCCTCCTTGGAGGTTGGTTAAGAAACCAGAGACTCTTGGATAAACGGAGAGAACTTATTATCTCAGTAGCGACCAAGTAAGCTGTCAGTCCAACAACTCCTGTGGTCGTATCTGTACCTGAATTGTTAGCCAACATACAGTGTGGTTCAGCAACTAATCTTACAAGTAGTCCCTATTCTGCAAGGGCGCCAGAATAAAAAGAAGATCTTTTGTTGCACTGTCTGGTTACAGTTTGTCTAAAGTGGAATGCATACATTATATACACCAGTGGAAAACTTGAACAGGGATTTTTTTAGTCTTAAATGGATATAAACATACCTTCTCAAACAAATCTGCAACATCCAGTTCTTATAGGATGGCACCGTGC
The DNA here is from genome assembly GCA_016801845.1 of Polydactylus sextarius. NCBI lineage: Eukaryota > Metazoa > Chordata > Actinopteri > Polynemidae > Polydactylus > Polydactylus sextarius. The sequence goes on along the minus strand of CM028930.1, from coordinate 23,388,251 downwards.
CTTAACTTATAATACAGACCGAGAGTTTAATACTTCTGAACATTTCAGAAATTGCACGAGTTGCACTTTGAAGACAGCATGAGATGGCTACACCGTTATTTAAACTTAATATGTCAATCATTTCAGCCATGTGTAGTTCTGTGGGAGAAGTTCTGTAACCACAAGATATCAGCCTGTGCCAGTGCATATTTATGTTCCAGCTTAGAAATTGCCTCAGCACGTCTGAAACATCCAAGAACATTAGTGGAAGCTTTGTGAACATACTTAGAGTGAAATGATATGCCCATGAGGCAGAGAACAATAACCAGTGAATCATTTCATTTTAAGAGAACTAGTCATCTATTCTAGAGAAATAAACCACATCAGATTGATACCAGTCAAAACCTTATTTGAAAAAGTGGCCTCTACATGGTTTGAGCTGAGAGTTTACATTAGTGTTGTACTGTATGTCATTATAGGCTGAAGATGCATTATGGAAAGAAACCAGTTTAAATCTAATAGAGACATAATTTTATATTTACGCTCAGACACTACTGTATGTGGCATATACTGTATACACTTTAATCCATGTTTAACCACATTTAACAACAACAAAAAATATGTAGTATTTGGATGGGATTAAGTCTAGTTGTACGGTCTGGTTCGATTATTGGCAGTTGTAGTCTTATACTGTCTAAATGAAAGCATTTGTTTCTTTGAGACACTTTGAGTTGCACACTGATTAATTCATCAAGCTTGAACATTACAGTTTCTATCCCAAAGGTTTTAAACAAAATTATCATCATCCCTGTGTTAAATTCACCTACAAATTTCCATGATCCGTGTTAATTCTATAAAGACATTTTAGTCAAGTCATACTGTAGTCAGTTAATCTTATTGTTGTAATGTTTCATTTTTATGTTTTCCTGGTCTGTCAGCCATCTTTATGTACAGTTAGGATGGTCACAGGTGGTGAGACTGACTCACCTCAGTAAATTTGGTTTACTTTTCCAAACTCTGTCTGTTTGAACAGACTCTAATCCGGTACAGTCATCCCTGCTAATGTAGCGTAGCTGAAGCTGAATGTGCTTTTTGCTACAGAGTACTGAGTCATTCAGAAGCTGGACTCACTCACTTATATAATCTTCAATGTCTTAGTTTGTAAGGGGATGTCCATTGCATCATATCTAGAGGACAACTCCAGTTAATTGCAACGCTATAAATGACAGACACAAGGTAATGTTAATGTTATCTTATCTTCATGTCCACAGCTCTTGACAGTTGCTGCTTCGTGTCAAATTCTCAGTTGATTGTGGAATAATTTAGTCCATAGTTGATGGACATCAGTGTTTGCCAAGAACAGGAAATGTTGAGGAACATAACTGTTCCTCAAAAAAGTGGTGGAGAATGGAGGCAAGTTATTGACTTTGTATCAAACCTTGTCTGTTTGTCCATCTTTCACATTCTTGTTTATTTTCTGACGACAAAAAAAAAAAAAAAAAAAAAAAAAATTGATACATTTCATTATAGTTTCTGTTTCAAAGATTATTTTCTTTTTACTTTCAGTTTTGTTTTCATTGTGACAACTGCCTGTCAGTAAATATTTTTCCACTATAGTTTTCACTATAGTTATAGTAGTGGGTATAATGATGACCTTGTCCGTCATCTTCATCTCTGTCTCTGTCAGTTCTTTACTGCTGTCTAGCTACATTTAGAAGATATTTCGTCAAGTTAAAAACAGGGTGCATGTGTGTATGTAGTAACTGTAGATCGACTGTGGAGGTACATGTTTTGTAGTGGGAGTGAAAGTCATACTGGCTTTGACGGAGGCTTTGAAAAGGGTGCGGAAAGGGGAAAGAAACGCCTTCAGATTTCATTTGGAGTGAAAATGCTGATGCGGTGGTAAACGAATGCAGACAAAAAGCTGGAGAAAAGAGTGAAATCATGATCACAGTCCTGACGTGGTTCAACAGAGAGATTTTTGTGGTCACCCGGCAGTGTTACAGAAGCAATTCCCAGTTTCGGCTCCTTTCTCCACGTTTTCCTATTGGCTGCTCTTACACTTGCATTTTATGGAGCTCATATTCTTTCACTCTTGGTGGTGTTTAATACCTTAAATTGGGTTGATCTAGAAGAAATTACTGAAATGAACTGGATCCAGGTTGATCAGGATTAAAGAGTGTGGCGAGTTCGTTTTCTCGAGGTGATGATGGCAGTAAATCCTCAAACATGCTCTTTAGTACTGTTAGCGATGTAGGAATTTAAGGTTATTTGGCTGCTGCACTGATTGTAAGAATGGAAAAAGATGTCAGCTGAGGAAATTAGCCCTCAGAGAGTATTACTACTCATGGTCCAAATAGTGGACTGTAATCATAAAGTCAGTACCTCATTGGCTATGCAAATCATTTTATAACCTTTTGACCTGCTTGGCTTTTATACGAATGAGGGGGAAGATTCTTTGCTGTAAGCCTCTTAGTGACAGGAACTCTGGGCCTGGGGCCAGTAGTTATGACTGATGGAGAGGGTTGTCTCCTCAGCTGCCCCTGTACCCACTGAGAGAACAAGCTAAAGATGTAGAGGCCAAATATAGAAGGCTATTTCTCACCCTGGGTTGATGGATTACTCTAAAGCCAAACTATGTACAGAGTCCAAAGAGGTAAAAATGTAACATATTCACAGGATGGGTGTCTATTATCATTCCCAGTCACTATTCCTTTTTTCACCTTTTCATTTTGTCTTGGCCCACCAAATTTGCAATAAGTTTCTTTAGCACATGGAGATCATTGTAAGACCCCTGGCTCTGAAACTGAATAAGACCTCGAGCAAATTGTGTAAGAAGCCAACAAAGCTGGTGGCGTTTGTTTTGAAGGCTGTCTGCTCCCGACTTATGCAGTCTCCTTAACTGGGTTTGTATTCTTTGGAGCCGAGTCCAACCAGATGTTTCTCTTTGAGCCACTGAAACTGATAGCTCATGACGCAGTGTCATTTTTCACCGCCATATCTCCCCACTCCACTCAACACCCACATAATGCTTCATTTCTGCGAGCGGAATCAATACGTATTTTAAAGTAATATTCTCCGGGAACAGTTTTTTCGGTGTGTGCGGCTGGCATCTCTAAACGGTCTGAAAGCGATCTTTCAAAAGCAAAGCCTGTGTGGGAGGATTTGGCTGTGAGTGGGGAAAATGCGAATCAAAAGGGGTAAAGATCAATATGATTTTCAAACAACGTTACAGTAATTCCTGCTGTCTGTACACAGCAAACTCAAAACTGAATGACTTGTGTGGGGGGAAGGTCTTTTTTTCTTCTGTCTTTTCTCATTGTTCCTCAGTTCATATCAGCTCCACAACAGACAATAAATGAACACAGGTGCAAAGAAAAGGTTTACTCTGTTTGAGGTAATGATTGACCTTGTTAATTAAATGCGAACTCCTACTATTGCTTGGCATTGACCTGTGAAAGATTGCATGCAAAGTTGCACAGTGAACCGCAAAAATCAATACTCATCCGAGAGGAAGATCAAAAATTACTTGATGAAAACGCTTTTGTTTGGTTTTCTGTCCACAACTTCCCACTCCCACCGTTCAGTGGCCCCTGTGGTATGTTTGTATCTTTTCAACACTATGGATTTATAGACGCTTTGGCATTATAAATCATCTTGAAATCAACCGTCCACACGCTCTGTATCTACCACGATGGCCAAAAATACCTCAACTTTTTCCAGGAAACTCCGTTCTCTTGTGTTAAATCAAGACGCCTGTCTGATCAGAATGAAGTTCAAAGCCACATTCGCCACAACAATACAGAGAGTTGAAGGTCCCGACAGATGCTGCACCTCTTCTTAGCACAAAAAAGAAAAAAAATGACAGCAATGGCTTGTATCAACAATATGAGGACCTTTGAAAAAAGTTGGTATGACTTGCTAAAAATAAATGGCACGGGTATCCTTTAAACAATGTCACACAAGTGGCTCCTATTTGATCAGAGGAGGTTTCATTCTCCCATCAATACTTGTCAAGACCAGTTTTTTACTGGAGGGCAGCAGAGGGATGGGATTTCAGTGAGTACAACCAAAAACTGATAATATACAATAATCCATTATCTTAATGGATTCACTATGATGGTGGTCAGAAGGCTTCATTCCTTTACAGTGAGGTGGGCTCCTCCTTTCTCAGCTTTTTAAGAAATTGTATTGTCAGCAGATTTCTCATCGTGAGCCAAAATGTAATTCAAACCGACGACATGTGTTTTTGTCCTGACACTGGAAACTGTACATTGTTAGCTGTGTCCTCCTCCTCCTCCCCCCTCACTGGGTCAAGTTCATGCCCCAGCACTTGTCGCTCGTCTTGGAGAGCTGTCTGTTTTTAAAGTGTCAAGGTCAAACTGGTGTCTGGGCCACACTAAGCATTTCACAAGAACACGGTACTTACAGGGCATTGGTACTACCACTAATGCTTCCAGCAGATGTTATGACGACAAAAAACTTTGACAAACGACTTTGACTTTTCAGAAATCATTCTGTACAAATGCAAACAGCTCGGACTGATGAAAGGTGATTATTGTCTAGATAAGACTTTGTCATTGTTTTATTCAAATTTTATTCTTATTTTGCAAAAAGTTTGTCAGACTGTGTTTGTCGAAAACAAATTCTGAACGTCTCATATAAATTATGTCTTGTTTGAAGGCAAAATAAAACATCAAACCCTTACATTAGGGAATTGCTTAAGAGCAGCTGTCATAAAAAATCTCAATTTGGTTTGAATTCATTTTTCAAACTTGTCCCTAAATGACCCCACCCTACCACAGTAATCTCAGAGGAATACAGCCATTTTGACATTAAAAAAAAAAGAAAGAAGAAAAGACAAACTGACAAAGCTCTGACTGATGCTTGTGTTTTTGCATGCATTCTTCTGTGACTTAAATTTAGCCCTGCGTCCTAATCCCAGGCATTGTTCCTGTTAGTTGGGAACAATGCTAAACATGTTTTTGGGTGCATAGCACTCCGAGCTTCAATGTGGACAGAGTCGGGTCAAGTCCAAGTTCACCCCGCGCCACTGTGTCATCTGCCAGACACAGAGATGACTCACCGCACAACTGGAATCAAGGGGGCTGCGGGTGTCGGGTGTCACATGTGCTCCAGAATAACCAATCAATGTCAAGAAAACAAAGTAAAGCACAAAGTGGCTCCACACAACTGGACATGGGAGATGTATGTGAGGAGAGTTTTGCTTATAGGCTTAAAAGAGCTCAAGAAAAAAATGTGTGTTGGCCCTTGAGACCTATCAACATAGCTGTAACACATGATTTGCGACTACTTTGCATTTTAGTGTTTTTAGAGTTGCATTGAAAATATAAAAGAATATAAATTATTTCCTTAAGTCCTTATTTTTTCACAAACACAAAGAGAAACTTTATCATGAAGTCATCAGGGACAGCGTCGCGGTGCCCGATGCAGACAGATCTTTTAACACCCGGCATGTCCGCCTCGCCCTCCTAAAACAATAAAGGGTTAAGTTTCATTTGTTTTCACACATGTTAATCTCTGCTTGTAAAACTTACACAAGTCAGAGGAGTTGTGCTCGTACAGAAATTCCTCAGTGAGTTGGTCAGGCGGTGAGTGCGTGGCTGCAGTGAGTGAAATTAATGAAGTCTGTAATGGGTTATCAAAGACGGGAACTCGATATCTGTGGCGGGGAACCCCACCTGTTTATGGGGAGACGCACTTGGTCCACACACACACACATTGCAGTCTGCCAGACCAAAGAATTGCAGGTGGGGTTCAAATGCTCCCCCCGATGCCAGAACAACAGGTGGATAGGCATTTTTTATGATGTCTGCCCTCTCCATGTGTACGCTTCAAGGCGAGCAACATGAGACGTCAGAATTTCCTGCTGGAAACAAAGACAGACAGACAGAACTTGTAGCTTTTGTTGAGGGAAATGCTCACGTCTCACATGGAGGCCAGCTTTATTTAGACTTTCTGCATGTGTCACTTTTATATTGAGCTTGTTGCTTCTGGTTGGATATAACATAACAGTCTGAGAAATGTTCACATTCATCAGGTGTAGGAGTTTAAAACTAAAGCCAGCAGGTGATTAGCATAGCTTAGCACAAACACAAAGAGCAGGGTGCTAAGAGCTAGTCTGGCATCACCTTTAATTCTCACTAATTAATGTGTTGAATGTTACTTATTTAACAAAAAACGTATGTTTAAAAAAAGTACTTAAAACAGATACTGCTATTTGTCCAATAATGCACAAGAACACATAGAAGAGTCTGGGATCAGAGACGGTAAAACCCTGATTGGAGAATTGGAGATTTATGATCTTTAATGTGGCGTATTTGCGTCTTTATTTCTTTCACTCTGTCTGAAAACCTCTGGTGCCGCTGCGGATGAACAGTAGGCTGTTTATGGATAGATTACTGAAATATGTTGTGTGCGTGCAGGTGATGTGACTATTTGTTGTAAGGAGGTGCTAAAACCAAAGGTGCAAAGAGAAACGTGTGTGTTTTCTTTTTTATTGGTCATCATTGTGTCCTTGTTTCTTGGTTTACTCAACACTTTTTTCTGCCACGGTAAAGGAAACGCAGTGGAGGGAAGTTCAACAACCTTTTCCAGAGCAAAAGTCCCATTTGAGGAACAGTTGAATCAATTAATGTAAAGAAAGTTTTATGAGGTGACAGTTTTGAGATTTTATGAACTGATAATTTCCATTCACGGGGCCATTTACCTACCACTACTTTACCTAAAAGTCAACCACCCTGGGTTTCTGCCATGGGCACCCGCCAGTCACATTCAGCCAAATGGCAGGATATGTGGAACGCTTCACTGAGCAGCCAAAGTGTAGGTAACACCCCTCCAAACCACTTGGAAAATAGCACTAAATTTCCACTCCACGTGCATTTAGCATATCGAGCCTCTGCGCGCCTTGCTACATATGCACAGTTCCTCACAGCTAATGGGTCTAAAGTGACTGTTAATCTGCAGAATATCAAAGAGTTATTTGCACTGCTTGAAATGTCAGACGTCCGTCTACTGTGACAGTTTTTTAGTCTCAGGAAACAGATCCATGTTACTTAATGCTCAGATCTTACATGTTGAATTTGCTCCTTCTTCAGTGTCATCAAAGCAACACGGTCTCGCAAATACATGGAGTCAGCCTCAAGTCTGACATGCAGATTATGTGTCAAGGATGTGGATAAAAGGAGGAATTTTTTCCTTCAACGTGGCAACAAGTCAAACTGGACATGGAGGATTTGACTTATTAGTCAGATAAATCAAGTTTAGTCATTGAAGTTAATGTGAAATTTAGGGTTTAATTCTGATTAAAATCCAAGTATTTCATATCATATAGCCCATCGATCATATCAGATGAAGAAATATGCTGATTTAAGAGTTGTTACTTTTCTAAAAAGATTTAAAATCATCTTTAATTCGTAGCTGTCGCCATTTTCCGTCGCCCTCTTTCCGGCTCTGGGGGAACATGACGTCCCCGTCCTTAATCCCTAATCACTACTTCTTCTTCTTCTGCTAACGCTTAATAGTCAAACATGAAAACAAATGGTGAGAGATAATACTGCAGCTGCAGGGAGTGCTTTCTCTCCACACACACACACACACACACACACACACAGACAGAAGACACTGGGCCAATGCAAACTCTCCAATGGTAGAAAACCCAAAGGAAAATGAAACGCGTCCTTTCAACACAGTAACACTCACACTGCAGTTACATGTCATTTTAAAAAAGCTGAACAATTATGGAAACCATATTTCAGTTGTAATGGTCCACTTGATACTTGTGGTGTTGAACACACACATATTTCATAGCTAGAAGCTGACAGAGACTTTGTGATTCACTCACTGATGTAATTTCTTTCAAACGAAGCCTGAGTGCACATGAATCAGACTGATTATTATAATTTCTTACTTTTTAACTTTTTTAAAAAAAATAGCAAACAAATATTACAACTTTTACAAAAAGATAATAAAATATGCTCTTGATCTTGAAACTGAACCATCTCAGTAAAACCTGCTCTTCTCCAAGGTCATCAGTCACTTGTGTCTCTTGTAACTATGTTTCCCAACTAAACTTTCCATTAGTTTTCCAAACACCCCCACCGCCACTCTCACTCTGTACTTTCCATCTCACTGAACTGTTGAGCATGCACTAATACTACGGGTTCATCATATTATGTCCTTTAAGTTTGTCTATATACAGTATGTCCTATATCACTGTACAGAAGTGCTAATTATTTTCAGTGCAAAGGGCCAGTTCATAGTAAGATCAAAGTTAAGCTGAATCGTAGCTGGAATGTGTTACCCTCCGGGTTATTTTTAGGGTCTCCTTGCTAACTATCTGCCTTATGGACTTGATTGGAGATTAGCGCTGTTTTCACACTGGCGCTGAGTAAACATCCTTCCATTTATTTCGAAGCTCTGAATCCTCCCACCGCGACTAACTGGATGGGCACCTGCTATTTTTGGGTGGATATGGTGAGGAGCTATTCTAAAGAGACACAGGCTTGTTTTACACTCTGATCAGAATCTATAAATAATGTGTGTGTGTCTGTCTGTGTGTGTGTGTGTGTGTACGGGAGGACGAGGGGTGTAACTGGCAATATGTCTGCGGGTGATGATGTGTGTGTATGTGGCGTGTGTGTATGCATGCTGAGCATACGTGTGTGTGTATTTGTGTATATCTATGTGAAGGCAGAGAAACTGAGACCAGTACAAGTGAGTGTTGAAATGTAGCACCGTCCGCGGTACAGTTTCCTCATGTGTGGTGTCAGTCTGACGGTTTGGACGAGTTATTGATGATTATCTTACAGCTCATTAGCTACTTTACTTTGAAACTTTTTATTATGGGTTTTGCTGTGAAATATCTTGATTCTTGTTTTAAAATCTATTTTGCGCCAATTCAAGTTGGGTTTTTCTCATTTTAAATCAATATTAAGTTGAAATTTGTACTCAACCACATTGGTCGGTTGTAGATCTGCTGTATTTTCAAACATGTTGGATTTTTTTGACCACACCCCAAACGGTGATGTCACAGCAGGCCATCAGCTGTCAGAGGAACACACTTGTTGTAACGATACTAGTTTGGGCGTGTTCAGTTCATGTACAGTCTGTAATCTGTGCCCACAGATTGGTGAACTGTGTGCAGGGTTCACCCGCCAAGTAACCAAGTCCATTTCATTTAGATTTAATGTAGATTTAATGCCATATTATGTTTTGCATCATATGCTTTGGATGTTTTTTTTTTACTTCAAAACCTGAAGAAAGTAGTTATTTACAACACTGGCTTAGTAAACTGTAGAGATTTACATGTGGCCCCATAAGGACAATACATTTAGTTGTGACTACAAATCAGAAAAACAATGAAATACAATCTATTACTGCACATTAACATGGAAAGTGGGTTCACTAAACTGTTAAATTAGTCACCTTCACCCTAATCTTTGGAGAAAATAAAGTATCATCATTGAAACAGCAACATTAGGTCACAACAGGAAGTACAAAACAGTCAGAAATAGTCTGTAAAATAGTAAAATCCACAACAAAAAATCAACTTTTAGTGACAAAGACGTCATATAGTGGCAAAACTTTAGCCGCAGCCTTAACACTTTAAAAGAAGAGTATCTAATGCACCATTTGGGTCAAAGCATGAAAATATAATTTTCAGTATTTGATATTCATAGGCCTGACACAGCGCTAACAACAAAATGTTCATCTGAAAACTGCTGGTGCCAGAATATATAAAACAGACGTAATGAAAATGAAATCACGTGATGATGATGTGATTGATGTGAACAGTAACAGTAACGTCTCCTGTTGTGTTACTCGTGGTGTGTAGAGCTGAACTCGGGGCCCTGACAGCTGCTCTGCTTCATGACTCTGAAGGTTATGATCACACTGACTGATTCCTATCTCACCACTCTCCCAGTCAATGTGGCCTCCAGACCCCTGCTCAGACCCTCAGACAGCTGGACCCTGGTTCTGGTTTCACTACTAGTTTGGTCACTACGACTACAAACTGGAGTTTGTCGTCACATATTTTGCTCCTGTTTTCTGTGTAAAATGTCTTTACATGGACTTGTTATACTTTGTAAATAACTATACTGACACTTGTTCAACAATTATTCACAAAACCTGAGAGCAGATATATGAAATAATGGTGAGGCAGTTAACAGTAAAGCCTTCTTTCTTCTTTCTGTCTTCTCTTCTTTTTTCATAGCAACAGCCCTCCCCCTCCTCTTTTCTTCCCCCTTCCTTCTACTTTCTCCACTACTTTCCCTTGCCCCTTTGCGCCAGCTGTGGTCTGCACAAAAACTGATTTTCAGAGTGTTAACCACCATGTTCTTCCTGCCGACGGCAGGATTTCATTTGCAGAGCACAGGGGGCCAATATCTAGGGTAATTCCCAGGGTTTAGTGCCACTGATCTCTTCCCAGCTCACCTTGGGGAGAAAAATTAAAGCGGCGATAAGGCCTTACCCTGCCCAGGACCGTGTTCACCCTGTGCTGCGAGCTGCCTCACTGCTGTCAGCTACTGCAGCCTCACTCACGTAACACCTGGTCAGACTCATATTCACTGTCTGTAGGCGTTTGCACATAAAGTAAAGGTAATGTGGTGGAGAAAATGTGATGAATATTACACTGGGTTATTGCACTTTATGGATAAGTGAAAGGAAAAGCACAATTCAGTTGATTTCTTGTGTCAATATGTTTATCATTAAAGAGTCAAGCCTCGTTGCTACTAGATTACCAACAGATTTCAAAATAAAAGTATAACTCACCATCTTTACTTTAAGACAGTGTCACAAGTGTCTGTATATAAAAACAGCAGATTTGTTTTTGTGTTTTGTCTTAAGATTTTACATTAATATAATGTTGTTAGACTTCATTTCTTAATTTTTGCAGTTTTTGTTACTTTTAAGTTGAAATTAATCAAAACTTCCTTTGTGTGAAGATCTCAAAACCAGATATTAATTATCATTGCAAACAACATAATTACTGGTGTTATATCATGGATTTTTTTTAAGCAGTTAAAGACACAAACATCACAGATTAAAGACAGATAGATGTATAGTATAAGTACATGCACTTATATCAGTCTCCCACAGTTCAAAGAACAACTCTCATACGACAAATCATCTTTGAAGAAAGATAGAAAATCCACTAGTTTCTGTCTCTACTTTGTGTTTTCATCTTCCCAGCAGCAAATTACTTCTCTACTGTTTAATAAAACTCTCGTCCGTGACCAAACTAAATGTCATTTCCTCCCATGAATGTGACATCTGCACAAAAGAAAAAGATCCTAACTTAATTTAAAATGTGTTCAAACTGACAACATTCCTTTCATAGGCGGGAGAGACACGTTAACAAAAAAAAAAAAAAAAAAAAAATGGTTAAAGATTGAGTCACTTTTTCACAATTCAGTCATAGCTCAGGGAGATGTGCAATTTCCATGTACAGTGTATTAAAGTGGAATATAAAACTGGTTTCAGGGGTATTTATGAGGAAATTAAAAAGAAAGTCTCGTCCAAGTTTTATGCTTGGTGGTCCGTTCAAGGACATTGCTCACCATTGCTCTGGTACTGTACCTCAGCTGTGTGATGGGAGCAATTAAAGGCAAAGTCTTGCTAACCATGTGCTCTGGCTCAGCACAGTGGAAGTGGAAAATAAATAGGCACAGGAAACACACGTGCTTTATAGCTGCTTTCATTCACTTACAGAAGACATTTACTATTTCTCTTCAATTATTTTCACTTCTCGTCTCGAAGAGGAGTGAACTATAGGAGGAGAAACATCATTAATCCTCTGACACCTTTACTTTCTTCTTTGTGAAGCTTTGAATGCTCACACGGTTTATTCCTTCTCGCTGGGAGTTGGGGGGGTGGTCCCGGAAAACTATCTATTTCTACACATCAGGGGGGACTTGTGGCTTTAAGTGAAACCAAATGAGCTGATGTCTCTCTGATTAAATGCTTAAGTTATTGTTTTTTAAAAAAACATAAAAACCCTTCTCTCTCTCTCTCCCCCTCTGTCTCTGTCTCTCTTTCTTTCATACATGACATGACTGTTGGTTTGACATTTTACCATACGGAGCACGCTGCAATGTGTTTCCAATCGTCGGGAGATGTGAAGCCTGCGTTGGGACATGCACGCTGCCCTTTGAAATGATGCACCAGGAGGAAAACATAAACAAATGTTTGCCACCAAGCACGTTCAAATCCCCCCTCCCCCTCCCACCGCCACCCACCCCCGCTCTCTAGAAAGCCACAGGCTCACATGTGACGCATTACCAGGGAGGCAGAAAACATGTTTTTGGAATTAAACTATTACGAGCCCTCCAAACAAGATAAATTTCCTAATTGGCTCCTTTCACAACATTTACATATTGCCTTTCTTTTTCTTTTTTTTTTATCTCCCCCCTGAGAGGAGGAGGGTGTTGTTCACTTTCTTGGGGGTGTCAAATCGAGGTGTCCCACAGAGGTAGAAGTTTATGGAGAGCAGCCTGATGGAGAATCACGGGGGGACTGAACCACACTGGGAGAAAAAGAGCGGCCGCGTCGACATACGAAGCAAAACAAACAGTCTGACTTCTAAGCCTTGGCAGACCCTGCTGACGGGTCCCTCGGTTTCTCAGCTTTCCTCCCAGATGCCTTCTAAGCCTTTTATTCTGTTTTTTACTGGCACTCTTGTTTTTATTTTTTTTCTTTGGGGTGTGTGTTTCAATAATCCCCACAGGGATAGATTCAGAAAAAGAAGAGGGAGTGGAGAAAGATAGAAAGTGAGTGATATGAGGCGCAGTGTGAATGTGTTATAATGATCTTTAAAATGCCATTTTCAATCGGCTATATGCTACATTTGGACCCAGTCACACACACATGAACAAGCACAATACTGCCATTACAATATGTGAAATGATACTCTCAAAATGGCCAATTCCTGCTGAACCCAAAATAGCTACGCACCGCACTTTAACAACTCCTCACTTTCGCTGTCAAGTTGAGCAAACACAGACGTCACGACTATCAGAGGAGTCGTCCGTCTCCTTCTCCCCTGCCCACTTCTGAGACGCTGCTGCTGCTTCTGCTGCTGCAGAGAAACTCAATCTATTGTTTGATGTGAACAGACAGATTGTCTTCCAAATACTTTGTGTAAACACGCTTCATTTTAACCGTCCCCAAAGTGTGACTTAATAAAGATGAAAACACAAGGTGTCCATTTCCCCCCCACGCTGGGAAGACTCAATGAAAACCACATGCGTAAATACACCCTGGTGCGCGGCGTTAAGTGCGTGCATGAAAGAAGAAACAGTAATCAGATTGGTTTCCTGTGACAAACAATAACATTTATTTTAAAGCTGCAGCATTTTTCTCAGGCGGAGGCAGTAGCTCCCATGGTAATCAGAGCCAGACTTGTCTCGGCTCCAGGACATTGGCATGTTGCTACCTAGATGTCTTTGGACGATGGGAGGTCACATTAGCACGACTGGTGTAAGACAGCATGGTGCTGCTCTTTAAGAATAGCTTTTGTTTGGATGAGGATTCAAGGGGGAAAGAGATCAGAGCGACTTATTTGAAATATAGCACCACATACTCACTTACTAGGGTTTTTATGGAGCGCTCAAATTAGCTTTAGCATCAAGAGATAGAGGATGTTTAAAAAGGTTTAAATCTTACTTTTTTAAGTCGCTGTTTCATGTTTTAGCTCAACTGTCATTAGTAGTATCAAATGTTTAGCATCCACAGATGTTAATTAAAGGTGCTAATTCAATACTATAGTTGAATGTCTTTCAGCAGCATAGACATGGATGATAAACCATCCTGATTTTATATTAGTACCACTGAACATGTCGCCCAGTGAGTCACAAAGAATTATTCCACAAAAATGATGTTAATGTAGAAACAGTCCAACCATCACATACATTGGTCATGACAAAGCAGTGACAAAAAGTTGTGTTTTAAAGTGTAAATGTTCTGTTTATTGTTTATCTTGGTAAAACTTTTAAAAAACAAAATAACAATCACAACTAAACAAACGAAAATAAGGGATATTAATCAATAATGTATTATATAATTACAGAAAAGTACTTTTCAACATTAATATCTGCATAAGACTCATATATTAACCTAAATATCAGTTTACCTCTAGTGAAGTTATTCAAATGTGATCATTAAAGTGATTTTTAAAGAAAATCTTTTACATTGAAGTATTTTTTTAAGTTTCTTTATGCATACATCACTTTAATTTTTTATATTTTGCATTAATGAGTCTTATCATTGTATATGTCGACATCAGAAAATGTCTTATTGATAATGACGTCATATCTTTAGTGACAAGTAGGATAAACTGTTGTGGAGACGGTGAAAATGAAGTGTTGTATTATTTGGGTTCCTCTTAGCTGCATATCAGTTTGAAGCAGCCCCAACGAGGATCTACTTTAATTATTTAACATGGAAGCTTATCTCAGTTTCCCTCCATTTTCATAATGAGTGATCGCTTTGGTGCCCCATGTAGCTCAGCTTAACTGTGATCAAGTGGAGGCCTGTGGGAGCTCCCAGCACGCTTACAGTCCCTTAACAGACAAACGCGCCGGCGATGATGGATCACACGGTTTTCATCACAAACTCATACGAGTGTCTGCTCGCCTCAACTTAAGAGCTTCTGACCTAAGAGCTCCCCCCCTGTTGGGGTGATTTTAGTTGGACAAATTTCAACCCCTACAGGGTCTCTGCCGGCTGCGAGGGGAGCGGCTGCGAGACTCATCTGCCTCTTATTACGAACCCAAATTGAGTACGTACACAGTGGATGTGTTAATGGATAGAAATGTGGTGCAGGGACATGGCGTGCAGGGCTGGTAAAGAGAAACTGCCGGGGTAGCCAGAACTCTCAGTTTATCTCTGCTATTATATCTAGTGTTATGTTACTTGGCAGAGGTTGGAAACTTGGATATTTCTGTGTTATTTATTTACACACTGCACGTGTGAGTATTTTCCTCAGAGACAATTTAAGACCTTCAGATATGTACAGCATTTCCCATGTTACTTTCACTTTTGTGGCCCACAGATGTGAGCTAGAATAACAAGCCAAATGCTAATGTTGACATCAGAAGATACCAACGTCTCCACCCAGCTGCTGTCTTGTGTATGTAAGCACAACCTTTGAAAAATTGGATCACTGCCACCACCACCACCACCAGTCACCTGATTGTTAAAGATGGTTTGTAAATCAACACCATTTACCAGAAAAATGCAAAAAAAAAAAAAAAAAAAAAACATTTCATTTTTGCTGACAATTTATGAAAAACTTTTGTTTATCTGAGAAAAGCTGCACAGGAAATAAAAGACATTTTTTGTCCTTTTTTGAAATCCAGCAGCTAATTTGACAAGTGAATGAGAAATTAGTTAGTTTAACACGTTACACATACGATGGTGAGGAGCTTTACCTTGTGAGGAGGGTTGTTAGTGGCAGATACAACCTGTGGCCAGAGTGAAGAAACTCTCTTGGCAACAGTGGGCGGCAGTTGTTGGATACTGTAGCTTGGCATGACGAGCGCCTCACTGAGCCCACAATGGATCATGCATGACCACAACATTTAAATTTAGAAGCACTACCAGTGGCTGATGGTAGGCCTTGTTGCAAAAGTATTGTGATTACTAGCATGCTTTTAAAGTAACAGAATATTTCATGTAAACATTAAAAAAAGAATATCAAAGTATGTATATCAAAGTATTTGCAAACTGTGAATCATATGATTCAGAATTTTTGAAGGCTTTTGGTCTAATATTGGTCTGTTTGGTCCCTGACGTTTATAGAAAGGTAATCTCCCCCATGACTTTCCTCCTGAGAGTCAGATAAGAAGTACTGCACCACTTTCATGTCTGTATGTTGACAATGGAACTAGAGCTAGTCAACGATTAGCTTAATTTAGGATTGAGACTGAAAACAGGGGGGGACTGGTAGCCTACAGCTGTCCAGAGGTTTGTGGTTTTACAGGACATGACTTGCTATGAATATTTCTTGGCGACCTGAGGTCTTGTCTCCAGTCATTAAGCTAAGCCAAACTAATCATGTCACCTCAGGCCACTTAACGCACCGCGGTATCAGCCTTTGAGAATAAGCTCAACCACCACCCCCCCAACCCAAGAAAATGTCAGTCTAGTCTCTTTTAAGTTTCTGGTTTTATCACAGCTGCTCTGTCGTTTCAGTTGCACAACTAGTTGATACACTTTAAACAATAGCCCCATGTCACGCAGGGGACAACTTTTTCAACAGCATTTTTACCAGTCATGTGGTTCCTTTGCAATATTCTATCCATTAATCAACATAATGTAATATGACAGTGCTAGTCATGCACCACCCACTGAGCCATACAGGACCAAACTCCATATTAAACTGTGAGTGTTGCTCCATTATTAGTCTGCTGGTTCTTGAAGTCAAACTAGTCAAAGAGGTTAGTGAGGTTATGTTCCAATTAACCGAAGACGAGTAAATATCCCGATGGTTCGGCTTTTTCAGAAAGAACAGTTTTCTTCTCCGTCTTCGTCATCAGTTGTGTGAAAATGCTGCCACGTTTGCCATTAAAATACAATCAAACAGCAAATGTTCTGGTATTCAGAAGATGGGGTGAAAAACTGAGAAGGCAGTGGGGATTAGAAACAGCTTGGAGTGCAAATTGAATTAGCCCTTTTGAGATGACTTGGGGTAAGAAATGAAATGTCATCCTCGCCCATGCAGGCAGAAATGCAAAACATGTGAATGTGAAGAGCATCTTTTTTCTTCTTCTTCTTTCTCTTTCTTTTTCTTTCTGTACGCTGACTCTTTTTACTGTACTAAGATGTGTCAGGCATAAATCATCACAGCGAGGATGAGAACCAGCCGCCTGCAGCTCCTCGACACAAACAGCCTCATGCTATATGTTGAGTCGTACAGCTGTCCTCGAATTGCATGTCACAGCTTTAACTCCGCTCGGACAAATTACCTCCCGCGTTGGTTCTGCTCCCAACAACAAAAAGAGACAATTCACAAGACTAATAACACAATTTGGGTTTCACAAGTTGGGTTTCATGTTATAAATACTTAAAAACTGCTTGTGTCAAAGAGTAAATATGAGAAAAGACTTGCAAGTGAAATAATCATTAGTTCACTTGTATTAGAGCAATAATCCACCAGTAAATCTGAAACTCTAACTAAAGGGTATTGTAGTGAGCCGGAGCTCAAGTAGGCAGCTTGTAGACAAAGTGATCGTGTTTCACTGAGGCATGAGCAATTCTGTCACTATTTTTATAGACCTACAATCTCAACCTGCTGGAGAACTTTTCTTTTTTCTTTTCTCTACTGTGAGCACGGTTCTGTGCTGCAGCTCCATGTCGCTGGATATGAAGCTGATATACAAGACTCATCAAAGTTAATAACGTTTGGAGCAGGAGAGTGGAAGCAGGCTGGTGTTTCTCTGCTCCCTTGGCTCCTGCAGCAGCGGTGTTGGTTATAACACCAGAAACCGGCTCCAACTATGGATACGTTTTTCTAAAGTGGGTTTTTGGTGAGAACACACAGACTTGAGTCAAAACAGTGTGATCATGTAACAACAGTCTGTGTTTTATGGTCTCGCTGATGCAACTCAGATTTATATGCAGCACAATTTGTTATTACTCTTATTTAGTCTGTAATGTTCACACCATCACAACACTAACCATTATAACACTGACGACTTGATGAAGGCTCATGATGTCCTCCAAACTTTAATTTATGTGCAGTGTCATATTTTACCTTCTTTATGAAGTAAAACCCGTGAAAATTGTATTCACATCCAAGAAATTCACATAAACGTTCTACAATGTGTTGATCTGGTGACTCTGTTCACTGCTGAATATTTAAAGAGGTTTTTACGGGAGCGTTGAAAATTTTAATCCACACATGAATCATCATTGTGGCTAAGATGACTAATAAAAAAACACTGACATAAACCAGAGCTATGCTGAAATATGGGGCAAATTGTAACTGAATTTGCAGAAAATTGTCCGTTATTAAGAGTCTAGTGCATCGACATTAGCAGCTGCTGATGCTAACTGTCCGATCGGGTGCAGTTAAATGAGGAAGAGGAGGAAGTGAAGTGTTGTAAGTCGTCTGTGTTTGTTTCATGTTTTAATCTGAGGCAGTTTACAGTCTTGTAATTGCTCCTCACAGAGTTTACGGCCTCATTTGTTGCTACATTTACTTTCTGGATATTTTAGATTTTTATTTGCTAATGTTGCTTATTTTATTTATCGTTATTTATCCTGTTTCTTTCTTTAATTATTAGATTTTTTTAAAATTTCCAGATAATAATCCAGGTCTGCCAGATGTGTGGGTTTGTTTGCACTTTGTCTACCTTTGATATATTTGTATTCCTTAATAAAATATAAAATAAACTCTCTAACATTGAATTATATTCCTAGAGAGAATCAAATTTCGTCAAAGTTGTGGTTTTCTAAGGAGCCAGGTATTTTTTGGAGCCGACATCTACAGAAGCAGCCACTAGCGGCACATATCAATAGCGGCTTCTGTTTTGGCCGTCGTACTACAGTCGATGGCCAATTTGTACCCAAAAGTACACTTTGTCTTTTTTTTTTTTTTTTTAACAAGAAAAAGCTTTGATTTGTTTTTTACCCCAACATCGTTTGTAACAACATCTTTTATGGACAGAACAGAGTAAAAATTGGAGAATAAGATATTTCCACTAGTCTGGGCTTTAGGGTGTGTGGTTTCTTAAATGCACTTTGGTACATTGGTCCTGGGTTGTCCATAAATTGTTTGACAAGTCCGCCAGTTGTTGTGAAGCTCATTATCTCACTTTTTTTTTTCTTCTGTTGTTTCAGCTGTTTTTTTAAAAAAAATATCTGTCTCAGTTGGTGAGTTTGTGTCACTAATTTGTAGTTTCGTGTTATTATAATACCTCAGTTTCAATATTTAGATTGAAGTTATTATCTGTTTCTTTGTTTTAAAAGTGAGTCTTTATTCTCTGAGATTTGCTCACCATGTATTTGTGACAGGTTTTTAAAGTGTAATGCAACTAATGGGACGTCACTTACAGTCTCGACCTAAAATCCTGTATCTGGATCGTGCTCAGTTTTGGGTGTGGGGGGTATTTTACCACAGATACAAGGCACATGCTGTACGGTGATGATGGTTCTGAAACTAGGTTATCCATCACCGGCCGTCCTCGGTCCACGGCTCCCTGGCCAATACCACATCCATTATCAGGTTGAGGGGATACAACAGAGAAAATGAAAGGCCTTTTTTCCCAACAGGAGACTGCATTAAAAACGTATGGACAGATGTGAGAGTCTGGCAGACTCACTAGACTCCTCACTTTGAGGACACAAACTCAGGAATGTCTTCTTGTAAATGATGAAATAGTGCACGGGAACAGACATTGATTATAGCTTTTTATCAAAAAAAAAAAAAAAGGTACAGGAAGTAGATTTACCTTTTCAGAAAACAACCAGTACACACTAAATGATATAAAAATATATATTTTTAGACTGAACTATACAGTGGAAATATATATGTGTGAATATAAAATATTTTACAATAGGAATTAATGTGTAGTAGTAGCAGAGTACAGTGTAAAGAAAACCTATTTTTCCTCTGCAACATGAGGCAGAAAAGAAGAAAAATCCCACTGAGACTTGGCCAAAAGAGCTTTTTCATATTGTAAATTAAGGAGAAGACTGTGGCTTTCAAAGCAAACCATTATGATAGTTAACGTAGAACCACTTAAAAGGCCAGCTGCGGGAGTGACGTGAATAATAGTGTTTAATTTGTCTAATCTTAGCAGGAGCAGTGGGTGGCTGGGGTGGGGGGTTCGCTGTTACCAAGCTGGCACTTGAAGAGAGCTGCTTCCACCACAATGTGGTGCAAATGCCCTAAATTATCATTTGGCTGTGTTGCTGTTGTTTTTTTGTGCCGCTCCCCTCTCATTTGTAGTTTGTCTGTTGTTAACGTGTGTGCACAAAAGACAGACATAGTGAGACTACTGTGGAAAAGTTAGCGCAGGATGAAGTTTGGCACGTGCCAAGAACACTTGATTGAGGAGATGATTTTCTGTTTCTTTTTCAAGGGGACTGTAATTTGCCCAAGCGCTATAAAATCCCTATAAATAAATAATTTAAGAACTTTACAGATGTAGTTTGGAAAGTATTTACAAGGGCAAGTTCCTGGGACCCTTTTCGCTGCAGCAGACGTTCACTTGGCCACATTATAACGCTACGTGTATGCTGAGCCTTATTTAAAGTGTCAATAAAATTGTCTCCCTTTGGACGCAGGTTTGAATGTGGCTGCTCACAGTGTGAGTGGTTTAAAAATACAAAATAATGCAGATATCAACAGTTTTGCGAGTAGTCATCATCCAAGGGCTGTGGTTTATGCTGAGCTATATTTCCTTTATTTTATTTTCCTAACTGAATTCAGCGGTGCTGCCTCTTGTGTTGCACCAGCCAGCGCTAGTTTGGCAGTGGAAAATTTACTGCTGATTTTTATACTGCTTGTTTTCAATTTGACACAGTTTTACTTTCCTGTTTAAAAAAAAAAAGAGAAAAAAAAAAAAAGAGAAAAGAAAAGACGGTCCTGGAGCCCGAGACATCTCTCCTGTGATTCTCCTACCGAGCTGTGCTCAGTTTCGGTTTGCGTTGGAACAGGAGATGTTGCTCTATGCTACAAGCAGCTAGATAGTCTCGTACTATTTATTGTTATAATCCCTCAGCACACATTATAATTATGTGACAGAGCTAATGCTTAGTGCGGCGAAACATAAACTCTGCGTGACATCAAATACATGTATAAGATTTCAGAGAGGATTTGAGAAAAAAAAGGAAGAAATGTCTTTTAAGTGTGAAATCATAAACACTGATGTCGTCTGCAGCTTTAAACAAAAACAAATCATGGTCAAGAAAACCCAACGTAAAGAGGAGAAGGCACATTCTGTGGCGGCAAACCCTGAGTGTGTGTGTGTGTGTGTGTGTGAGTGTGTGTCTCACCTAAATTAAACCATGTGGTCACCAAAAGTCTCCCCACCACCCCCCACCTCAATCTCCTCGTTCCTTCACCCCCCCAGACCTCTCATTGACCTTCCAGACGCTTATTGTCCCAAAGTGAGACTTGATTACTGGCCTAAGCCCTGTGAAGGTCCGCCTCAGTGGCCACAGCTGATCTTTTATACTAATTTCGGATTAATGCGGGGTCTGCAACACTGCGTAAACACAGCCACTGAGAAGGCCCCTGCCACACAGAGCTAAACATTAATCCTCCTTAATGCTGAGAGTCAACTTCTAGTCCTTATCAGAATTTGTCTTAATCTCTGCCTAGGCTGTACAAAACTCCACTGCTCAATAAGTAAAATGTACCACCACCACCAAACAACAAATGAGCCAATGAGCTGAGCTGGAACAGGGAAGAAAAAAAAAAAAAAAAAAAAAAAAAAAAAAAAACAGCACAATGTGTTGGTGAAGAATTGAAATGAAACCAGACTTACCTTAGAGATGTTTCTACCAGCGGTCCTGGTCTCGTAGATTCTACTAAAACACTAAACTTTTAATTTACAATCAAAATCATTGACATTTAACATTACAAGTCAACTTCCAGTGTAAATATTTCACTCTCTGCCACAGGCACGTTTTCAGCAACTTTCTCTGCTCTGACTCTTATTTTTCTCTCTCATGCCGTTACAGATCCACTGATGTGTGGGTTTTGACCATGTGGGTCCTAGTCCCTGTCTAGTCTAGCGCCCTTCCCTAGACTGAGCGCGCTCGTCTGTAATTTTCTCAATATGAGATATGTGATATATTATTTCAACAAATATCTAGGCTCAGTTCAAGCAGCAGCAGTTTTTCGAATGCTCTGATTTATGACTGGATGTTTTTGTATCATAACCACTGACATATTTACAGCACGTTGAAGTGAGAGGACGTTCAGGTTGTCAAACTGCTCACGGACGTTTTCCTCTTCTTGTGAAACTAACTTTTTAGAAGAAAAAGATGAAAAAAAAAAATAAATAATTATCCACCTTTCACTCTGTGCTTCGGTCAAAAGCTTGAATGATGTCATTATTCACACTTTGGGTTTCAAATATTTCAGTTTCAGCAAAAATATATAGGGAAACATTATATATGGCTATGACTAATTAAAGGATAATGGATGAATTTAAAGATATTTAATTGCACGTCTGCAGGCTTAACAGCTCATTTCAAAATAAGGGTAAATTTCCCGCTGCAGGGTCCTATTGGAAAATGAGCAGCCAAGTCCTTTGGGTGAGCAACATTACGCTGAGGCACCAGAGGGAACGAGGCGACTAATCTCTGTGTAGCCCGGTCCAACAAACACTGCCGCAGAATGACATGTGGACTGTCGAGGAGCGGTGTGTGTGGACTGGACCATGTGCATGTTAAGCTGGCAAATGTAAACACAGTCGGCTGGGGAAAAAAGGAGGCCACATAATTATAAAGTTTGAAAGTGGATGCCAAAGCGAAGCGTAAGCTCTTATAAAACAGAGAAGCATGGAGGGAAGAAGTGGGGAATGCAGCGCACATACCTACATACATACGAAGGCCTTAACAGACCTGCTGTTTAAACCCACTTTTCACTTTCACACGCCACAACCCGGGTGAGACTCTGTTGACTTTTACAGTTTCTTTTTGGCCACACTCTACGTTGCAAAACAAAATTATCCCACTCTGAGGTTTTGGGAAAGAGCTTTTAATTTAACGGTTGCATTTGGCAAGAATCCTCATCACGCTGAAAATTCATCACTCTGAATTTTCTATTTTCTTCC
Source organism: Polydactylus sextarius (assembly GCA_016801845.1). Taxonomy (NCBI): domain Eukaryota; kingdom Metazoa; phylum Chordata; class Actinopteri; family Polynemidae; genus Polydactylus; species Polydactylus sextarius. Next base: position 23,365,455 of record CM028930.1, on the reverse strand, counting down.
ACATGAAGATTCATCTCGCTGCTCTGTAATTATGCTGGTGAAGAGATCAATGAGCTGGGAGGCTTTTCCTCCGAACTTGGGTCAATAACTTTAGTATTCTCTGAGACGTTTCTGCGCTGCCTCTAGCCACTCTACATTATTCAATTTTTACTGAGGTTAGTTGCTCGTCTTTTATGAGCTGTGAACTGACCACAATTGTACGGACTAGTCTGTCCCAAAGTACCTCCCTTACCCCTCTTCCCATCCTTTCTCAACTACTCCTCTCAAGTCTATGGGAAAGGGCAAAAAAAGATGGCAACAGCTTTAAAACGGAAAAATCCTTTAATGCAATTCCTACCTTATCTAAAACACCTACATATCTGTCTCCAGTCTGCGGCCTTTGAAAGGATATTTCAGGCCTGGGATTGAGGGGGGGAAAATCTCCCTTCAGAAGCAGGGCTAGGGATGAGTTATAGGCATCTAAGAGGCTGGAAATCTCTGGGGCCTGACCATGGCTTTAGCATACAGCTCCAACCACGGCAAGGGCCTAAAGCAGAGGCAGCCCCCACCACCAGCACCACCAGCACCCCCTCCGGCCCTCGTCAAAGGAAGAAATATAGAGAAGCATGAACTGATATTAAGAATTTAGAGGGCCAGGTTTTGGTTTCATGGTGTTTTTGATTCACACATGTTCTAGTGAAGTTGTGGCCAATGATCAGTCTGACTTCTCCCTCTTAAAACCTTTTCTTTCGCTTCTCTGCAAACACTTTTTTATGCCACTGAGAAGATTAGGTGAAGTTACACAACAGGAAATAGTTGGTTAGAGGTTAAACGTGGGCATGAAATGACTTTATTTCATTACGTTTGTGTTTCCTGTAACCTCTTAAGGTCCCAGATGTCACACGGAGACCTCGGTGTCTTTCACACTCATCTTTAGTTGAGTTTGTATCGTCATTAAAGAGCAGATCCCCTCCTGAAATGTGCTCCGACATATGAAAACTCTCGTCTTTGAATGATAATTTACGTTTTAGAGTTTTTCCAGGTTTTTTTTTTTTTTTTAGTGTCTTTTCCAAAAGTTTAACTACTGAACACAATATGTGCACGACCTCACTGAGAGTCCACTCTCTTTCTAAATGTGTGCTGGATGTTTCAAGTTTCCACATCGCTTGTGTCAGATTCATATCAGACCTCCATATCACTGGCCTCCAAAATAGTTGTGATGTCACAAAATCATGCTCCTACGTCCAGCGTCTCAGACCGAGATTTACGGTGACCACAGAGAAACTTTCCTCCTCAGCACATGAATGTAAAAACCAGTCTTCTAACGTTAAACTCTCTGCACAAATATCAGGTCAAACATCCAAGAAAAACACCATTTTTGTGCAAAGGGGAACTTTAAATTTCACTTACTAAAATGACAAAATGTTACGGAAATTTGGGAACGATTCAGCAATTTAATTTCCATTAAAATGTGGTTTTCAGAAAGTACTTTTATTTTTCAAAATAAAACTTTACTCAGAGCACAGAACTCTTTTCCGAAAAATGGGAATCAACCGTAAGAAGTGTTCAACCCTCACTCCCTCAGGCGAACTTCTGCAGTTTATCAGCACAGATATTATTATTAGGATTTTAATATGATATCACTCACATGCCTGAGAGTGTTGTGTAGAAAGTGCTCTTCATGTTCTAAGCTTTCGAGGGCGAAGGCTTTGCTGTCCTGCCCAGTGTCTCAGTTGTCTTTAACACACTTCTCTGGTCAGAGCCAGTAAATTTTCCAGCGGGGGGATAAAGTTCAAGAAGATAAAATCAAACAGATGTCAGTGTGAGGGTGAGTCTTTGTGACCCATAAAAGAGCTCTCATCAAAGAGCTGAATCATTTGTTTTGAATTATTACATTGTTATCAAAAGCGACGGCAGCGGCCTGTTTGAGGAGGAATATGATCTGTTTGTCTAAAAACACGGAGCGACGGATACTCTGGCCCCGTGGAACCATGGGAAAAAGAGTGACGGCTGACGGGCGAAGGCAGCTGGGGATGGGTTTGATTGACAGCCATCAGCTATCTTTGGACTTTGTGTTTACTTTTGTTTAGTGGAGCCAAGTGTTGACTGTCTGGCATGTCGCCCTGCGCGCCCAGTTTCTTGTAAACTTCACCGTCCAGGCAACTAAATAGACAGAAAAACACATTTCATGAGAGATGTTCAGATTCTTGTATTTTTTTCTTTTTGTATTTGTGACACTCCTGCAACACACGTTTCCTCTGTTGTAAATTTGATTAAGTTTCACTAATGAAATTTGTGATAAGATCAAAAACAAACTGAGATAGACTGAGATAAGTTCAATAACTGTTGATTCTCACTGAATCATTTGGCACACATTGGACTTATTTAGTCTTACACCAGGGGAAGATCATACCGCTCAGGGTCATACGTTCATGCAAAGTTCATGTTAAGGTTACATTTTTGTCTTATCTCTTAAATCTTGTCTCAACTGATGAGAGAGGTTAAGTCCTGGACAACAACATGTTGCTTAAAAATATCTACTAAAGATACCTTGTAATATATATCCAATAAAGGAAATAAACACAGAACATCTGACTAAATATACACAAACTATTTACATCTGTTGTTGTAATTCAGCCTCTCAAGAATTTACACCATGAAAAAGTGAGTGTTGTCTTTTGAAGGGCCCAAAAACAAACTGGATTTCAAAGTGTCTGCGACATAGGAAATTCGAGGTCACTCCAGGGGGAGTAAACTAACTTTGGGTGTTTGCACACTTTAGTCATGTGAACTTGTGCTGGTTGAAACACGCAATATCCGCAATATGAGTACAGTAACTTACACTCACCTTCAAAGAGTTTGTCTTCATAATTCACTCTGTCGCCCACGAAACGTGACAGAACGTTTAAAAAAGTAGAAACGTTTATATATTCGTTTTTCTGCTGGATTTTGAAAAGCAATAATGTTTCTTACATTTCACAAGTTAGATGCAGCTTCACAAGATTCCCAGGTTTCTCGACGTAATTGTTGCGGCGGCATCGTCGCGGAGTTACAGCGTCTCCTGCAACGTCTTACTCACAGGATGAACCACCAGGGCCTAGCTAGCTGGGATCACAGAAGACGTTTGATAAGCAGGCCCCAGAGTGCCTTCGCTCCCACCAAGCTATTCTCACACTCGCGGTGCGTGGGCGGCGTGTCAGAAGCCAGATTACTCACCGCTGTAGTCAATACAGTCTCCGTCTACGCTGAGGTTGGTGGAACCTCATATGGTCCAAGAGGTCAGTCTCCAAATAATAACAGTCAAATAAACTGATCTTTTAATGCTAGAGAGTCATTTGTGGATGTATTTTCTTTTTTCTAAGCGTGGGATACTGAAATAAACACTGGAGTCTAATAATTCAGCATCACAGGAAAACACATATTTAGATTTCAAAAATGATGTTAAAGCCGTTATTACCTTCTTTAACTAGCCATAATGAGCTGTTAAAATACGAAATAATTTAAAATAACACATGTCCACTCTGAAACATACAATGACTCTTTTGTGAAAAGAAAAAACATTTGTCTCTTGGGGTTTTTAGTCAACTTAGCGCTGCCCCTCCCAGAGACATAATGACTGACCTGTGAGACCTTTAGTTAAAAGTCTGAGAGATTATACACAAAATAATGCAAACTGAACTATAGTAAACATTTATATTTATAGCTTTTAAAACATCCTGTGAAATCTAATTAACATTTTTTTAGAAATTTAAACAATCAAATAATAATTATGTCTGCTGGTTATTGCTGGTTAGTCGATAACATCATCAAAATGCATGAATTAGTAATATAAACTAATGCACACTGTCCATTCTGCATTAGATGATGATGTTTGACTTCACGTTTGTATTTTAAATATATGAATATAAATATCTCATATACATCATTGAACTGTACTCATCATGGTTTAACAATCATGTTCAGAGGTAAATGTGACAAAGTCTTCAACTCTAGTTACATATTTGCCTTTTTTTGAAAGTGACAGTTGAGTCAGACGGAGAAGCAAATGATGCGGACTGGATTCAAACCTGGGAGTTTGAACATCGTTGATCAACAGAAACAAATGTGATTCGCTTTCCTTCTTCTTCTCTGATCTAAGTTTCTGCTTCTTTCTTTCCTCAATCATCTCAAAAGTGCCAGAAAATTATTTGTAAAGTGATTGAATCAGCTCTGTGAATGACAGGTTTCCTTACTGATTTAGTGAACTACAGGTGAGTTATTTTAGGTGCAAAATGTGCTGTGTCCCTGCGAGAGAGAGAGAAAGATTGATAAATAAAGTTTTTAAGAAAGTTTTTGTGCAGCACCTGTGCATGAGAACACTGCAGCTCCAGCAGAACAAGTGTCACATGGTGACTTGATATTTCACATTGACATTTAACAATGATCAGTGATTCTCTGCAGAGAGAGACGAGCTGTCAACAGCAGCAAACGTCCTCATCTGCCGCAGGCAACTCAGGCTCATAATGACTTGTGGAGGATCGCTTGTGGACCCCCACCCCCCTCCATCCCGCAGTTATTGATACAGTAGGGTGGGAAGATAGCTCTATTTTCTGCAGAGGTGAATGATGAGTGCGGCACCGTTTACATACTGTATTTTCCAGTGTTTGCCCTGAGGAAGGGCGTCTTGGTGGAATTTGTATTGACTCTACAAATGTTTAATGAGCAAGCAGCAACAGCAGCTGGTTGCATAGTGCTGATGAAATGATGACACAAGGCACACGTTTGTTTCTGTGCACAGCCGCGACCGGGCATGTGTAGCACACCGAGCACTGCACACGCCACAGTTGTTCGAGTAAACACCACACAATTTATTTTTCCTTATTTTTCCTATTTTCTTTAGCATTTACACAACCACTTTCAACTTTTCTTTTTCTCATCTACTGATGCTCAGTAGTGTTTGTTATATGTACAAAATGTACAATGTTACATATAAATTTATATGTGATATTACATATATTATTACAAAATGAGAATTATTTTTTATCATTATTTTCCAAAATATAACATAGAAATTGTTGAATTTCACACAGAAATGAATATAAATGAAAATATATTCAAATTAGTAGAAAAAAAATGAAATGAAAATTACTTCGCCTCATTTAAGTCCACGAGTCCAGACGGTAAAATGGCAGAGACACTGTGGTACCAGGCATCGTGTCGATCTTTAGGAGAGCGTGGGCAGCCACAGTCCACAAAGCTAACCCTGTCATCTGGCAGCAGATTTGCAAGAGAGATAAACTGAGATCCTGCAGGGGATCAAACCCAGCCTCTATCTCTAACAGAGGATTTAGCCAGCAGAGACTAAAGGGGCTCGAGCAGAATTACTGTGTATGGAGCCCGAATGAGTCGTCGCATTTACCCTGCAAGTTGGTTGCTTTTGTGCCTGGATACTGTTTAGCAGGATAACACAAAAGATAAAAATGCATTTTTATCCTGTGTTACAGGTTAACACGAAGGTCTTTTAAGAGGGAGGTATAAATCTAAAAGCTGCACTTACGACGCAGTTTTAGTTTTGCGGGACCCGTCGCCTTTTAACATAATTTATGTACCTCAAACTTTAAAGCTCCAGCTACTTTAAATACATCACCTATGCTTCTCTAATTAGCGATGCTTATTCAATGACTCTAAGGATATTTAACGTTAGCTGCTTCATTGTATATATATTTTTTATTGTAATTTATTTTGGACCAGATTTTACAAGACTACTCACTTTTCTTTACGGAGGAATTTGAATCCCTCTGTGACCTTTTTTCGTGGAACCGTGTCAGATTTCGTTCTAGTTCTTGTGAAAACCTCACGGGTTTTATAAGGTCCACACTCATTAATGCTATTAATAGACATTTAGATGAGCAGTGGGTGTGGTGGAGTCGGGTGCTGCAGTGTCAGCTGGATATTTGATTCTGCTGACCAGTCAAATTAGAAGCCAATCAAAATAAAGATCATTTTCTTACAAAAAACAACAGGTTAATGTGAAAGAATATGGTTGATGGTACAATATGTGAATAACTATTAATATAATAATGTGTCTTAATAAATGGAGCAATGTAAAGCTCCAATTGTCAATATTTTTAATTGTGTCATGGAATAAAACAAGCTCCTGTAAAGTAAAGGGTCTGACAGTTGACAGCAGACACTCCCGCTCATTCCTCGTAAAATTTATGCGATTATCTTTGTCGATCTCAAAATGGTGGAGAGTACCGAAGACAACAAGACGCTCGTGTTCGGGCTAAAAACAGTATGAAGTCATACAGAGATAAAGAACTCACCAGCCTTCACAGAAACGATGCGTCCGTTCAGTGATAGCTGTACCAATCTCGTGTGGTTGTGATTTTTTTGGATAAATTGGCAGCGTTCGTGGGCCCGAAGCCAGCGAGGGATCACGTCCTTGTCACTGTACGACAGTGAATTCTACCAGTTGTTTTTTTTCTTTTTTTGAGGAGCCTGACTGTGGGTGATGGGATATAGAGATAATGTGTTACGCTGTGTGAATAAAGCTCCAGACTGGCAGAAGAAAAGAAGAGGCCGACAAACACCAACCATGCCCACTCGTTTTGTAAATCAAGACGCAGGACAGGATGTTCACTGTGGGGCATGTGAGTGGAAACAGGATGAGATTAGGACGAATCTATCATCATATCTGATTTATCAGTGGGGTTTTTCTACGGTCTACAATCATAACAATCAGTTTCACTATTCTCATGCACTTCAAAGACAATGTTATCACAACCGTGAGGTTCTGACAGTGTGTTAACGTGATTAATTGTTGGAAAGGAAAGGAGTATGAGACTTTCACTCAACAGACTCTGGAATCGGCTCCGTTCTTGGTTGAATGATAACATGATATTTCTCTACTTTATTCATCTACTTTAACATCAGTGGATGTTTGAAACTGGCAGCTGCTGATTTTGCTTTGGCACAACACAGTATTTAGTTCTGGCATTTCAGAGACATTGTTTCCTACAGCAATTAATAATATATAACGTTGAGTAGTAATTATATTGTGTCGAGCAAACTGTGGCCTCTAATTTGCGACAGAGTTTGTCTAATCAAAATAGGGTCATTTTATGCTCTTTTATGTTGCAACTAGTGTCATTACTGACTCTAATTGTTTATAATTACAGTTGTAATTAATGGAGAGTGGTTAAGATGTTAAATATTTGCCTTTTTAATATTTGTTTTAAATACTGGGAACAATATTCATCATAGAGGAAAAATAAGAAAACAAATAAATGAAAGACAAAAACTTCATCTTATTATATATAATGGTCCATGAATATTATTTATCTCTATATTTACTTATTCTTCTATTAATTGAACAGATGAATGTTGCAGAAAAACAATGAACAAAACAAAAACGTTTGTGAAAATCAGTCTCCACTTTGTTTCATTTATGAACAAAGAAAAAACAAAGACGCAAATAAGTTTAGAAAGAAATGTACATGTTGGATCGTGTGTGTACATTGGAGGTCAGAGTTGCAGTGCAAACTATTAGCCCACTCCCCAACCTCTGTTGCACAGCCCCTACTTATTATTACTACAGTGGTGGTTTCACCTTTTCAGTTTAATCATTCCAGTAGATATTAAACTCTCCCGGCAGGCTGGGGGCTATATAGTGTAGGGATTTACTGAGGGATTTGCATCCTCCTTTCTGCTAGTTCAAATCTCTGTGTCTTCTCAGATCAAATTATCATAACCATCATCGGGCACAACTCCACCATGAAAATACAGAGCAGGAAAAACGCCGTCAGCGATTCCATGTGCCCCTTTCTCAGAAATATGAAATATGGTTATTGTGCATTGCTATGCGGTAGAATTGGAGTGTTATTTCACGGTACCAGAGCCATTGTGGAAAACATGAGTTATTGTCAAATAGCTGTGTGATTGACATTAAAGTTCTCCTTTGTAGCAGTGAGTTTATTATATTTATGTGGCGTGTTAACAATGCAGAAGAAATATATTATGTTTGTAATTAGGCTGTGCCATAAAAGGACTGTGAACTGTTGTATAAAGCTTTTTCATCAGGCCACATTAATGTGATTGTTTTTTAAAATGAAGTTTAAACACTATTTTTTCTTCATTAAACTGAACTGAATGTACCAAACACAAGACGCCGAATGAAAGTTTTCATATGAGCTACTTTCATCTGTGGCAGCGTATTATATATCCACCTTAATACATCATCAAGGGGGTTAACACACCATCGCGTGACTAGCTGTGATGCCATAAGACTGAAAGTAAATTAACGTGACGCGACGGACCCCGGGACCCTTGATAAACGTGGAAACCTTTATTATTATTTATCTTATTTTGGGGTGTGTAAGCTGAGAGCAGACGTGGGCGGGTCAAGCCACAATGTCCGGATTGTTACACACTGCACGCACCTACATACTGAGAGAGGGAGAGATGAAGGCTTCTACCTATAGAGGCTCCGCTTTTACTTTTGCAATCTTTAAACCTGAATATGGCTAGTGTGGGAAAAAGTGTGTTTTCTACCAGTCTGCCTCAAACTGCAAGGGAACAGGTCAAATCCTCTGCCAGGTGCCCCAGGCTATTTTTCCTTTCCTTTTTTTTTTTTCTGAACACCTCCACACCAAGAGAGTGAAATCTCTGTCAGGAGGAGGAGGAGGAGGTGAGACAGAAACACTCTTCTGTTTTCACTTTGTGTGTGTGTTGAACCCTCTGGGGCTGAAATAATTAAGATCAATATATATGAAAGTTCAAGATACTTTTTTCTGAGTTGGTTCTCTTCAAGGTAATTAAAACGTGATGTGGATCTCGTGTGTCTGCGGAGCCTCATTGACATACAGTGTAACTGGCAGATTTACGAACCATATTGCTTCGGCATCTGCTAATTACTCTTGTGCTGAATGTGTATACGCTCATACTTTGTGTTTGGACCAATTATTGGAGAGGATACACACACAGACATACAGCAGCTAATACAAATTATGTCTCATTTTCTAAACACTCAGACACAATCAGTAACAAAGATTTTAAAGATTTTAAGATTTTAAATAGAGGTCCCTTCATAAATAGTAGTTGTCAGAATAATTTATGAGCTTTATACTAATTTACTAGCTGCATATTTAAAAACACATTACTACCTTTTTGTGTAGAGACAAGTCACACAGTTATCACACTAGTCTCTGTATGGCTTTAAAAGCATTTGTAAAAGATTATAAATTTAATTTATTTATCTAAAGTCAGAGCTAATCACAGACTTTAAAGACTTTAGAAATATCATTAATAATAATAATTTCATTATAGTCACTAGAAATGGATATTATGCCATAAGATTGAAGGTTTTGATGTAAAACAAATATATTTTCTGTGAATATTTTACTAATGAGTCAAGATATTGATATTTTTTAGTTAACAACACATCCTAAATATGCGTTATATAATACGTTACATAATTTTGTTTATGAGAAAATGTATGTGATTGTATAGAAATATCACTGCTACAGAACGAGGTTATACATATATCTTGGCTTATTTTCTTAAATACGTTGCTTACATGCACAAGACAACATATCAATATATATTTTAATTGTACAGCTTAATTTTAAATATTGTTTGCCACATTCATTCACTCCAGCCGATGTATACAATCTGAGCAAATGCTTCCCTTATATAATTCATGCAGTAAAAAGATGCAGACATGTATTTTTCTTCTGAAGAAAGGTCTCTATAGATCTATTTTTGATATAATACAACAGACTTGTAAAGGCCTAAGGGTCATGAAATATCTGTAAATACATAAAACAAAACAACCACATCAACTTTCAATTCCAGCAATGAAAAGAAACGAAAAAAAAAACCAACAACCAAAATAAATTGGAGCTGTGCATTGTTGTTTTTTTTTTTGTTTTTTTTTTACCTCCCAGGATCGAGATGATATTATTACTCTGCTAAGCATCTCTGGTCAGAGTGACACCAGTCCATTACACCGTCAAAGCCCTCCACTCTTTCCCCTCCACCAGCCCTCAGAGGTCACCTTGGGGAGGATTCCACTCTCCACCAAGCCCAACGAACAACACCCTTCCCATCATGCCATTGTTCAACCCAATTCCACCTGGGATAGACACAAGAGGATTGGAGAGAGGCTGAGGAGAGGAAATGTGTGTGTGTGTGTGTGTTAAAATGTTGTGGTGTGAATGTGGACGACCAGCTGTCCCAGGGTTCTTGGTGGAAGGCTGCAGCTGTTTATGCAGCTTTATGCTGATAAAGGCCGTCGGAGATGTGTGGGAAGTGTGTGGAGACACACGTGGGCACACAAAAAACATTTACGTCCCTGTTCAGCCTTTCACCTTGTGCCTTTTAAAAACAAACTTATCAGGCAATAAAACAACTTCGATCTATACACAGATCATGACAACGACTTTGGTACTTACCAATAATCTTCAACCTGTGATAGAGTGTGATTATGTCCTGTTAGGCCACAGCTATGTTGTACTAATTTAGAGTTAACCGACCACTAGTTTTAATACGCACGCAGGCCGCTCCCTCAGCAGCAACAACGTCCATATTGTCCAAAAATAGAAATACGAGCTTACGTAATCTCAACATGACTTTGACTTGCTTGTAAAGTGAATTGTACGCCAGTGGCCGTGAGGCTTACGGAGACATCGTAGCTAAAGTGAAATGTGAAATGAAGGAGTAAATAAAGGTCATTGATGGAGTAGAGTTTTAAAGCTTCATTAGAAAGACGGCAGTTGAGCGATGGCAGGAAATGAGCAGAGAGAGACTGTAGAGATTAATCCTCAGTGCACCTGCGATGCTCCTGCTCAGTTTGTTTTGGTTCATTTGAAAGAGCTGGTCTTTGTTTGTACTAATTTTAAACAGAGGCACTTCAGAAGACAAAATCACCCAACTGACGCTGTATTTTATTCATATTATGAGATGTTGTAGGAAGAATACACTGAGATCAGCTGTGAGACATGGATATTCCATTTCCTGTGTGGAGCCTTAACATGTCCAGCATTTCTAAACTCATTTGCACTGGAGTCAGCCACACAAATGTGCATACTCATGACATGCACGACTTGGAATATAGTATGAATTACATAAATGGTGTTTGGCCACCTAAGTCACAGGGATCAATGTGTCCTGCTTTGTCCTTTGCGCGCCTCGCCTCGGATTAACCAAAGCTGGAACAGCGTGGGGTCACTGTGTGCCACCTAATTTACAGCTGACATCCCATGTCTCCTACTGTGGTCGCTTGGATGGCATGATGTGAGACACGGATGCCTGCAAAGGCCTGGCATTGTGATAAATTTGGAAACAATACTCGTTGCAGTGCAGATACGGGATGATTAATTGCAAGTGTTCCTAACCTTTTAGGGCAAAGCCCAGTGAGGCGCTGAATTCACGTACGGCTGCAGCTGCCCCGTCGAAATGGTCACTTCTGCTGACTGAGACCCAGTGGCTGCTTTTATCACAGCGTTTTTGTTTTGTACTGGCAATTATTATGGTTTATCCTTTGTATTTTTCAAGTGTCATTTTGAGAACTCTGAACAATGATTTCCAGCATTTTGTCTTTTAAAAATGTGGTTTTATAGTTAATATCACTTCCTGGCAACAAGATGGTGTTGATTAACTCTTCTAAGACTCAATCAAGTCTTGTGCAGCGAGCTATTTTAAGCTGGGCAGGATTCTGCTATGAGATATTATATAGATGTAACAGTAGAATATAAATATGTTGGTGTTAACCATTTTATTTTATTGATGGAATAGCATCCATTTGTTCTTCATCTTCATCTTTAAACAGACTCACTAACTGAGTGTCACATGAAGTCGTCATGAACTTAACACCTACACAATTATTCAGTATATTCCATTAAATTTTATAACTTGATAACCTCGATAAACACAGCCTCATAACACTGACACAATGTAGGATTAGAGTGAGGGACTGTGCTGGTGACATGCATGCTTGGAAAACTTCAGCTGGGCCAATATACAGAAGATACAAAGCACTCTCCAAATCCCTGGTGGACTCTCCAATGCTTCATTTGGCTCCAGGTTTAACAGTTTGAAATTAAATTTTATAGTGACAAACTAACTCGCTTGTGATGTTTTATTATAACATATTACAAGAACATTTCAGGTGAGGTGTAGTAAGAGTTTATTTCTGAAGCAAACGGATGAATTATTCTGTTTAAGTAAATGTTCAGATGGACCACAGAAACACATCATTTTGAAAAATGCAAAACTGTCAGTGACAATACTAGTTTGACAAATTGTCCATCATATTCCGCATTGGAAGTGACAAGGTCACTTGAAAAAAAAGAAAAAAAAAAAAGAAAACAAATACCTACAGCAGGTCATAGATGTGTCAAAGTAAAGAAATATCATTCCCAGAAGCTTTGCTAAGGATTCGGGGAAGTCTTTGGAGTTAGATGCAAGGTTATACTGGGGGCAGCCAGAATGGGTGTTTAGTTTGGTAGATCGAGTCAAACAACAGCCACAGAATGGAAAAGATACAGAAACATAATTCACCTTCCATCAGGAAAAACACTGGCAAGACAAAAGCAGTGGAAGGCAGCGGTTCAATACAGAGGTGAAGTTTAATATTGAAGTGAATATTGAATAATAGTGTGATGAAAAGTGTTTTCAGCTAATATAGCAACTTTTTATTCAGCCGTTATGTTTTTTTCCTCTATCTGCAGGAACTGGAGATAATTTGATCTGAGAGTGGTTCACCTGGGAGACCTGGCTGTTCTGACTGCAGAGGATTTGTGAATTGGCTCTAAGGCAAGTTCAGCAGAACACACAAACTCTTATTAAACTTCCTGTTTTCACCGAGCGAGAGCACTCACATGCATGTGCTCACACACCGAGCACGCACACACATACACACGGATGCAACTGACCCTACTGACCTCATGTTTTGTTGGCGATCGGGGAAAAATTGTGTGTTTCATAAAAGAACGTTTTTTCTTCTTCTTTGTGATAATGACTGAGTGTTTTTATATGTTCCTGGGGTCATAAATTGGTGTTATCCTTATATGGCAGCAATCATTACTCGGCTATAACACTAAAGCTACTGCTCTAGATCAGTGTCCATACTTCAAGGTCAAAAGAGGCAACAAAGAAATATCAATCACATGGACAAGTAGAGTTGATGATTACAGATATATATATATATATATATATATATATATATATACTATGTCAACCCTCTTTTCGTCTCTGCTATTGCTCTTATTGTTACTCACTTTTTAATGGATAAAAAACAAATAAAAATAAAAAATACAGTAGTAATGGATCCATCGTCACAACTGCCATCCAGTGAAATCCCATCTTCATCAGAGCTGCCTGTCCTTATGGTAAAACAAAATAAAGCAAAGCTAAGTAAAAGTAAATAGGTTTTCCTATTGAATGTTATTGCTTCAGGAATGGGTGCAGATGGCTATTGATCTGCCTCATCCTTGGCCATTACCGTTGGGATGGCAATCAGGGAGGCCCGTTGGTTTCTGGGTAAACAAGCATTTTCTCCTTTCATGGCAGAGCGGCACAGAGATTGAGAGCACTAAGAGGCTTGGAAAAACATTTCTATCCGTCTCCCCTGTGCTGCTGACAGGACAATTGAAAAGTATCTGTCATTCATGGATGGCCTAAACATGATTGTTTCTATGTCTATGCTCTGGCCGATGCCCTGGGGTATAAGAGGACATTTACAAGAGCAAACACTGTCACTGAAAACATGGAGGGGAAAAAAGGTTTGTTGATATGATTAGTTGTCTTTGCAAGTTGAATCTGTGACTTCCCCTTAGATGGGACAAACAGATTTAACATAAGCAAAGTGTCTTAGTTTGCCATAAAAGCGTCAAATTATGGAATCTGAATGTTATTAATTCACTTCCAGAATATGTCACAACCCGGACCATGGTATAGACCATTTATGTTTGAGTTCATCGAGACATTTGAAGAAATTTTGCACCATAGAAAGGTTATTATTTTATGTTTCAGTTGATTCGTACTGAATTTTCTTCTTTTACTCATTCATCTTTTGTTTTGATCATATTGAGCAATAATAATAATAGCAACATTTCTGACACATGGCTTTTGTTTTCAATATTTGGACTGTTCGAGTTTTGGCTTTCTTCATGTGAACTCAATCATTTTCAATAATTAAAACCAGGTATCTATTAGGAATTGATTGATTCAGGTCACTTTAGGGACCAGACCTTCAGTTTATGTGTGATTATGTCTGTAGAGAACATGAAAATTTGCCACAGTTTCTAAGCAGTGAATAAGTAACCAACCTTTCACATCTTAACAGTTATGTTAGCAGATCATCAAACACAAATCATTCCTTAAAATCTACTACTACAACTCCACATATCATCAGTTTCTTTTTGTACATCAATTCATACATTCCTCACTGCTCCAAATCTGCTTCACCATTGTATATTTCTTCTTCGGTCTGAACAGAGGATTGAGCCATATATATTTTCATTAGCACTATCTCTTCTTTGTGAATCTATAGTGTGATGAGTCAGGTGTGAGACTTGAGCCTCTCGCTGCTCTAAATGCCATTCCAAACTCATTACCTCTGTCTCGTGTCTGGCCATCCAGCCATCATGTCCTGACCTTGAGAAAATAGATAGAAAGGTGACAACTGAGTACCTGCTTCTATAAAGGAGAGAGAAAAAATGGTGCTTGAGGGTAAGTATGCTCCTGCCATACCTCTGTGAGCTATATCTGAGGTGCAGAGCCACAATTTCTAAATTTGGACTGAGGTGTGAAGTATATGTGTAGTATACACAGTTTACTACTGTAAGATGAACTAGCGTTTGATGGAACAGCAGAAAGGTTGATTGTGGGCTCTGTTACTCCACACAGGTGAGAAATAATCTCTTCTAACATGTTTACAAATTATGTTTTGTTGTGTGATGCAATTTTTAATGATCCACAGGTACCCATATTTCTGAGATTGTGTGAAAAAAAATCCAGTAATAAATTAAGTAAGTTAATAAAATGTAGGAAAAAGGTTCAGACATTAAACAATATCGACTTCTGAAACTTTAGGCTTGTTGACATCATATGATCTTTGTGTATTTGAAACTTTGAGAGCAGATATGTGCAAATAATAACCTGTATTATAACGTGAAATGTCACAAAGTGAACAGTGTTTTAAACAAAGAAGTGCACTGGATTTGAAGACGATGAAGCGTTACGAATAGCAGCAAATCTCATTCAGCAGTAACTCATGAAACAGTCAGTTCGAAGAATATTTTTTTCAATTTCATGTCCTCAGCTTTAGTTTGTTCTGGTTGAGGATTATCGCAGCAGTGTTGCAACAGTTTGTTCCACTAACTTCCCAAATTGCTTCAGTCTAATAGTCTTGGAAGTCATGTTCTGTCTTAATGCATTAAGAAGGATTTTTCTCCTCATTACTTACTGATGGTAATAGTAAAAGTGCCTCGACTGCTTGGTACTAACGAGTGAAATGTTAGTATTCAGACAAATCAGGCCACTGACACTGAGTGATTTATATAATAATTGAAACATGTTGATTTATTATTGAAACACATGAAAACATTAGATTCTATAAGAATGAGTTTAAGACTCTTGCATTAGCAGCAGGATCACATCGGATTTAAAACCTCACTGTCTTCGGCTTCATGTGATAACCACAGAGCAATCACTCCGCCTTCCTCCTGACCTTTTTTTTCTTTTTCTAATTTTCACCAGATTGCCATAATACAGATACATGTGTTCAGTTAGTGATCTTTATTTAATAAGGTGTGGTGCAGCGGTTGGAGATTTGCTTTGTGTCATGAAGTGGACACATTAAGAATATGATTGAAGTTAAGACCTCACCTTGTTAGCAGGTTTTTTTTCTTCTTTGTTTCTGGTCAGAGATTGACAGGAGTCCTTATATACTTTGATTAAGCCACGTTTCTTGGACTCATCTTTGAACTGAGGAAATCAAAAACTGCTGTTGGAATCCTTAATATGGAGGTGTCATTTAGAGTCAAATAGAATGCAAATTACTTGTACAATTGAAATGTCAACTTAAACATGCTGCGCGTCTGGCCTGTGGCTACCCAGAGAAGTCATTTAAAGTCATTTCGTTGATTCAGAGTCCCACTAATCCTTTTTCATTTCCTTATAGTCTCGGAGGTTACAGGAATAACTGGGCGCGAGGAGGAGGGGGTCGGGGGGAGGGAGGGGGACTTGGTGGGGGTGCAACACATCTGGGAATCAGGTTGATTTCTGCCTTCATCCATCTGGCTGGATGAATTAAGGTTTGTCATGAGTCCTGTTCTCATTGTTTTTGCTCAAGAAAAAAAAAAAAAAAATCAGCATCCCAATTACAGCAAGGCTTTGCTTATTCAAATGGGATTCCTCCAGACTGACCAGTTCATCAAACAAACCAGCCGAGAATATCCTCATCAGTTATGGATTTACATATTTTGCATTTCATAACCACTTTAAGACAAATTCTGGAATATATTTGAATTTCCTCTACTTATATTGAGAGTTTCAGTACGAAATTTAGCAGTATAACGTGATACTTTTATGTACTACACAGTGAGGCTAGTAGCTAAGATATAAACTATATTAAAAGTGATGGCAGAGATAAATGGATGTGTGTCAGCGGAGGTCGTGTCTGTGTTATGGTCTAGTGAGTTTATCCTCAGTCATACATGTTGATACGTCTCCTACATCTAAAGACAGAGTATACATTGTTTCACTCTCGTGTAAATCATCAAGTGAGTTGATGAGCATTTATAATTTAAGATTTCTGTATTTGTGTAATTGTCATTGTGATAGCAGTTCACAAACATGCAGGGCTTGTTGTCTCTAGATCAAATCCCCAAGTGGTTTAGCACAATGAATTTGATTAGTAATGCCACATCCATCATCTGATTCGGTCACGTATGAAAGAGTCTGTTGAAATGGTGTGCCGTAGATCTACTTGCATTGAAATTTATAAAATGTTACTGCTTAATAAAATAGGTGAAATCGCTCCAAAGGGGTCTTAAACAGTGGCACATGCGAGGATATTCATGATTTACGTACACACAGTAAAAGGCCCAATGTAAACTTCGGTCATGCACATGCACAAACATCTATCCAGGGACATTTACTCATTGTCTCCATCTCATTGACACGTGGCCATCAATTTCTGCTGCATCTCACACCGGATCGTCTTTAAGGTCGATTTGATCCGTCCAAACAGTGGCCTGATGTGCTGTCCCCCCCTCCCTTACTCTCTTTAAATTGCCTTCCCCTGGGGAGTGCTTGTGTTTGCTCCTGGTGAGGGCCTGTGTCCACGCTGTTAATTTATAAGAGAGACAAGAATGCTTTTGTGAGATGTGCTAGATTGCAGCGCACTGTACGCACCTCGGGTGCTCAGTGTTGAGGTGCCTCTTTTATTTGCGCAACAATAAAGTGAAGCTTGTAAAAGCAATATATTTGACATTGTGGGAAATATACCCATTCACTTTCTCATGGAGGTTTATTGGAAGAGATTGATAACACTCTAATATATGTCCCTTTAAATATAAATCTACAGCCACCAGCCAGTTAGCTTAGCTTAGCACAAAAACTTGAAGCAGGAGGAGACGCTAACCTGCCACTGTTATATCAAATCTCAGGCTGAAGTGAAGTCTTAAGTGTAAAAATAGCAGTTTGTATTGAATTGTTGAATGTTTGACTTTTTTGTTTCTTAGAGTAATTTGTCAATTTTATTTTTTATTTTATTATTTTATTTTTGTTGTTGAGGTTCATAGAGTTGGACTTTGTTTCCTTGGACAGAGCCAGACCAGCTGTTTCCTCCTGTTACCAGTTTTTGTGCTTAGCTAAGTGAAGTTAACATGCTGCTGGCAGTGGAAAACAGGTATCAATCTTCTTATCTAACACTCTGTAAGAAAACGAACATGCACATTTTTCAAAATATGGATCAGTTCCCTTTAAACAGCTTCATCCAGCACAGAAACAGCCATGACTCCTCTCAATTTAACCGTAACCTAACCTTAAAGGCATCTGGCTGCCTGTTATTACATTATATTTATTTTCTATCTGACAGACAAGCCAATATGAAGTGAGTGAACACAATTATTGTTGTACTGGATTCTATACTGTTGGGTAAACACATACAGATAAAGTTCAAACTTGGTAAATGTCTGTCAACCCACATCAAAAACAAAGTGCTTTGTTGAACAGCTCCTTCAGCGTCTGGGCTTTTATTGATAGAAGATGGACTGCTGGCCCAGCTTTTTTTTCCTGGAAGGCAAAAGTGATAAAGTATTCTCATGAAACTTACTGATGTCTCAGGCATCATGCCTTGACCTCTGGGAGCTATTGGACCTTTGTTGTGTCCCCAGTAACGAGAGTTAGACAGCTGTGATTTCAGATTACAGACTTTTCTATCATGTTCGGTGCTATTGGACGGCGGTGAGCCCCTGCCACCTTATTGTGCTTCTTAAGTGTTGCGTCTTCAGGGAGCCATTGAGGGCCCCAGCTGCCAAATAGCAGCGAGAGAAACCATTTGTCTTAGCACGCTTATCTTTAGCTCAGCAGCCCCCCCTCCCTTCCTTCTGTTCAAGCCTGGAAAGAGAAAAGAAAGCTGTACTGAAAAATAAGGAAATCTTAAAACAAGGTTGATGACTTCTGCGTCTGTAAGAAGCTGCCGACATTCACAAGCACAGACTTGGCATAACTTTACATTTTCATATTAAGTCGGAATACAAGATTAAATGCCTTGTAAAATGTACATTTTGCAGCATATGCAGACAGTCTGGCAAAAATAAAAAACTGGTTCTGCTGCCTGCCATATGGACCGTGTTATCACTTGTTAGAGCCTCAGTATGTTGGACGCTATGATCTTATTAGACGTGTTGAGTGACAGATGTGATATATTGATTGTATGTGCTGCGTTTGTGTCTTTGTACTGGCGTCTTAACCCCGTTCACTTCAAGGCCCACTGAACATGTGACGAGTCCTACAGAGTCTGGTAAATATACTGTAAAGTTAGACTTCACAGTACACGCATTTAGTGGACATCCAGTTATTTTCTGTAGTTTTTATATTTCACAGACAACATAATAAACCACACTGCCTTCATGTTAGAAGATGGGACATGGGCCAAGGTAGAAATGAATTGGTTTTGATTACCTGTTTGATGGAGAGTTGAGGCTGACTTGCCTTTGGTCCGGCAGATTTTAATTTGCTGGTCTTTGAAACCAGTAAGATAAAAATGCACCTGAGATATTTTTTATTTTTTCTCCCACAGTAAGAGAAACAGAGACATATAGTCATTGGTCTTAATCAGCTCAACACAAGCTTTTAAATGGCAGTGTCAAAGATCTACACGCACGTAATTATCATTGCTCCTACTCCAAAGCTTAAAATACTTAATAATATTTAATGGTTTAGTGTAAAAGTTGTAATGGTGTGTGTAGATTCAACATATATCCAAAGACTGGTAGCACCAATTGCTCATGTATGACCTTTGATTGTTTCATGTCAGTGTGAAAGACATCATCACAAACTAATCTGTCCTTATACAATAAATTAGAATCCATCATATCCAAAACAAACCCGGACCTGTCAAACCGATCGGCCATCCTGCGCTCCATCCCTCATCGTGACCTTTTCTTTTTACTGCTGAAATATCAGAGGTAATAAAAGCTTGGAAGTCAGATGCTAAATGTGTTTAGTTTTTAATTATCGCACTGATCCGCTTGGCAAATAACAGTACCAATCAATAGAGGCTACTGGGAAATATTCCATCGTGAATGCATAGCGGGGATTATTTCCATCGCCGTCATTGTCATCGTCAATGACAAAATCAAATTACTGCTGATGATGAGTGGACCATGCTGTGGGAGGTTTGACAGGTGGATGTGGGGAAATGTAGAAGAAGAAACTGCTCTTTTCATTCCTTCCTTGTACATTCATTGTGGCAGATGTACAGATTTTGTCTGAGTTTTATTATATTTCTTAAATGGGAAATGCAACATAAACTAAATTACTGCACTGTTACAACAGGTCTCAGGTTTGGTCTCCACTTCTTATTGTTTTTTTATCACAGTGTCTGGTGTCTCTCCCAGCATGCCCTGGGGAAACGGCCGGTGCATCCACGGTGCAATGTGCCCATCTGTGCAGCACAGACAGAAAAAAAATGGAAATTTAAGTGAAGACTGAAGAAAACCTCACAGGCACCAAATGTTTTGTCTCCATACAGGAAGGCCCCATGTAGCCAACCATATTTTTCCATGATCTTGATCTATCACCCTTTTTTTTTTTCAGGGTATGAGCCACTTTGTTTTCATATAAAGTGCTAAAGGACGATAGAATGTGATAATTTGCGAACCCTGCTTTAATCTTCCTGTATTATATGGCGTTACAGAAGCCAGCTGTGGTCAATAACGTCTCAAAAATAACTCTGAGGGGTAAACCAACATTTAATGTGCTTCTCCAAACATCAGCCTCTCGCTGACCTTTTGCCTCTGCGACAAGAGACTAAGAAAACTGCACTTACGCTCTTAAGAAAGTTTATAAATGTTGCATGTGCGCCGAATGTTTCTTTTGCTAATCAAGCCCAGCCAGAGAAAACAAACTGCCTTTAATTTAAGCTTATGACTTGTGACTTGTGACTTGTGAGAGGTTACCTCTCTAGTTCACCAGAAAGGACACATTCCAGCAAACTTACCGGCAACCAATAAGTCTGTTTGTAATTTGGCCTCACGAAGTCAAACAGAAAAACTGAAATTAAGTGAAACGAGGATCTGCTTTCGTTATTTTAATTCCTATTTTACTTGTGCGCTTCTGCTGCAGTTACAGTTAAAACTACAAGCTGTGCATCAATTAAATTTGCATGTATTTATCCAGACAATAGAAAAGATAGATATGATATCTAACTTCCAGTTGTTGTCAGTTATCCCTAATAGTCTTGGACAGATTCCAGGCACCAACTGCTAATAACATCAATTATTCAAAATGATGTAAATCTGTTTGAGTCTCAAGTAGGTGGGACATGTGTCATGATGATGCATTAGTGGTGTTAGATAATCTCATGATCAAAGTGAATTCCACATCGTTTAAAAAAAGAATAACAGCTATTTGCAGACAGTAGTTTTGACGGTGTTTAAGGGTCTCATCAGTGAACCTCAGATATGTTTGTTCTCCCCTGTTTGTACAGGAAGTCTGCACCACACCAAAGGAGCCCATCCCTCATACAAACAACAGGTAATTATGGGACAACAACTTGAGTCAAAGCTTTAAATATGCACTTAGTTTGAGGCGGTTCTTTTCAAGATTCATATTCAAAGAAAAACTCACTAAGCCCAACAAAGTAGCAAAGATATTCTTCTTTCCTGACTAAGTAATACATTAATTTCTCATCCCCTCTCTGTGTTGCCCAGTGGCGTGTCTCGTCTCAGTGATTTCTTTTACCTCCAACAGAGCTTTGGGAAAAACGAGAAACTTACCTTCTCAGGCTGCCTTCGCCTGAAGCCGCATTCAGAGGTTTGTCATATTAGGCAGGTTTTATTACTGCTTGAAAAAAACATCATATATTCACAAAACTGACGGGGGCACATGGTATCAAGCAGCGCTGGTCATACACAGGTCAGGCACATTTAAAAAAAAAAAAAATTAGGTTTTTAAATAGAAGTTTGGATTAATTAAGGCTGTCCAGATTATAAATATTGTCACATAACAACGGCTCGTTCTTTTAAGACGTCTTTTACTCAAGTGAGAAGCTATAGGACTACATAATCTGATTCCCATGAATGTATTTGCAGGCACATACAGCATGTTGAGTTAATAATGACTCTCTGGATGCAAGTTTAGGTTATGCTTCATGCAGAAAAAATATACTCCAATGCAAGTTTGAAAGGAAAATTTGTCTAAATTATAGAATAACAGCCATAACTCCTACTTTCATACGTTAGTGTAGTTTAAGAATCTCACTGCTCAAAGGAAACTCAGTTCAGACCCACAACCCCAGCAGAGAAGAACATCTGTCTCCCTCCTCCCACCACCTGAGTGATCACAGAGTGGCTAGAAAGTTAAAGAATTCACATTTTTCACAATTCGATATGATACTTATGCTGAAAGCCAGAAGTGGAGCGTGTGTTGTGGCTTTGTGCGAACCAGTTTCAGGTTTTTCGTCCTTCCCTGACCCGAAAGAGTTTGGTCCACATCAAAGAGGCGACACATCTGGTTCTGGGGTAGAGGCCGAGGGCAGGTGGACACAAGAGGTCTTCATTTTAGCAGCGGGGGGATGTCAGAGGGTAGAGAAGGGTTAGTGGCAACACAGAAACGTTCACCACACACTGCAGGGAGATTAATCAGAGTTTAGAGGAACAGGATTGTCATTTCCTGGATGAGTGTTGGAAAATTAGCTTGACCATAAATCTCAGTAGGTTTAGTCGTTCTGTCCTGGCTTTTATCAGGTTCACATAAATTGCTTCTTCTAAGTTTTTCTCTTTCCAGTAGATAAAGATTTGTTACATTAAGTTATAATATTAAAAACAATGGCTTTTACCAATAACTCTTTGATCTCTTTAGATGGTAACAATCATAACTTTATAAATGTGTCTTGAATAAACTCATAAGTGAGTCATTTTGTTATTTCACAGCAACAAAGCTAATGTGTGAATGAGTAATAGTTTCTACTGGAACATGCAGCGCTGCCTGTAAGTCTGTAAATAATGTGTTTTTCATGTTTTTGGCTGAACATGAGGACACTGTATATCAAACCAAACAATAGTTACGCTGTTAGAAAGTTAAAGACTTAAGTTTTAAATTGTTTGAGAGGGAACATACGTCCTTATTGGGTAAAAAGTGGAAGATTCATTTTCTTTCACAGTTCCCATCTATATTCAAGATGTGGATGTATGTCTCACTATGACGACATGTTATCAACAACAGTTGTGTTGATTTCACCTGAGAGATTTTCTTATTTGTACATTTCTCTGTTCTTCTTCTGTATCATATATATTTGGGACTAAGACTTTAAAGGTGCAGGATGTTGGTGAGGATGTTGGTTGGGTGAATTTATTAGCAAAAAATTTATAGAACATTTATAATTATGTTTTCATTAGCATATAATCAACTCAAACAAAGAATCATCCCAAAATTGCATCACCACTTTCCTACAATATAATGATATTTTATCCTAAAGGTTCTTCTACACGTAAATGTGTTCACAAATATTTCATATAATATAGAGATAGTATTTGAAAAAACAGTTTTTTGTGAAACCTTAGAGTCTGGATCCAAATATGCAACTTTCTCACTGTACTTGTGTTGTTATTTCTTGGTTTTTATGTGTCATGTTAGGTCTTGATCTCATTTTTTATGGGAAATGGATGATGAAATTTAGTATTTTCACCTGGAGTCCAGCTGCTGTTGTTTGGTGCATTTCACCAGCTGTAAATTGGAGATTCTCAGTAAACTGGTTAAAAAAAAAAAAAAAGTCATAGTGACTTTCCCAGAGAATGTAATGTGACTAATGCAACAAGTCACCAAACAAATAATCATGCATGAAATTTGTGGATTTTGTTTTTCAGCAGTTGTAAAATGAAGAGAATAAGAATCAGAAAAATGGTGGAAACATTCACCAAAAATGATGTGAAGGAGCCAGAGAGACAGCGTGTGTGTGTGTCAGTGTGTGTGTGTTGGTGCGTGTAACCTCTGCAGCCATGGCCAAGTCATCCTGCGGAAGATTGCTGGCAGGCCCGGGGGTCAGAGGTCGCCCCTTTGAGGGAATTGTCCCTTTAAAAGGTAATCTGGGCCTCAGTTTGGTGCTGTGATGTGATTTCAGTTTGTAATTGTGTATGATTGAAATAATATATAATATCAAACAAGCTCTGAAGGTCATCTTTTTTCCCATGGTTTCACTTTTTTCCCCTCCTCTTTTTCCCTAAATGTGTGACTTGTCTGGCAAATCCATTAGCAAGCAGAGCTAAAGAAAGAAAACATAGCTCATGCAAAGGAGCATAAAATCCTCCGCTACAGCAAAAGACACAACATACCATCACTGCCTTATCTGTAATGTAAATATAGTTATGACAAGGCATTATGTGTATGATTTGTCCTCAGCTGTGAAAATCCCCAGTCGTTTAAATAAAAAAAAAAGCTCATTCATCTCTTTGTTCTTTGCCTTTTCTTCCATTTGCCTGTTTGTTGGTTATTCCTGATTAGAAAGGATCTCCATCTGCCTGTCTGTGTCTTGTTGGGAGAAAGCTCAGCTAAATCCGTGCAAGCCTAATGTTTATCCGATGTGAAAATAATTACTCAAAAGTGTTTTTCTTAATCCTGATAATTAGAGCGTGAAAAGGAAGATCAGTGTCACTGTATATCATTGGGGCCTGGCGATTGACTTCCTGGTCGCTGTAAGTTTCAGGTGAAGATGGGAGCGGATAAAGGTTAGATTAGGCCTAATCCAGAGCAGCAGCAGCCCTTAATCTGTTATGATACAAGGATGATCACTTAAAAAGGTCTGGATCCAAGGCTCTGCCTCCTGGTTGGGCAAGAGAAGGCTCGACTGGGACCCGTCTTAAAACCTGCTTAGCGGCGCGGTGGTGCCAGCAGCTGTGAGCACTTGAGGACGACCACGGCTAGAGAGAAAGAGAAAGATAGAAAAGACAGAAAGAAA
This sequence comes from Polydactylus sextarius, assembly GCA_016801845.1. NCBI lineage: Eukaryota > Metazoa > Chordata > Actinopteri > Polynemidae > Polydactylus > Polydactylus sextarius. The sequence continues at coordinate 23,340,809 of CM028930.1, read as the reverse complement.
GAGCGAGACAAGATGAGATGGAGGAAAACATCTCAATATCATCCACTGCATGGGTTTCCCCATCGAGGGTGGACGGGGCTTAGAGGGGAAACCTGTTGTCGGCCAGTAATCTCAAGATCAACAAGCAGGTTTGAGTCCAGGGCTATGATTTCACTGTGGCACATCAGGGATTTGCAAAATGAAGCCCAGAGTGGCATTAAGGGCCCAAATGGAAAACAGCTCATCTTGTTAGAGCAAGGGAGGCATGAGACTGGCGACCTGGTGATATTGGACGCAACGGCAATTCAGTCATCTCGGATCCAGATCATATTACCAAACTCCTGCGGGATAGGAGTGTGAGCAAAAAGGAGGAGGGAGGGGGGGCAATGGTGGAGGGGATTAGGCGAGAAAATCTGCATGGCTTGGTGAATTAGGGTTGGAAAAGATGGCAGGATGGCACGTTGTGTAGCTGGCATCCTGGAGATGCTGAACTAGATGGTTGTGGATGTTCAGGCCAAGGAGGGCAGAGATGTGAGTATAGTGACACATGAAGTCCTCAGATATTTTTTTAAAGTATCAAATGGAATAATTGGATGGAAAAATAGAGTAGAGACACACATATACACATAATTATTGTATTATGGCTGTGTTATTTAAAGAGACTATCCACAGGAACAAATGTAAAAATTAATTGGTGAAAAAAGTGTAACCACTGCTTGTCTCTCGCTGCAGATGAATAAAAAGAAAATAACAAAACTTATTTCCTGTGTCTTTTTTATATTATTGATACAGAAATAACAATGTTGAGTCATGAGCATCACTTTCGCAACTTATCGGATATTGAAGTGTCCCTGGTAATTAGTTGCATATTTACCAGCCTGTTTTATATGATAATAAGACAATGGAATCAATTTACGCATATGTTTATTGACTTCTTTTTTTTTTTTTTAAACTAGCCTATTGATTGGTGCAGAAATAACTGAACGCCCAGTCGCCTTCAGGAGCTTCATTATCTCATTTGCTGTGTTTTAACATGACAGTTGAGATGCCACTTTGTTTTACCACTCACGACTCACACGGATGACGACAACACACTGATGTTTATTTTGTTGTCGCCGATCTGGAGTTGGTTGCTATAGCTATTGATTATTGATTATTGGGTAGCGACAGATCCATTAGCCTGAAAATGACATTCAGATTAAAGTTAAACAAATGTACGAGTTCTCGTTTAAATCACCCAATTTGTTTTCACTAATATGACTTGATGTCACATCCCATTTAAGTGATTACCTTCTTGTATTAGTGTCACATCTTATGCGCAGCCTGTGATGCTGTGCAGATGTGATGATGAGCGTCATATTTCAGTGAGATGTGATGGACGGATGATAAGTAACATCTGAATGTATTTATTTTCCAACGGCAGCAAAATTTCTCTGTGACACTGATGCATTTTTTATGATAACAAATCACATTACATGGAGGCTTCAACTGAAAACGGGAAAACTGATTTTTGCTGACATCTGTGAATAAAAATAGGTGTAATACACCTTTAATTGCAGTATTCTCAGTTATTAGAGTATGGTTTGTAATAAAATAACTGACTACAAACTGTAAATGTAAATTAAAAAAATTAAAAACAATCATCAAATCAGAATAATATTAACACCAAAAAGACCTTGACATATGTTTCAACGACACTGCCGTTCTCATCAAGCTGTTGCACGCTGACCCCTGCTTTGTTTCAGCAAGCGGAAGTGACATGGCGTCTAATAATAAACAGGATTAATGTCATCGTTTCCCAGAACCCACGGGCAGCGATACGCACATTTAACGGCCTGAGACTGTGTACAACCCTACGTGTGCATGCAGCCTCGCTCCAAAGCGATCATAATAGAGGAATTAAGCCTCTCTTCAATATCTGCTTATTTCCAGGAGGACATAGATTTACTATTTTGTGGCACTATGGTAATTTTCTGTAATTAAGAATCTAATCAAAGCATATGCTTAAAAAGACGCTTTTAATAAACACAGGAGCTGCTGCTGAGAGGTTATTAGATTCCTGCATGTAATGAAAAAAAGACAAGAAGAAGAAGAAGAGGACGAGGATAAAGAGGAAACTCATCACTGTCTGTTGAGAACATTATTTTAAAAGCAGCAGAAATAACATTTAAAATATGTAATAAATAAAATAACATATGATGATTGTAAATACATCAACCGGACAATTAAAGTTAACATTTTATTAAACAAATTTCAGTCTGAGGATGAAAAACCTGATTTTATATTAGAGCTGAATAAATAAATATTATTGCTGTGAGTCAGATGCTCACCACATGCGAAGGTTAGGCCTGTGTTTGCCACATTGTTTATGCCAGATTATTTCCAAGCTTTTGTACGAATCTTTATAATGGAGTCTGATTATATTCGGGCTACTTCTCGCTGATTTACCGGAGTGACTCTGGCGAGCACAGGAGGGCATGTGCAATCTCTTTTGTCTGGATATAAAAGAATAAATATCCTGCTAAATCCAGAGTGCTCGCAGGGCCGGGCTAAAGCTGCCGCTCAGTATTCACCGCTGTGTCTCTCTTTGCTCTTTGGTTCCACCATCCTGGACTTTCCTCCTCTCCTTTTTTTTTTGTCTCTTCTTTTGCAGCAAAGATGGAGCAAGGGAAGGGGAGCGAGGCGGAGGGGAGAGTGAGGAGGAAAATGAATTGGGGCTGGCGTTTGATGTGTTGATTGGGAGAGGAGCAAGGACAGCAGCTGCACTCAGAACCCTCCCTGGGGAGAGCAGGCTTGATAGCTAAATGAAGACCTCTAGTGCTTTCTTGTTAGCCAAGATGGATCCGGCACCCAGATGAAGCACAATTAGTCAATGGTGACGGCTTTAGGTGTCCACCGATCACAAGGCACAAGTCAGTGCTTCTCAGGGGCGAAGCTATTGGCAGTTAGTGCCCCGGGCTGTGTCCTAGCCCCGCTGGCCTTTTTTTCGGGCCTCTTTACCACTACAGAGGAGAGAGCAGAAATCCCGAGCCGAGAGGGGCTGCAGATATCTCTCGTCAAATGATCCCTCTGGCATTTGGGATACAGCTGTGCACATCTGATTAGAGCAAGCCGGGTACGGTCCAGTTTGGCTAAGAAGTGCTTTCTCTTAGATCTCAGCGGCTTTCTCATCTGACACATAAAAAAGGGAAAAATTCTCAATAGAGTTGCAGTTTGCCCATCAGTCAGCTATTAAATCCCTCATGTCTGTGCAAGCCCACTGGCATTCTGACAGGAGGGAATTGATTGCTGCTCTATCTTATGTTTAAGAGAAGCCCAATTTGTACTCTGCATCAACTCACTTGGAAATAAACCTCATCTTTGGCTGTAAGAAGTGCTACTTCCTCTTGTTGTTATTCAGCATCATATTTCTTTATTGCTACTTTTCCAGATTTCGTCGCCCAGACAAAACAAACCAGACCAGTCATTTGAAACTATAACAAAACATGTTTGCTTTTTTTTTTTTTTGTCATGCCTGCGTTCTGCTGATACTCCATCCCCTCGGCATGTCGTCCTCCTACCTTGGCTGCCGCCACTAATGTCACCGGAGCAATGCAACGTGGGGAAGTTTGTGCCACTGCATGATGAAGCGTTCTATTTATATTAAAATGAGGGAGCTCCTCTGGGAGATATAGAGGAGAATGGAACAACAAACATGGAGCTTTAGAGACGCAGGGAAGTGTGTGTGTGGGGGGACCGGTGACAGCAAAATGGCAACTCCTCCATACAAAGTGGCCCTAAGGACCTTAGGAAGAGTTATAATGTGAACGGTGGCATCTAGCAGGGCCTTGTGGGTGCAGCACGGACGCTCCGCTCTTTGCCATAAAACAACACCCACGGTAATAAAGTAAAATCCTTAAATCCACACACTATACCACACCATCCCCTTAAATTGGTCTTGGTGTTTTTTTTAATGCGTTGACCAATAGTGTCGTGGCGTCAGCTGACCTGTGATAGATTGTTGAATCTTCCTCTGTTTGTTGTAGTACTTGTCAAAGCCTGTATTTGTTAGTGTATTGACTACTGTCATTCATGTTTTCTCCAAAAGACAAATGACACTCCCGTACGATTGTGTGGGTGTGAGAAACTATCACACATCGTCATCTTCAGTTCATATATATAATAAAATGATCTGGATCTGAAACTGATTTTATTAGATAAAAACAATAGATAATAAGGATTTTCTATAAGGGTTCTTTTTTAAGAGGCCAGTATCGATGTTGCACACCAATATAACAGGGCTAGTAGAAGAAAAAAAAAAGACCATTTCTTACAACAACTTGCCCTAATAACCTATATTATCGTTCAGCCATGGTAATAAAGGCCAGTGGGCAATAACAGCTGGGTTTTCCTCTTTCTCTCCAAGAGCCCAGTGAGAGTGGAGGAGAATGGACCCTGGCCCTGCAGTCTGTCTAGTTAATTAAGCTCAGGGGTGAAAGCGTTATTTGTGGGAAAGAATCCAATTATTTTGCCTCTCCACTCCCGAAGAAGAGAGGGGTTTGTGTGGTGATGATGATGAAGATGATGATGATACCACTCAGAGGCAAGATAGCCACTTCAAGACTTAAGGAGTTCATTCCTTGTACCTCGCCTGCCCCCCCCCCCACCCTCTCTTATTCCTTTCCCTTCTCTTCCACCCGGATTAGCCAATTCCCGTATGTAACCCTCTCGCCTTTTAACAGAAACAGTGATATTTCATCTGGTGAAGTCCACATGTGATTGTTACAGTTTTAAGAAACAGCAAAAATAAATAGA